>NC_051171.1:108724280-108726477 GCF_013339725.1 Rhipicephalus microplus | reverse complement strand
TTTACGGACGCCACTTCAAGGTAGTGACCGACCGTCATTCGTTGTGCTGGTTAGCCAATCTACGGGACCCGTGTGGGCGACTGGCACGATGGACTCTTCGTCTGCAGGAATACGATTTCACGATCGCTTACAAATCCGGTCGCAAGCACGAAGACGTGATTCATTGTCCCGTGTGCCTGTCGAAGTTCGTGGCCACGACACAGAGGATGACGGTGGTTTCCTTGGGGCCCCTACTACAGCGGATCTGATTATACGACAGCGCGCGGACGACGAAATTCGCGCAGTTATCGAAAATCTTGAAGGACGCAACGCTTTCATACCTCGATGTATTTCTAGGTCTGTCGTCGTTATGTTTGTGAGATGGGGTCCTGTATAAGAAAAACTTCAACGGCAATGAGAGAACCTATCTTCTAGTTGTGCCAACTGACATGCGTGGCGACATTCTTCTCGCCTGCCACGATGAGCCCACATCTGGTCACTTAGGTTCCTCTCGCTAGAGTTCGACAAGCGTACTACTGGCCTAAGCTTTCCGCATGCGTTAAGCGATACGTGAAAAGCTGCCGGGAATGTCAACGCCGCAAATCCCCGCCACTGAAGCTCGCGGGGCTTCTTCAACCAATAGAACCACTTATAGCGCCATTCGATCAAGTAGGAATGAAATTACCGGGGCCCTTTCCGCTATCATCTGCCGGCAACAAGTGGATAGTATACAAGCCGAAGAAGCACGCCAGTACGCCAAAGAAGCATGCCAGTTAGCACGCCTACACATTACGCACCAGCAGAGTATAGACACATGCCGCTACAACGCTCACCATCAACAAGTTGAATACCATCCAGGCGATCAAGTTTGGGTGGACTCTACTTCGACGCCCGGGATTATCAGAAAAACTGCTCATTCGCTACTTCGGACTGTACAAAGTGTTGCGACGCGTGAGCGATGTTAACTACGAGGTAGTCCCTGACGACGCCTTTTCGCCACTGTGGCGAAGGCACTCCTCGGAGATTGTGCGCGAAGTGCGACTGAAGCCGTACTTCACGCGGTAGTGCGACTGTGCATGAACCTTATTGCTGTTTTTTTTTGATGCGTGTATTTCTGTTGGTTCGCTCCGACTTTGCCTTTGTACTTTCCGAGCATCAGAGTGATGCTCTTTTTTTTTTTTCAGACGGGAATAATGTCACTTGGCCTCTAGGTACGGCGAGTGAAAGCCATGGCTGCCCGCTAGAATGGAAGACGATGTTCTGGGGCAGCGCGTGCTCTGATGTTGAATACTGCAGCAGCCATCTTGCCAGTTTTCGGTGCGTCTCCCCGCCGGCTCAGTTCTTCCGAGTTGAAGACCTTTTGCAGCACGCGACAATATTTGATGCAAGAGTCAGCCGGTGCGATAAAATTTGACGTTTTCGGTGGTGTCGCCTTCGGGTACTGGGCAACTGAGTCTGCATCGGTGCGTGGCGACGATGGGTGGTGTGTTTATGGGGAAGATTTGGCACTTTTGTTATCGTGCGGCTGTGTCGCGAATGTATCATTGTCGCTGCTTGGCTACTGTTATAAACTTTTATGTTAATTCAGTAAAAATCCGTGATAAAAGCCTGTCCTACGTCTCGTTTGCATCCCCGTTTCTTTTGCCCTACTTATTGCGCATCAGTTATGACCCAACTTACTCAAGAACACCCCTTACTCAGTCTATTTTTACGTTTCACGAGGCTTTCGTTCTAAATCAGACAAAATAAGCAGGAAACATCGGAGGGTGAACCTCGATGTGACGTTAAGATCTACTGAAACGTGCAGTTAGCTTGGTTGATACTGTGAGGCGTGTGATTGCTCCGTCATAACGTCTTGATAGTCTTCAGTTTACAAGGGGATAACATAACATCTTAGGACGAGCCTGAGATTGGGTGATCTTGTAGATGTGCTCGCTTCCGAAGAAATCGGAGTACAAAGGAGATGTGGTTAGTTTCACTTAGTTCCGTCAAATTGTGTAACTGGGAATTCTCGACAAGCGGATCTCAAATCGCTCGGTATACGGAGCTAGAAAATGAACGCCTAAGCCCTAGGCTGCAGCGGCCAAGCGAAAATCCTGCCGACGTCCATGGGCCGAGCTTACACGAAGTTACTCTCGTAGCAAGCAAATTCTGACACGTGCTTGATACTTCTATGGGGAAATGCGTGCACTGCTTTTCCCTGAATGTTTGCGCGTCA
>NC_051171.1:108336780-108719280 GCF_013339725.1 Rhipicephalus microplus | reverse complement strand
TTTTTGTTCAGAATAATTCCCGAGTTTTCGCTTTGTCTGTACGCGTTTCATTTTCTTTACTTAGCGTGACTAAATGATCCGATACGGGTGTATGGAAACGACGCATTCAACTCGCACATGTGTGGGCACGTCGCTCATTGCAGGTCACTAAAAGTCACTACTTCGGATCCATGTTGGGCGACAGTTGCCAGCTTCAGTTTTTCCAAATACTGTTGAAAACGATGTCGGCTAAGAAGTACCTCGAAATAGGTGAGTCCCATGCGTTTGCTGCTTAACCTTATTGCATATATTTGTACGCATGGAATGCTGAGAACGTTGCAGAAGGGCACATAATGGCGCGAAGAAAAGCGCACAGTTGTGTTTACGGGTGAGAAGACTGTGGTAGATTCCGCAATGAAAAACGCAGTGACAATAAAGTTATTACGATACCAAAAAGCCGCACCAGTACTCGAAAATACTGATAATGCTGAAATGTTGCGTAATTATACTCTATCAAAAAGTGTTATCCCAACATCAACACTTGATTTTGAGATGGCTTGCATGGCTTAATTATTAGGTGAATTCTCAGGGATTTTCGTCACAGTGTTGATTTATTTTTGTGTTTGTTTACATTCCCTATGTGCGCGTTAGACCTTCTCGAATTTGGACCAGTGCGAGTCATCACAGCTATGGGTTCAAATATTAATTGTGCTTAGTTTTTGTAAAATTATACGTTGTAAATAAAAGGTGATCAATCAATCTAGAAATAAAGATAAGTATTGTATAACATTATCAATAGGGAGTGAAATCGTATAGAAAATATTTAACAAGTTATTAAAACTATAGTGTGTAACGGGAGTGTCTATGTCTTGCTGCTGCCAGCACTTCTGACGCCAGGCTTTGTGCTTGCTCCACAGAAGCAGACGGGATGAAAATCAAATCTCTCTTAACAATTTCTTGAATGTCGTAGCTTTGTGGCTTCTTGCATCACGATCAAGAGTGATCCGTCTAGTTACACAGGTGCCGCAGGGGCCAGGTGGGATATCGAGTTACACCAGGGATACAATCCTGGGCACGAACAACTCGCTTTAGGAGCGCCTAGTTTTGATTGAGCTGGTTATTGCAGAGCGAAACGCTGTCAAGCCCAAACATGCCAGTGATTTATTCTTGTGATTTCTTAAAGAAGATCATTGATATTATGCAGTTTGATGAGTGAACAATCAGCTTTATGTAAACGCTGTTTAATTATCACCTCGCCCGGTCCTTGTTTGTGTGCGCTTGACATTGTTAGGGACTGCATGCATCGGGATGTGTTTCAACCAAGATGACATAGACTGGGCTTTTGTGTGAATTCGGCAATGACCTGCACTTACGTGCCATAAAAGTTTTGTCTGAGGAGCGAGGAGAATGGAATCAATATACCAGTAAAGGTACGCTTGAGGGCCGAGGCGAAAAATTACCAAAAGCTTTATCTTCAAAAATGCCCAGGAGGGATGTTAGCGGTTGTAAACTGTAATTTTTCTCGAAATAAACAGTTTATTTTAGAGTGATGTTGGTTACTATGTTTGCGTGTGAAAGTGAGATGAAAGAAAGGCTGTTTTTGTAGGACCATGGGAAGACCGCACACTCTAGAACGCTTGGGATGTCGCGTACTGCACAAGAACGGCGGACTGTCACGTTATGTGCGTGCTAGCCCTCCTCTCTTTCTTTCGTTGCTCTTCTAACTCATTGAACTTCCCATCCATCCCGTATCGTGTGGTAGCGTGCGAGGTTATTCTTGACTGGCTAACGTGCCTGCATTTCCAACCACTCTCGGCCTTGCCTTCGCACGTAGGTTCGTGTGTCGGCTGTCAGCGGCCTCACACGCCATGTTGATATATTGAATGCGGTCGCCGATGCCTCTAATTGGATCTTGCGATCTCGTGCTCTGCAGCGGAACTGAACAACCTGCCAATCATTTTGTCAGGTGTGACATCCGTTCGACAGCTCGCGGCGAAAACGATCAATGTTCCTGCTAACGTTTTCCCCGGAAAACCTTTCCAGCAATGAACAGTGCAGCATTCAAATGAGTTTCATATTATACGGTGATCCATATATTTTTAGAAATTAGTTTAATAGTTGAACGCGCATGTGCGTTCAATCGCTCAGTCCTCGTAATAACGACAGCGTTACGCAGTCACAATACTCAAGTAAACGGCGAGTTCTGCCACTCCCATCCTACCGCTGTCAAAATGTCTACCATTAAAAATTTCAGTAAAAAAAAGAAAGAACTCCGATATATGTACATAACGCCCTGCTAAATAGGCCGCTGCACATTATAATGGTACGACCAAATGCATGCGCGTTTGTGCTTAATTAAAACCGATTAATTTACTAACGTCTAAAGCCACAAAGCTGGTCGAAATTTTCTACTAGAAAGTTGTAGCTCAGTTTGCAAAACTTCTGATCACGCAGTTTCTAATTTTTATCTATTAGCCGATCACAGTTTGACGGGAGACGAAATTCTAGAGCCCCCTGTACTGTGCCATGTCCGGTTAAAGAACACCAGATGGTCGAAATTTTCGGAGCGCCCCTACAGCGTTCCTCATAATCATATCGTGGTTTTGGGGCGTAAATCCCCAGGTATTATTATAACTGTCTGCTATGAAGTATCAGAGAGAGAGAGAAATAGTGAGGAAAGGCAGGGAGGCTAACCAAGCTTGGCTCGGTTTTTTTGCTTCTGCAGATAGCTGCGATATACAGGAGTGTGCTACGTGGCATGCCCACTTGCGGTCCGTCGTTGCAGTGCCCCTAACGTTCCGTGTACAAGCGATCTGACAGTGACTGATCCCCGTATTCTAGAACGTCCCTTCACTCAACGCTCCACCTTCACTTGAGAAAGCCGATGGGAGCGCCGTCTCTAGTCACGACAAGTCACCGCGTAAAACTGATAATCCGCTGCGATTCTTGAGTAGCGCAGCGCCATTTTCAGCCGAGCGGCGGCGCAGTGCACAACTCTGTACGCTCACACACCGTAGCAACTTTGACCCAAACATCCACTCGACCCTATGCAGAGTGTGTGGAGTGGAACAGGAGACAGTTGAGCACTTGGTGCTAAAATGCCAAAAACTCTCACCCTGCCCGCCAGAGGCCGCTACACTACCTCAGGCGCTGGCCTTGGCGGACAGGAATCCAAAAGCATGCTTCCACCACAAAGACAAGGCTCCAACAGTGGTGGAAGTGGTACCAAAAGAAAACTCCTCTTTGTGCTTCTGATTTGTTTGTTCTTTTCTTTATATACCTAGGCTGGAACACAACACATATGTGTTCACCCGTTACAAAGGGCAAACCCACAAATCATCATCATAATCATCAAGTGAAGGGGGAAAGTCGAGTTGAGGAGCGTTTGCGAATGCGGGAGTAACAGGTTAACAGGTAACATGGCGAGCAACAGGTTCGTCATCGCACGGACACCGATGTCGTCGCTTTCTCGTCCCCTTTTAGTGCCGCAGCACACGTGACCAAATGTGACGCCGTTTTGCAGGCGGAACGTTAGCAGGCACTACAATCACGTCGCACAAGCTGATTTATCAGGAAGTATTATTATTTTTTTGCATTTTTCAACTCTTTTAAGCAAGAGCCTAACAATTCACAAATAGAAATATAATAATAAAAACTCACGAGGTTCAACATCCCAAAACCACGATATGATTATGAGAGACGCTGCAGTGAAGGGCTCCGAAAATTTGGCCACCTGGGGTACTTTAAGGTGCGCCCAAATCTAAGCACACGGGCATCGAGTATTTTCGGCTCCACTGGAAATGCACCTGCCACGGCCGGGATTCGATTCCGCGACCTGCGGGTGGGCAGTCCAGCTGCATAACCGTTAGATCACCCCGACGGATCTTCATAAATAGAGAGTTAGGAGATGCCTATTGGATCATTTCGAAACCATTTAAGACCTTGTAATTAAAGGAAAACTGCCTAGCCCCTTCACTTTATAGCGGAAGTCTCAATACGTATATGAGCTGCACAGGCACGACTGGTAAAAAAAACAAACTGATTTGATCATGCATCTCGTGTGGTCACTACGCATTGAAGCATAATTGTAAGTGAAATATTCATGGGGTGAATGATGGGGCGAAGCATCCGTCCGTCCATTCGTTCTTGCTTCCGTCCGTCCATGCGTCCATCCGGCCGTCCGTGCGTGCGTCCTTCCATGCATCCGCCCCTGCGTCCGTCCATGCATCCATTTGTCCGTGCAGCCATCCGTGCGCCCGTCCATGCATCTGTCTGTGTGCCCGTTCATCCATCTATTCAACACTCCAAGTACCACCATCTCGCATCTTTTCATCATATATTTCTTATATAGAAGCACCGCCATCCAGCGAACATTCCAAGGACTAAACGAGAGGTGGCACATGCACACTTTCTTACGGCTTGCGCTTCGTGTCTACTTCCCATTTTTAACCTCCTTGTGTTCATGGTATATACTAGTTCATTATATTTATGGCACTGTGGCGCAATGCTCGCTAAACCTTTCTAAAACCAAGGCGGTTACGCCAAGCGAGTATAACCTAACAACTTTTTCTCGTCAGATAGTGCTTAATGTACATGCGAATGGCTGCTAAGGGGAATGAGAGACAGGAGAATTCGGCTTTTAGTTAACGCGCACGCTGCGAATTTTTTATTGCTCAAGAACGCACAAGAGAAATCTCCCACCGGCAACACCTTGTAGGTCAAAGCGTAAGACTGGTTACGCACTACGACAACGAAGAGGGACGAACGGGTGCTGCTTTAAAGAGCTTCACCCCTAAAAATACTCCAGAGTTGGCGTCCAGATTGTGGTCATCTTGACGAATTTTATCGAGAAGTTTTTGGAAGTCTAGCAATGTTGGCACCAAACCTTCTTGAAAGTGGCGTGTCTATGAGTATGGCGAAGGTTTCGTTTCAGATAGCAACGTTCGCTGGCAATTTTTGAAAGGTAAAATAAGTTGTTTTGAAGCAGCTATCAGGTGATGTTTGAAGCTCGCTCGGTTTAAGATGCATCCGGATGAAAAATATCGCGTATCACCCGTGCCAGAGTATGCACAACTACAGGTTTTCCCCGAAACAAACAGCAAATGTTTTGCCTGTTTATGACCTCGCTAGCTATCTGTTTCACTGAAGTTAGTTGCGCACCTACACGTCATCCGCAGTCTATGCTCATGCGCATGCGCCATCTCTCTCCCTATCCCCGCTCTCTCTCTCCACATAGCGGCTCACACATGCACGCGCACGTTAGTTAGGTCTGCACCATAAAGTCTGGTAACAAGTGCACCGCCTGCGATACGGTTGCTGTTACGTTTCCTGCGATAAACTTCTGCAGATGAGTTGTAGCGATGGAAGCGTACACACCGCTGCGAAGAAAAGTAAAAAAAAAAGCAGAACGAACTTTGTTCAGATGTTTGGACATTTCATTCAGCCGGAAATTCATACAGCCCCCCCCCCTAGCACACACACACATACTTTCATCGGTGTTATTTCCAGTGTACAGTGTATACTTTAACATGCACAAAAAATAATAAAAAAGACTGGTTTCAACAGCAACGTTACTGGCACAATGACAAAGCGACCACCGTTCGACTAGTTTTTCTTTTATTTTTCATTTCCACTGCTCGTACCCATCTAAGCTACGAACCAGTTAGCTTCGGCGAATCCCGTTTTGAAGAAAAAAAGAACAAAAAGACCTCGTGCTCGCTTGTTCGTGGTACGGTCGCTAAAATAAATTGACTCACTGCTGCTTCACGAGTTTGTTGTTCAGTTTATGTTCAGGATGATTCTACGTAGTTAGATTTTCGATTGTGGTAGAGTCATTTATAGCCATTGTCTCTCCACGATCACTGCTTTGATGGAACTACAGGCATCATAATTATCCCAGCGCTTGTATATACGCACTTTGCATGGACAGACCAAGTTGCAAGTACAAGTGCATGGCTTTTGAATAAATAAATGAACAGATTTTATTTGTTTATTTATTCTATTTTTATGGACATACAAGCGGGCCAGAGAAAAATCTAGTAAGGGTCAACACTGCCCACTATCCTGTTTGGCGAGTCGCAAATGAGGCGCCGCCTTGTCTTTCACTATCACGATACAAGAGCCATTGTGTAGGCGAAAATCTCTCTCACGGAATTCCGTTGTTGCTTGTACCCATGTTCCAATAATGTTTTATGACTCATGTATTCGCAGCTTATTTCAAATACTTGGCGTCTGTGTCGGCAACATACTCCACCACTACAGTGGAGCGCTTGTGTGGAGCTTGAGCCGGTGTAGTGACCGTGGTGGCGCTGCAGACGTTAGCGTCATTGCAAAGCCCTGAAGTTGACTTTCATGGAAAAAGATTCTTTCCGAGCACGCTTGACGAATAGGAGCGTGAGCGTTGTGCTATATATAGAGCTACTGCATACTGACAAATATGGCTGCGCTGTTTAAGAGTAGTTTAGTTAAGCAGGAGATCACAAGCACCTACGAGTGCTACGCTAGTGATGTGGTCAAAGTTCTCCCTGGTAGCACGTTGCGAAGCCGAAAAGCACTCGAATGGCGAGCATATGCTGCGCATTGCGCATGTGAGCCCTGCGTGAGAGACGATATGAAAGAACTTTGTTACATGTAGGTATCAACAGGGTGCGTTGGATTCTGCATATAGGAATCTGCCATCTGTGTGCCTTTTCTTTTTTAGCTCGTGATCTGAGATGGGGATTTCAAGCAATAACTGTAAGCAATCTGTCGGGCTACAGTGCAGTGTCCGCAGCATTGGCCCTGCCTCCAGACGGAAAGGTGGTGGCCCTGGACCTCTACGAGAACCTAGTAAACGTGGGCAGGCCTCACTGGAAGGAAGTACGTTCAATATTCGTTGTTGTTTTGGGTTGTTAGATGTTGTCCTGTGGACATATGCTCATCACCACGACGCTGCAGTATGAAAAGTTAAAACTGGCTCTGGTAATATGCGCTTGAATCAAATGTTTCACCTGCAGACCGAAAACTCAAAGATTGACTGAGTGCAGACGTCAAAGATTGATTGTGTGGCTCATCAAATCCTTTATACTGCGGTATATCAGTTATAGAGACTCTCGACGGGTTTTTGTCGTCGGTGTTGCCGTCATGCTCCGTGTAAAGCCCAAATGGGCAACATCATGCTACTTATCGTATGGTGTATCCACGAGTAAAATCTTCCAAGTGGTGGGAGCGACCGCGGCTGAAGCAGAGGTGAAACGAGCAGTCTCCGTCACAAGGAGGGCACAAGTAATAACACCCCACGTGTGAGGCGTGCAGTCGAATCGCTCCTTCGCCCGTCTTTCGTCGGGCGAAAGACCTTAAAGCGACAACGGGAGAGGTAGGGGGCTGCGTAACTCAGGCAGCAACTGCGAACTTTGACAGTAAGGGCATGATCGCTGGTGCACGCGCTATCTCGATAGACATCAACGAACGGCTTTGGTACGTGCTGCGCTCTCAACGCTTCGTGTTGAGACGGTAGACTGCATTAAAATCGCTTCTGTCGCTGGAGCAACCGTGTACCCTTATACGAGCGTGCTGTGTAGTTACGCAAGATTGAATCCAAAGGAATTAGTCTTATATAGTATAACGTGCGATTTGTTGATACCCGTCGTTCATGCTTCTTCCATGCGGCAAAAGTGTAGCCTAACCTTTTTATTGTATTATTTGTAAGGATCGCAGCCGCAGTAAATTATCGATTCTTATTTTTTTTTTTCGCTTCAGGCTGGCGTGGAGGACAAGATCGAGATGAGGTTTGGCCAAGCTGTTGAGTCCTTAGGTAAGTTTGCGGCGATGAAAACATTTGTCATACGCATTCAAATACAACGGGAGGGTATCTATTCCAGGACACCTATGGTAGCCTTTGCGAGAGCCCAGGCCCTGAGATTGAGGGCCCGACATCGCGAGATTCGCTTCTTACGGAGCTTACGTTGCGTGAAACTACAAGCGGGGCTTTAAAGGGGCCCTGCAACACTTTTTGAGCATGGTCAGAAAACTCTGCCGATCGGTAGTAGAGGATTCCGACAACACGCGAGCCAAATATTAAACCGCAGGACGCCCCCTAGAATTCACAATAATTGATCAGTCAGTTAAAAATTGGTTTCTATTCTCTCGACAAATCACGGAATATGCTCAAAAATTACATGTAGCAAGCCCATCTATCAGCCGTCGGCTGATTTGAACATGGCGCGCTTGCTCGTTACAGATATCACCACGAGAGGCCGCGACTTGTCCCGCTTGTGCGCGCGATCACACTGAAGAAAGCCGCGCATTCGAAGAAAAAAAGAAGAAAAGTGCTCAAGGTCCCGAGGCACGCGTGAAGTTTTTTTTTTTTTTTTTTGTGGCCCTGCCATCCCTTCCTGTTTAGCTTCCAGCGCCTTCGTCGGTACGAGAGAAGGGAGAATGCAATTGCAGCACGTGAAAGACCTTTGTAACTCTACTCGCACTGGACGGATTCTTAAAATTTTTGCGGTGTTGAAGTCATAAGGCAAGAAGCTCTTCCAGTGAATCGATTTCATGGGTACTTGAAAAAGTGTTTCAGGGCCCCTTTAAGACTGCCTTGTTCAGCCAGAATACCTTTGCACAGGGACGAAGAAAAAAGACACAATAACACCACTCTCGATTCTGGAGTCATAAACTGACCGACATAAGTAGACATCGGGCAATCGATTGATTGATTGAAATAACTTTATTGAGATTGATTGAAAATTAGCAAGTACTGAAAAAAAAGGGGGATCTGTAGCCGTAGCAAGAAAAGTCGAGCTAGTTTTTCAAATGCATTGTACGCGAAAGTAAAAACAAACTAGGATCACAGGCTGTCCAACTCACTCATGAGTCAATTCAAACTCACTGAGACTCGAATTGAGCTGTGAGTCTGAGTTGGAGTGAGTCCGGGGGTAGTATTATGGTGAGTTTGAGTCCGAGACAATGCGGTTGAAGAAAGGTATAGTAAGTCTGACTCCGAGTGAGTCTGGCTGAGTAAAATATTGGGGAGTGTGAGTCCAAGTGAGAAACATATTTCTTGAGTTAGTCTTAAGTGAGCTAGACCTTTGTTGACGGCCTATAGCCCCTGTCTACTCCCTTATTCGCATTATATCGGGTTGCGTTGCAATCAAGTTTCTTCACACATATCTTGACACACAGGCGTTCAGTGCCCCTTAGATGTTTGATTAATCTTGAGGGAGGTGTGCTAGTACCCCCACCCCCTCCACACACACACAATCTCTCACTGGGCATTCCGCATTCCATCGTTGATGGAAATATCTGGTGTGAGTCGCATATTTCATAGAAATGCCTTTACTAGATTTTCAACCCTAATAACTTGTTTTTGAAGCTACAATATCAAAAGACGTTTCATAGAGCACTGATTATGTCTATACAGTCGTTAAAGTTTACGCCACGATCGGAAAAAAGTAATTCAACTCAGTGGACTCACTAGTCGCTGCTGAAGACGACGCGGAAGAGATGGCGGACTTATGTGTGGGTTGTTGAAAAAAAATGAACGCCAATACAAATTCAAAGCCGTTTTTAAATGCGAAGCATTTCTTGGAGAACTTTGACGACTTTAAGCGTATCTATCTATCTATCCATCATCCATCATTCATCATCCATCCATCCATCCATCCATCCATCCATCCATCCATCCATCCATCCATCCATCCATCCATCCATCCATCCATCCATCCATCTATCTATCTATCTATCTATCTATCTATCTATCTATCTATCTATATCTATCTATCTATCTATCTATCTATCTACTATCTATCTACTATCTATCTATCTATCTATCTATCTATCTATCTATATCTATCTATCTATCTATCTATCTATCTATCTATCTATGCCCCGCCGCAGTGGTCTAGTGGCTAAGGTACTCGGCTGCTGACCCGCAGGTCGCGGGTTCGTATCCCGGCTGCGGCGGCTGCATTTCCGACGGAGGCGGAAATGTTGTAGGCCCGTGTGCTCAGATTTGGGTGCACGTTAAAGAACCCCAGGTGGTCAAATTTCCGGAGCCCTCCACTACGGCGTCTCTCATAATTATGGTGGTTTTGGGACGTTAAACCCCACAAATCAATCATTATCTATCTATCTATCTATCTATATCTATCTATCTATCTATCTATCTATCTATCTATCTATCTATCTATCTATCTATCTATATATCTATCTATCTATCTATCTATCTATATATCTGTCTGTCTGTCTGTCTGTCTGTCTGTCTGTCTGTCGGTCTGTCTGTCTGTCTGTCTGTTGTCTGTCTGTCTGTCTGTCTGCTGTCTGTCTGTCTATCTATCTATCTCTATCTATCTATCTATCTATATCTATCTATCTATCTATCTATCTATCTATCTATCTATCTATCTATCTATCTATATATCTATATATCTATCTATCTATCTATCTATCTATCTATCTATCTATTCTATGCCCCGACGCAGTGGTCTAGTGGCTAAGGTACTCGGCTGCTGACCCGCAGGTCGCGGGTTCGTATCCCGGCTGCGGCGGCTGCATTTCCGATGGAGGCGGAAAGAGGTGTTTGACACGCTCAGCAAAGTAGTAGCCAATCTTAGCGAGCAGATGGGTAGGCTACAATCAAGCGTGGCGGCACTGGAAGAGCATATGACTTTGCGCATTACAAAGCTCGAAGCAGATCTGCACAACACAGCAAGGCCTCATGCACCAAGCTCACCCCTTCGGCCACCAATACTAGTGGTACCAAACCTGTCGACAGGTGCAGCATCAGGCTCTGGCCGCCCATGTAATAACCATGATGGCAGCGCTACGTGAAGCATTTCGTATCTGGCAATGGAACTGTAGAGGTTACCTTAAAAAGAAGGCACCCTGCAGCAGTATATCAGGAGCAGCCAAGAAAAGCCTCATATTATATTATTACAAGAGACCCTTTCACCGCAAGCAACGTTGCCTGGATTCCGGCCTGTAATAGGGGATACTGAAGGGAGGGGAGTCTGCACCTTCGACAAACTAACGCACGTAACGACCTCAAGATAGAAGCAGGCCGGTTGGAACACGTCTTGGTAGAGATCGTGCCGGGTACCAGCAACCGTCAGAGCATTTTCATTCTAATATATACAGCACTCCAAAGGAACAAAAGCAAGGGTTCAAGACGGTTCTAAAGAAAGCTGTTAATATCGCCGGGGAATGTCCACTCGTCATAGCAGGTGATTTCAACGCCCCTCATCATACATGGGGTTACAAGTACAACACTGGGAAAGGAAATCGACTTTGGCAAAGTGCCAGTGAACTTGATCTCACCCTAATCACAGACCCCAGCCTACCAACAAGGCTTGGTACATCTTGCTGCAGGGATTCCACCCCGGACCTTACATTTGTAAGGAACATCAAGAAGGCCCAGTGGATGAACCTTGCTGTAGACCTAGGGAGTGACCACTGCATTCTTGCCACTACCTTCTCCGTGGAGCGTAAAAAGCAGAGAGAATTCACTTCACAGACTGGGATAAGTTCAGGAAGATAAGGATGGAAAGGGAACAAGATGGCCACAGACAAGGCTTGGAGCAGTGGGTCAAACAGATTAAAGGTGACATCAAATCTGTCTCCTCCACCATTACCACAGATTTTCGGTTGAAAGAATGGATAGCCGGCTCGCTCATCTTCTTGAGGCAAAGCAAGCACTACTGAACCGTTGGAAGGGTCAGCGCCTGAACCGAAGACTGAGGAAAGATAGCTGAGGTAAACAGATCAGTCGAGGAACATTGTCGCGCACTATCGAGGCAGCAATGGGACGAAATCTGCAACTCCGTCGATGGTCAGATGCGCAATGGCAAGACATGGAATATGTTAAAGCATCTCCTCAACGAAAACACCACCAAAACAAATCAAAAGCATGTTATCGCTCGAATTTTGCATAAAGAGATAGGGCGCACTACAGAACAGCAAGTTGTCCAGCAGCTCGTGCATAAGTACCTCCCAATCAAAAGAGGATTGGCACCACCAAGTAGACAGTACCAGGGCACGCCAAATCCAGGTCTTGAGGGCGACTTTCGAGGAGATCAGAAGAGCCTTGCATGATCTCAACGGCAGGTCGGCCCCTGGCCCGGACGGTATATCAAACAAGGCCCTGCGTAACCTTGATGACGATTCAATTGAAACCCTGAGGGATATGATCAATTCAGCATGGAAAGAAGGCAGGGTGCCAGAGCAGTGGAAGCTGGCCAGCACGTTATTCCTAAGCCAGGAAAGCCCCCTAACTTGGACCAACATGAGCCTATATCCCCTCCCAATCTCAACGAAGCAGCCACACGAGGCGGCGCGAGAAATCTCCAACGCGCCTCCGGGGATGCGTTTACCGGTGAGGGGATAACCGGGAAATTCTTACACATATAACGAGCTCACTAAACATTTCTACCTGTCTAGAAGGATTTTCCCTCCACCTCACAAAAATCTAACCCGGCCCAAGCACTTACATTAAGGCTTTTGCAAACGCGGATGTACCCTACTTTGAAAATGTTACATCATGTACCCTGACCTATACCCAAGTAATCTTGTCCACATTGGGGGAAATAGCTTCATTAGAACACATGCTCTGGCAGTGCACCAAATTCGTCATTTATCGCACATCACCTCTGACAGATGGGAGGCGGCAATCCGCAGCTCGTCCTTGGCAGATCAGCTCTGGGCTGTCCACCAAGCCCGCGAGGCGGCTGAGGAGCTTGGCATCTCAGTCCCCACGTGGGAGCTGCCCGCAACACCAGTGATCTTTGTTTTGGAGGACCAAAAAAAGTTTATCCAATCCAATCCAATATCTATCTATCTATCTATCTATCTATCTAGCCGCCTACGACTTTTAGCTCTCCTGGCCGTTTCGATAATGGTATCGATACCAAACTTGGTAGGCGTAACATGACTGCATGAAGAACGTATTTGACTAGTCATATCATGAAAATCATGACATGTTATGAATGTCATGATTTACATTTCATGGTGCTCCAGCTCTTGCGGTGGCTTCGTTCACATGGCATGCTGCAAAACTGGTATGGTATGACATGATTGCATGGCGAACACAAGCGACAGACCCTAACAAGAAAATGATATGCATGTCATGTAAACAACACGAGTGCAAGCCACGCTCATGTTGAGCTTGCGGCCGTTTTGCTAGCATCACATATACCAAATTTGGTGTAACGGTACGTGAATAGTGACGAAGGTATGATACTGGTGCAAACATGATAAACATAAAACGCGTGTCATGTAACAACATGAATACATGCCACGCTCATGATGACTCGCCGCCGTTTCGCTAGCTTCACATGTACCAAACTTGGTATTCCGCGACGCAAACGTACGACAAAAGTAAATAACACATCATAACATGATCTCAAGACATGCGTGTCAAGTAACAACATGACTACATGTCACACTCATGATGCGCTCGCGGCCGTTTCGCTAGCTTCACATATGCCAATTTTGTATATACGTGACGTGAATGGCTGACCATCTATAGGGTAAAACATGATAATCATGAGATGCATGTCATGGGAGAACATGTCAAGGCGCCAACACATTTTGACGTGACGTGGTGCACGTCTCGCAATTGTTCATTTCGTGGCGTCACGCCGGCGTTTCCACGCCAGGAGCCGGTCCTACCACATATTCGCAGGCGCGGACTGCGCTGCATTGCTTTGACGGCTGCGCGTTTCAGCGCGTCCGGCGCCCTCCACCAGGAAAGGGGGAGACGCAGTGTGTCTGGGTAACGCATCGGCGCGAAACAGCATGTCGAAATTAGCGCTGGTGCCACCGGGCCGCGCCGAAGGACGCTGGTCGCGTCGGTCAGGCCTGGCGTAACTATATTGCTCGCGTTTTGCTAGCGTAGCGGCGCCGCGTCCAGCGTGCGCGTCCGTCAACGTTACGTCGGTGTATATGGGCCTGTCATGATGTGCTTGCCGTCGTTTCGCTTGCTTAACATATACCAAATTGGTGGTACGCGACGCAATGGGTGGCAAAATATATGACTGGTGCAACATAATAATCCTGTCAGGCATATCTTGTAAGAAATGGCAACCTACCACGCTCACTGCGTGCTCGCGGCCGTTTCGCCAGCTTCACATATACTAATTTGGTACAACGTGACGTCAATAGATGACGAAGGTAAACGACACATCTAAACATGATGATCATGACACGTAAGTCATGTATGGCATCATTTACTTCCCCTCGTAACGTTGAGCTGATTTTAAAGTGACATATCAACCTTTCTTATTCGTGCTTCGCATATCATCGATTCCCACTGTACGTGGGATCTGCCAATCGTTTTTCGCTCTCGATTTCGTGACTTCACAGACGCCTGCTGAGCGAAGGTCAGGCTGGCACCTTCGACTTTGGTTCATCGACGCGGACAAGGAGAACTACGACAAATACTACGAGAGGTCTCTGCAGCTGCTCAGAAAAAATGGCCTCATCGCCATCGAAAACGTCAGTATGCCAATGTTGTGCAGTGCTAGACAGTAATTTTGCAGAACGCGAACTCGATAACGAGAATAGCATGCCATAGATCAGATAGGACTAAGTCTTTATGCTATATTCTAAATATAAAAAAGCGCTCTCATGGCACCTGGGTTAAACTATTAGGTTTATCGACTAGTGGGGTTGTGAAGTATTTCAGATTGTGCCACCGGAACAACTCCGTGTCCTGGGAGATGGTTTCGTCCTTTTAATTTCTTAGTGACAATCGATACGAATAAACACTCTCCAGCCATGTTTAGTCTATAGTTTTGAAATTAAAGACTGGCCCTACATTCGAAACCGATTCGGTCTCTTCTTCAGGGTGTGACTGCCCGGCCGTCATAGCAGGTGATTTCAACGCCCTCATCATACATGGGGTTACAAGTACAACACTGGGAAAGGAAATCGACTTTGGCAAAGTGCCAGTGAACTTGATCTCACCCTAATCACAGACCCCAGCCTACCAACAAGGCTTGGTACATCTTGCTGCAGGGATTCCACCCCGGACCTTACATTTGTAAGGAACATCAAGAAGGCCCAGTGGATGAACCTTGCTGTAGACCTAGGGGTGACCACTGCATTCTTGCCACTACCTTCTCCGTGGAGCGCAAAAAGCAGAGAGAATTTCACTTCACAGACTGGGATAAGTTCAGGAAGATAAGGATGGAAAGGGAACAAGATGGCCACAGACAAGGCTTGGAGCAGTGGGTCAAACAGATTAAAGATGACATCAAATCCGTCTCCTCCACCATTACCACAGATTTTCCGGTTGAAAGAATGGATAGCCGGCTCGCTCATCTTCTTGAGGCAAAGAAGCACTACTGAACCGTTGGAAGGGTCAGCGCCTGAACCGAAGACTGAGGAAGAAGATAGCTGAGGTAAACAGATCAGTCGAGGAACATTGTCGCGCACTATCGAGGCAGCAATGGGACGAAATCTGCAACTCCGTCGATGGTCAGATGCGCAATGGCAAGACATGGAATATGTTAAAGCATCTCCTCAACGAAAACACCACCAAAACAAATCAAAAGCATGTTATCGCTCGAATTTTGCATAAAGAGATAGGGCGCACTACAGAACAGCAAGTTGTCCAGCAGCTCGTGCATAAGTACCTCCCAATCAAAAGAGGATTGGCACCACCAAGTAGACAGTACCAGGGCACGCCAAATCCAGGTCTTGAGGGCGACAACATCGAGGAGATCAGAAGAGCCTTGCATGCTCAACGGCAGGTCGGCCCCTGGCCCGGACGGTATATCAAACAAGGCCCTGCGTAACCTTGATGACGATTCAATTGAAACCCTGAGGATATGATCAATTCAGCATGGAAAGAAGGCAGGGTGCCAGAGCAGTGGAAGCTGGCCAGACGATTTATTCCTAAGCCAGGAAAGCCCCTAACTTGGACAACATGAGGCCAATATCCTTGACATCATGTATCGGCAAGGTCGCAGAACATGCCATACTGCACAGGATAAACAAGTCTTGGAAGATAACAACATATATACACACAATATGGTTGGATTCAGGGCAGGGCTATCCACACAAGATGCATTGAAGCTTATCAAACACCAGGTCCGACAAACAGAGACGTGAGAGCCATTCTGTGCCTAGATACAAAAAGCGTTTGACAACATCCACCACTCATTCATACTCGAAGCAATTTCCAAGCTTGGTCTAGGGAAAGCCTTCTATGACTACGTATGGTCCTTTCTTACAGATCGGAAAGCCGTGATGAAGATTGCAGATATCGAGACCGCAGCAATCGAACTAGAAGCAAGGGGCACGCCACAAGGGGCAGTGATTTCACCAATGCTGTTCAACATTGCCATGATTGGACTGTCAAAGAAATTATCGAGCATTGAAGGATTGAAGCACAGCATCTACGCAGATGACATTACCATCTGGTGCACAGGTGGAAGCGAGGGGCAGATTGAGAGCGCTCTGCAAGAGGCGATTGACACCGTAGAAGACTACCTTCGCCCTTCCGGGCTCAAGTGCTCCTCGAGTAAGTCAGAACTTTTGCTTTATCGGACTGCACGCCGGGGACCGAAGCCCAGGGGATGGAAGCCGTTAAACCAGATAGACATCCATCTCCGTACAAATCAAGGGGATGCCATCCAGAGGGTCGACTCCATCAAAGTCCTGGGAATGCTGATAGAGTCTACCGGCGCCAACAGCAAATCTATAGCCAAGTTAACTCGGAAAACAGACAGTGCGGTGCACCTCATACGCAGAGTGGCCAACAAAAGAAATGGGATCAAGGAAGACAACCTCATCAGGTTGATGCATGCGTTTGTTCTAAGTCACTTCACATACGAGGCAGCAATGCACAACTGGTCAAGAGCAGAGTCCGAGACACTGAATGTGCTCCTCAGGAAAGTTATCAAGAAGGTCCTGGGCCTACCCATACATACCAGCACCGAGCGTCTGCTTGAGCTTGGCATACACAACACGCTCGAAGAAATAGCAGAAGCCCAAGAGAGAGCACAGTTTGCAAGGTTATCTACTACAAGGTCGGGGAGAATGATCCTGCAGGAGCTGGGCCAACACCCAATAGCAATCAGACGCAATTACAATGATATCCCTGACAACATCAGGGAGACTATCACGGTATTCTATACCGAGAAACATGCATCCAGAACACAACGTGGAAGAAGAGTAGCGAGGGCCAGGACTATACTTCGTCAAGTCTCAAACGAGGAACGAGGGGTCGTATTTGTTGACGCGGCTTCCTACGCCAATGGGAAAGCGTTTGTGGCAGAGGTAGTGATGGGGCTGGCCATGTCGTCAACTCAGCGACGGTCAGGACGAAAGACCCAATCATTGCGGAACAAGTGGCCATCGCCTTAGCACTCAAGATGGATAACATTGAAGTCGTCTACAGTGATTCATGGCAGCACTACGGGCGTTCGCCAAGGGGACGGTCTGTGAACAAACGCTGAAAATACTGCAAGGCAAGAACATAACACATCATCTTCTGAGTTGGTTCCCAGCTCACCTTGGACAAATCAACGATTCCCCTCCCAATCTCAACGAAGCAGCACACGAGGCGGCGCGAGAACTCTCCAACCGCGCCTCCCCGGGGATGCTACCGGTGAAGGGGATAACCGGGAAATTCTTACAACATATAACGAGCTCACTAAACATTTCTACCTGTCTAGAAGGATTTTCCCTCCACCTCACAAAAATCTAACCCGGCCCCAAGCACTTACATTAAGGCTTTTGCAAACGCGGATGTACCCTACTTTGAAATGTTACACATCATGTACCCTGACCTATACCCAAGTAATCTTTGTCCACATTGTGGGGAAATAGCTTCATTAGAACACATGCTCTGGCAGTGCACCAAATTCGCTCATTTATCGCACATCACCTCTGACAGATGGGAGGCGGCAATCCGCAGCTCGTCCTTGGCAGATCAGCTCTGGGCTGTCCACCAAGCCCGCGAGGCGGCTGAGGAGCTTGGCATCTCAGTCCCCACGTGGGAGCTGCCCGCAACACAGTGATCTTTGTTTTGGAGGACCAAATAAAAGTTTATCCAATCCAATCCAATATCTATCTATCTATCTATCTATCTATCTAGCCGCCTACGACTTTTAGCTCTCCTGGCCGTTTCGATAATGGTATCGATACCAAACTTGGTATGGCGTAACATGACTGCATGAAGAACGTATTTGACTAGTCATATCATGAAATCATGACATGTTATGAATGTCATGATTTACATTTCATGGTGCTCCAGCTCTTGCGGTGGCTTCGTTCACATGGCATGCTGCAAAACTGGTATGGTATGACATGATTGCATGGCGAACACAAGCGACAGACCCTAACAAGAAAATCATGATATGCATGTCATGTAACAACACGAGTGCAAGCCACGCTCATGTTGAGCTTGCGGCCGTTTTGCTAGCATCACATATACCAAATTTGGTGTAACGGTACGTGAATAGATGACGAAGGTATGATACTGGTGCAAACATGATAAACATAAAACGCGTGTCATGTAACAACATGAATACATGCCACGCTCATGATGCACTCGCCGCCGTTTCGCTAGCTTCACATGTACCAAACTTGGTATTCCGCGACGCAAACGTACGACAAAAGTAAATAACACATCATAACATGATATCAAGACATGCGTGTCAAGTAACAACATGACTACATGTCACACTCATGATGCGCTCGCGGCCGTTTCGCTAGCTTCACATGCCAAATTTTGTATATACGTGACGTGAATGGCTGACCATCTATAGGGTAAAACATGATAATCTGAGATGCATGTCATGGGAGAACATGTCAAGGCGCCAACACATTTTGACGTGACGTGGTGCACGTGCTCGCAATTGTTCATTCGTGGCGTCACGCCGGCGTTTCCACGCCAGGAGCCGGTCCTACCACATATTCGCAGGCGCGGACTGCGCTGCATTGCTTGACGGCTGCGCGTTTCAGCGCGTCCGGCGCCCCTCCACCAGGAAAAGGGGGAGACGCAGTGTTGTCTGGGTAACGCATCGGCGCGAACAAAAGGAAAACCGTCCCGGCGTGTACTTGTTTACTTGCCTCCCGGCTGTCGCCTGTCAGCGTGGTAATTAAATGAAGATGAAGCGCGGACAAAAGGAATCACGCTGCGGTTAATTAGGAAAGCCCCTCCAGCGCACGGGCTCGGAGAGGGATGCGGAACTGTGTGGCAATGCTTGGCCAGATGTTACTGCTTCGTGCTCGGGCCAGCGCAGATTGAAGAGTTGGGCATACGCTCTGCACTGTTGTTTGCCTGTGGTAAGATCTCCAGTCCGGTTTGTTTGTGTGCCATATTAAGTGACAGCGAACGGCGATGGCAGGCTGCCCGCAGGTTTACAAGACCCGTTCCGTCTGGGCATATTCGTTCGGCCGTGTGTTTAGGTGACACATGTTTGCTATCCTTGTGAAAACACGTTTCGCTCAATACAAGCAGCATAAAAACAACAACACTAAAAGCCTCCCCACTTTCTCATGACCCACGCAGAATGGTGATTCCGGCATCGCATTTTCGTGTGATCATGTGACTTCCAGTGTAATGAAAGGGACAGCCACCGTCTTTCTCATTACCATGGAAACTGATTTATACTGGACGTTTGTATAACCTCTATGTCTTTATCTTAAACTTTACCGCAGCGTTATCAGGTCCCAATTGTGGCTTATTTGTGGCTTAAGACTGGGTTCTGCGTTTGCGCTTGAACGTATTCTCACTTCTTTTGGCCAGAACGCACTTATATCATGTGTACCTTAGGGAAATCCAGATGGTCAGCATTATCTGGATCCTTTCACTACACACCCTCTCTCATAGCTGCATACTTACGATACCCGGACAATTTCATGCAGAGCATCTTACCCACACAACTTTACCCAGACCTTTTACACAGAAGACCTTACCCAGAGAATGGAATGAACACTCGGACTCGTGGCAATAATATACTTGACCACGTTTTTGCTTCATACTCCGAGCTTATTCACTGGGCTACGAGCTTAAAAGGCCTCACTAATCACCGTACAACTTTGTTTAATCTTTCGACTTTCACATCTAAGTGCAAACCACGAAAGAAGCTTATACACGACTACAACAAAGCCAACGTTAACGAGCTCATTACCGAATCAGAAAGATGTTATAGTATTCCTTTCAAACCTATATTTCCAGAAGTGTAGAACAGAACTTAATACTGCATAACAGTATAAGACAAATTTCGTAACGCTGATTGATGAATACGTCCCGCTTGTGTCTATTCATTGTGATGATGGCTGTGCTTGATATAAAGAAGTCTCACAAAAAGAAAAACAAAACAAAAACGCAACGCCTATTTTGTGGTGCAATATAACATAATGCTCCACTGAAATGGGACACGAGTAATACAAAAAAAAAACCGAAGAAAAATATGATAACGAAGACTACCGAAAAGTCCTTCATGGCAAACCTAAATCAATTTTGAACGTTATTAACGCAAAACAGTTTATCGCATAACATTTCACTGTCCACCCCTGATGGCCCACAGGTGCCAGCTGAGAAGCGCTATGACCTAGTTATGTGTCACTTTTCCTCAGTCTTTACTGATGACCCGCCCGACAACATCCCCTTAACATTCAAATAGGGCTCGCCCCAGATTCCGGCGATCATCGTAAATTAGTGCCAACAAATTTTAGTAATGAGAAATAATAGTTAAACATTCCTCAACATGTAAGAAACACTTCTCAGCTTGTTATACGGTCCCCAAGCCATCGTCAAAATTGGGACGCAGGCCTCCATTTCCCTCATTGGCTGTTCGCTTCCCCTCGTCCTCGCGACCAATACGGACCGCCCGCTTTTTGCCTCCATTCGAGTTTGGAACGCGTACAAGATTGCACCATTACAGTGCCCCCGGTCTTGACCATATTTCGGCAAAGTTACACTGCATTTATTGGTAGAGGCATTCTGTATATGATATTTTCTCAGTCCTATTTTGAAGGTAACGTACCTAAAGACTGAAAAGTAGCCGAGGTAACCACATGTATAGAAATCAGTTGACCGCTCAGAATTCCATAATTCGTGACTCAGTACACTGACATGCACTGCCCGGAAAATCCTTAAGCACACAGTTTATTCGTATTTCTCCCAACCCCTCGATGATAACGGCTTTTTCATGAAAAATGAACATGACTTTCAACATGGTATGTTCTGCGAAACTCAGCTCTGTGGATTCATTACAGACCTCCAATTAAACTTAGATTTCCTGTTTGAAACTGACGATTTTTTCTCTAAAGCCTTCGATCACGTCACTTATCAATGACTAATAAACAAACTCTGCGGTCCTAACTGGGACCCTTGAACCTCATGGATCAGATGCTTCATAGCAGATCGGCCCCAGTTTAAGACATCACATCATTTCATCACAGCTTTCGTCGAATCCCGTGTTCATCAGGCGTCCATGCCCGGCCCCTTACTCTTTTTACTCTACGTAAACCACCGACAATTAAGAATTTCATCATTCGTTTCATCATTCGAAAAGGATTGTGTCCTGTATCGCCAAATAACCAACACTAACGATCGCGAAATTGTACAAAATGGCCTTTCCTTAGTAGAAAACTGGTGTTCGCATTCGATGATGCAGACGAATATTAGCTTCCAAATTAAAAGCCATGCTAGTATCTTGCAAGCAGTTTAACCCGAAATACGCCTACCACTTAAATTAGATAAACGAACTAATTTCTAACACTCCCTCACGAAAGGGTGGCAGATCGAGGTACTTGGTACTCCGTTATGAGAACCGTAATAGCGCGGAGACAACACAAGGCACAAGAAGGGACGGAGACGAGCGGAAACTTCAACTAAGCTTTACTTGGAAATTAAAGGTATTCATACGCAGGGAGTGGTTGCAGTGACAGCAGAAATAGTAAAGTCGGACGCGAGTCAATCAAGCATCACCAGAATGAACAGCATGTGTACGAACATAGGAAGAGCACAAAAAAAAAGAAAGAAGATAAAAAGACCCTCCCCCCTCTCCCCCAACGCGAAAATCATTCGGGTGGCGTCATCGCATGCATGCGTATACCCGTACCTTCCAAAACACAATCTCTTTATCACAAAATGGTATGGACGGCTCGATCACGCCGGCGCATCCCTCCTGCTTCATCTGAGCCGCTTCGACAATGATGCGACTGAGTTCGTGTCGGTACAAAACTGAAGCGTTATCAAACACCGGACGACAACCACGCTTATCGCAGTGAAGAGCCAGAAAGTCATCCTTCTTTCGGACGTTGTTTGCGTGTTGACGAAGTCGGTCGTGGACAATCTACCAGTCCGACGGACGTAGCAGGCAGCACACGACAGGTGAATTCTGTGAACCGCCTCGTACACACAATCCACGAACCGGTTGCGATGCTTCACCTTTCATCCAAAGTCTCGTCTCGCCACATGGCTGCTCATCTGCGAGAGCGAGGCGAGTTTGTGCAGAGCCCTAAAACCAGCCATAACAACAGAGTCTGCAAAATTTTGAGTTCGGTATAGCTTAGGCTGAGAAGGATTTCTCGGGAAATGTTTTGTTCAGCTTCAACTGAACGTATACTCCGGAGTGGAGTACGAAAAAAAAATGGCGTGAATGCTTCGACCGCATCAATAGCGCCTCGGATATCCTCTGGAATGGAGAACTTTAGCGTCTCAGGTCGACATGTCTTGCAAGGTGTCCCTCTTCAAGCAGTGACGGGTACGTTCCTAGATGAGTTCCTGCGCCACACCCTTTGCCTGGGCTCGAAGTTCGCATTGACAAGAAGTGGTACGCGCCGGAGCATAGTGCATCGTGTCGCAGCTTGTGCCCCTGTGAATGAATTCGAAAAGTCCGTACACAGAGTTAATCATTAGAGAGAACATCGTAGTGCGTGGTACCGGTCGGCGCCATGGCCGGCCGGCGCTGCAACGAGTTCCGCGCAGGCGCAGTGAGTACCGTGCATGGTGCTTTTCGGTCTTGTGGACGGTTCGCTTCGCGACAGTTTGACGCGCCGCAGCACATGGTATTGGGTGACGGTATAGCTCCCCCCACACAGCGGCATAGCACCTGCCCTAAACTCGTTGCAGCCGCTGGCTGACGGTGCCACTGGGTGGCCGCCACGCTCTTCGGTGTTCTCTGTAACAGTGGACCCGTGAGTACGTCTCGGGAGGTGTTGATGCGCTTCATCGGTGCAAGTCTTCAAGCAACAAAATGCCGGTAAGGAAGTTTGTTACCTTCTCAAAAGACGATGAACTGTGCGTTGTTCCTTCTGATAAGGAAGGCATTCCTAATTCGTAATAATAGTTGTGCCTGATTGCCCGTTTCTTTGAAATGGCACGAGGTGCTACAAGCTCCGTTTTTTGCACCTGTGCTGACGTTAACATAGCGGATGCCTGATTCAGGGCAAAAGAAGTGTGCATCAAGCTGAATTTGGTTGCACTGGCGTGACGTGTCTGCAAGAGGTAGAAGTGGGGGCCAGGTGATGTTTCTTCCGCAAAAAATCTCAAGTAAGTCATGCCGTTTCGGGCAATTCTTTCAGAAAATAATTCTCTCAGGAAGTGCTCACTGAGCAAGTGCTCGCTCAATTCTCTCAGGAAGTGCTCGCTATTTATCTGTGGTAGAAGTTATGATTACTGTGCAATAACGATGACATGTGCGCCAATCCTTTTTGTTGAACCTGGAGTTTTGGCAATCATTGATAAACTTAAATTATCTTCATCATCAGGTATCGACAACATAAATTCGAAATTTCTAAAGAACACTCAACAGATCTGTGCAAAATTTTTCTGTCTACTTTAATCGCAGTCTCTTTCCACGGGTGAGCTTCCTAGTGATTAGAAACACGGAAATATCACCCCAGTATTCAAATCAGGTATTAGAGAGTCACCCCTCAATTACCGACCAATTTCATTAACCAGCATTTAATGCAAAATCATCGAACATGTCATCTACACCCGGATTATGGACTTCCTAGACTCAAATAACTTTTTGAATTCCGCGCAGCATGGCTTTCGACCAGGGTTTGTCGTGCGAGACTCAACTGGCTATGTTTTCGCACGACTTGCATATTAACTTGGATTCTAACATACAGACTGATGCCATATTCCTGGACTTTGCGAAAGCATTCGATAAAGTACCCCATAAACGCCTTCTGTTGAAACTTTCCCGCTTAAACCTACACCCCGACGTCCTAAAGTGGATCCGTGAATTTTTAAGTAACCGCACTCAAGCTGTCTTTGTCAACAATGCTACCTCTACTTCCCTTCCGGTAACATCTGGTGTCCCGCAGGGGTCGGTTCTGGGCCCGATTTTATTCCTGATATTTATTAACGATCTCCCAACTCATGTATCTTGTAAAATCCGAATGTTTGCCGACGATTGTGTTATTTACCACACTGTTTGTAACGCTTCTGATCAATTAGCTCTACAGAGTGATCTTAACAATGTAAAACAATGGTGCGATGATTGGCTAATGGAACTTAACCCTCACAAATGCAAAGCCTTATCCTTCACCCGCCGCCGTTCTCCACTTGTTTTTCCATATTCTATCAGTAATGTTCCAGTTGAAACTGTTAATTCTTTTAAATATCTGGGGGTCACACTCTGCAACGATCTTTCATGGGGTTTGCATATCACGAAAGTCATATCATCGGCAAACAAAACATTGGGATTCTTGCGACGTCATCTACGTAACGCACCTGGAAATGTAAAATTATTAGCTTACAAAAGCCTCGCTAGAACTAAACTTGAATATGCTTTCCCAATCTGGAGCCCGCAACAGGCCTATCTTGAAGATGCCCTTGAGTGTATTCAAAACCGTGCCGCTAGGTTTATCAATAATTCTTACTCCCATGACGTCAGCGTATCTTTACTAAAAGCAGAACTTCAACTGCCCCTCCTTTCTCTCCGCCGCCGTATCGCCAGTCTTTCGTTATTTCATAAGTTTTTTCACAGCTCGATGGGCATGCCACCTTATTTTGTTCCCCCAGCGCACATCTCTCAACGAACTAATCATCCTCTTCAAGTCGCACGCCCATGTGCACGCACCGTTACCTTTTCAACATCATTTTTTCCTCGCACAGCAGTTGCCTGGAATGGCCTTTCAGGCGACATTCCTGCCATTACTTGTACTTCTACCTTCACAACCAGTATCACTAATCATCTTTCACTTTAGGACAAACGATTGTTTTCTGCTCAATTTTTATGTACCCACCCCTTATGTAATGCCCCGCAAGGGGTCTTTAAGGAAATAAAAAAAATGAAATATGGAGTGCATTGAAAACTTTGGCGAACTTGAACTTCGAAATGCGGCAGGTATTAATACGAGACCTTTTTTGACATTTTGCACTTGTATCCAACTTCAACGTTTGTTGAGTGGAATCAGAAGGTGCTTTTGCAGAAAGCAGGTGTGTCCGTCGGTTCCTGCATCGCGTCGCTGTTAAATTATTTAACCTTGACAAAAGCAGATACAGTGCTTCAGAAGAAGATATCAGTCATGTGCGCTTGAAGAACCTTGAGATATGTCGCAATTTTCTTGTTATTCTGAACTGTAATTCGACTCCATTTGGGTACAGTGTCTGCAAAAACACTTGACTCATTTCGGACTATGCCTTCCGTCCCTAACCCTGACTCACAAAGTGCGTGCCGAAAATCCCCTCCGGCACCTGGATATCAAACTGTCCTTCTCCGCGTACCATGTTTGCTGGCAATGCCAACCTCGCTCAAACAAACCCTTGCTGCCATAAATCACATAATAATAATAATAATAATAATAATAATAATAATAATAATAATAATAATAATAATAATAGCCAAAATCCCATTCTCTCTGAAGCGCTATGCGTTGCACCTCCCATAGGATGGATGGATGGATGGATATGGCTGTACCCTTTAGATCGGGCGGTGGCTAGCGCCACCAAGCCGTAATACTTAATGAACCAAAAACTAGATTTTTTTAAGTGAGTTTGAGGATTCGTACTTTGCAGTGAAGGGTTTAATTTTCACTCGTGCCTTGACTTTAGCCACCAATCAGATAAGCTCCTTCTAGTTAAGTCTACTCGCTTAAAGTCTATTTTGCCCTCCCTGTTCCTAAACCCCAGGACTTTAAAAAACTCTGCGCCATCAGCCTGAACTATAGGTTGAAGCCTTTTACAGAACATTATCAAGTGTTCGGCAGTTTCTTATACCTTTCCACGCGCGCTGCATACTGTGTCTACCCCTTCGTATTAGGCCCAATATGTCTTCGTTCGCAATACTCCCGTCCTGGCCTCAAACAGTAGAAAACTACCCCGAGTATTATCATAGATCCTTTCCTTGGCAATTTCCTGCTTAAAAGTTCGATAGATCTCTAGCGCGGACTTCTTAATCATGCCAATTCTCCACATGTCAGTCTCCGTTTCCTTCACTTTCTTCTTAACGGATAGTTTTTTTTTTTTTGGTTTGGCCACCTCCTGTTTTCTAAGTATTTACCAGTCAATTTCCTGGTTCGCTTCCTCCATTTTGTATCGACATCCTTCATGTACAAGTAGCTGAAAACCTTCCTAGCCCAGCGCTCCCCCCCATTTCTCTGAATCGCTTCTCAAATTTTATCTTGCTGCTAGCTTCCCTGCCCTCAAATGATGTCCATCCCATATCACCTTGTACTCCGTCATTTGGTGTATTCCCGTGAGCTCCTGAAGCAAGACTACCTATTCCACGTTGCGTATTTCTAATCTTGCTTGAACTTCTGATCTCATGCTCAAGAGCGCATTGACGAACGTCAGCCCAGGAACCATGACTCCTTTCCATATTCCTCTCACAACATCATACCTATTGTAATTCCACAGTGCCAAGTTTTTCATCACTGCTGCATTCCTGTTACCTTTAGTCGTCACGTATATTTCGTGTTTCTTCAGGTACTCGGTCCAATTGCTTATCCATACGCCCAGATATTTGTATTTACCTGTTATCTCTAGCGTGACCTCCTGTATTCTAAGCTCACTACCTTCGTTATCATTGAAAATTATGACTGCTGATTTTTTTCTTACTGAATCTAAAATCTAACCTATCTCCCTCATTACCGCAGATGTCCATCCATCTCTGCAAATCTTCCTTGTTGTTGGCCATTAGCAGATAGAGTGGCCATTTGCAGATAGACACTGGCGCCATAGTTCCCTCTGGTGTCTATTTAAGAAACTCTATAGGCATCGGTACAATATGAATGTGAAACGTATCTTCAGAGAAGCAGTTGATATTTTGTTGTACATTGATATACTAATAGAGCGCGCTCAGGGACTATTGATGTTGGGCAGCTATAGCACCTTATATAGCGTGTATTCGCCGAGGTTGGAGCCTGGTGGCACATTTCCGTATGTACGGCTGACGTCTCTAGCTGATAATGTCCACAGCTTTCTGATAATTGAAGTAGCCAGCATAAACCTGGACACAACATGGGAGGAATATTAAACATCCACGAGCTCACGATATATGCTGTCTAAAAGCTTTTGATAACAGTTCTTGACGTTTTACGTCCCAAAACCGTGACATGAATATATCTCAGACACTTTTAATCACACTTGGTGTTTGTTCCAAAACCACGCCATGATTATGAGAGTAGTGTGTCAATTATGCCATGATTTACACGACACTGCATTTGTTCACTCCTCTTGTCTGTTTATCGATAATCTTTTGGTTGCATTGAACGCTTACCCAGAAAACATCAAAAAGGCTCCTTCTAACGAACTGGAGGGCCAATTGCGTGACAATGGGCCAACACCCACTCTTTTCAAAAAGCAAGCAATATATTTCACACATTGCATTTCTCATTTCATTTTACCGTAAAAACAAGGAATAGGAGACAGATGAATCTGCACACCACCACAGTGAAGCTACAGCCACAAATTAAAATTTCATTTTTTAACTGAAGTCACACCTACTAGTCTTTGTGAGTGTTGTTTATCTATAATTTTTCGTGCTAACGCCTTCACAATATTGAACTAGTCAGCCCAGCATTAAATCTTGTGGGAAGTTAAAGCAATTAAAATAAATACTTTAAGCCAATTCTGTTCTGAAGGCACTCCTGACTGTGGTTTTCCATATGCTCTATCGATTGCTAGTGTACATTGCTTTGGTTCTATCAAATACACAAGTACTCTACAAACATGCATAGTTGCGCGGCTTTTCACCTCTTCAGCGTGTTTCCCCTGAGTCTCCATCTTTCTTTCCATGTTCTTCTTTTATACTTTTGTTCTCAGTACATCGTCAGCGGGGCTCCGTTTTCACCTGACGTTCGATTACTAAGCAAACATTTACTCGGAGCGCATGTGTTTCATTTTTCTAACCACGATTCCAGCTCTTCGGCACTCCAAGAAAGCGAAAAACGTTCCCGAAGGTGCACTTGTCTTCCTGTATGCCTGTACTCGTTTGCACACAGCCCGAGCTTTATTCATCACGTATATATATGTGTGTGTGTGTTATCTCTTTCAATGTGATTTATCTGCACCTATATTCGTCCTTTTTTAGGTTTCCATTTCTTGAAAGGGAACAGTTTTTGTGCTTATCTCTACACCCCTACAGCCAGGGTCGTTTTCTCCATTAGTGTGCACTGTCTCTTTGTTCTCTCTATCTCACTCTCTTTCTCAATAATTCTTCATCTCGCTGTTCTGGAAGCAGTAGCGACATCGCTGTCATGTCCACCGCAGGGGCTGGAGCCGGAATCTATAGATGGCGACACAAGTGAAAACGCATTAGGTGTTTGTTCAGAAAACGAGAAAGCGTCACTTGTATTCTTGAGAATTACCCATCACAATCTCATTTCCTATCTTCTTTAACCGCTGCTCCACGGTTAAACAGACAGACAGACAGACAGACAGACAGACAGACAGACAGACAGACAGACAGACAGACAGACAGACAGACAGACAGACAGACAGACAGACAGACAGAAAGACAGACAGACAGACAGACAGACAGACGCACGGATGGATGAATGGACGAACGGATGGATGCATGGACGAACGGACGGACAGACGAACGGACGAATGAATGGATAAACGGACGGATAGATTAACGGACGGATGAACGGACGAATACACAGAGGGATGGATGGATGAACGGGCACACAGAGAGATGGATGGTCAGGCGGACGGACAGACAGACACATTGCTGACAGCCGGCGCTTGGTCTTGTTCTTCCCGTGTTTTCGTCTTCCGTGTTGTTTTGCAGTCGTGCAACCACATCAAAAAGCTCTATCCTACATCCTTTTTATATCATATGAAATAAGGAAAACTTTTGCGCCATGAGGCCTATAAATTCCAGACTAATGTTATTGATGAATGCTGTGCTTTTCAGTGTTCTTGAATGTTCCTGCAGAAACTAAAAATTCACAGTATATAAACCGAGTGAATGATGATGAGTGGGATGAAGCGTTCATCCGCCCATCCATCCGTGTGTCCATTCGTCCGAGCATGCGTCCATGCATCCGATTGCGTTCGGAAATGCAGACGGTGCATGGGTAACACCGACAAGACACTAGTTAAGGAAGCCGAGCGCAAGTGCCTTCAACGCGCCCACCGCTCGGCTTCATCTATGCTGTCACGCTTGGGAGTCCAGACCGAACGTCATTGCCTCTGCTAAGGCAATCTGTGTCAAGGCCAGCGAGCGAGCCCACCTGACGCCATCACCTCAACGACGTCAGCTAACCCGGCGGCGCCGGTCTGTCTTACCCAACGCACGGCGAGCTCCCTCGATCCATGGGCCCGATAGCAGCCCGATAATGCAATCGGCGCCATCCAGTCTGGCGAGTCTTGCGCAATGAGTGGCATCACTCGTCTATGGGTGCAACCCAGCGGTGGTTTTTTAATAGAGGATTCTGACACCATGGCCAGGGGCACTTCTGATTGGATGTTGCTGACGTAAGGGCCCACCCGGGGCTTATAAAAAAAGCCAAGCGGCGCGTCGCCAAGCAGCCGACCTTTGCGTCAAAGAGAAGAGCGTCGAAAGACACCTCGGCTCTTCGAGTCCCTAAGCTGTTGGCCCCAGCGCCGAATATCTAATGCCTCTATTCTATGCTGTACATAAATCTTGCCTTAAGTCACCGCCGTCTTGTGGGCTCGTCTATCAGCTCTGCGCAGAAGCAGCGGCGAGCTGAGAAACGCGCTACGGAACAACCTTGGCGGCCCGCGACAGTGGCGACCTGCGGAACCGTGGCGCCGGAGTTTCGTGACCACGCCCCACCACCGATTCACGCCGTACGTTGACTATCCAGGAGACTGATGGTGAATTACATTGAGAGAACAGGAGTAGAGGGGCAGGGCACTGAGGAGGAGGGGGGCAGAGCACTGAGAGCAGGGCCACTCAACCTGCCACTGGAATGCGCCGCTCTCCCGGAGCGCAGGTGAGAAGGGGACGAGTAGGGAGACCATGCGACTGAAACATTCCAAGCCCCGGCATATTCTTTGTGGGGCAGCAACAAAATACGCGTGAAATCGATCAGCCACGTATTTTTCACTTTCCTAATACCTAGTATGCTTGTGGAACGTCTAATTCGGCTAACGTCCAACTCTCGTGGTAGCCATCCGTATAGAAGAGTGGTATCAAACTCCACATGGTTGCTACCATTACCACCGCGCTTGCCGGCTGAAGAAAAATTTGGAGGCTGTGACGTTCAAAGACCACGTGAATCGTCGTACTGCGGCTACTCCGCTTTTAAGGTGAGAGCACTGCAAACTGCTCCTGGCTGCTCTTGGCGCAGCAAAAGCCCACTCGCTCTAGCAATGTATGACAGTGCTCCTGCACCTGTTCGACAATTGAGACACGCCGGCTCTGAAGAGAGCACTTTAAGCGTGCTTTCGAATGCTCCTGCTCTCCCAATGGAATTCGCCATGAGAGGCACTCGTTATTCGTGTACCCAGGCACAGCCCGCGCAGCAGCCAATCGGAGAGTAGTGGTTCAGCGCCATCTACAATATCCTCACTCAACTGCAGTTTAAATTTACTTCCATAAGACAGCGCCGTATAATATACTGGCCTGGAGATACTGTCTTCTTTTTTTTCGTCTCTTCATCTCTCGGTTACGCGTGACACATGACCAGGTTAGACTAACAGGTGCTTCGCTCCTAAAAGTTTTGTCGATTTTCAATTACTGTAAGGTACATGAAGTATTGTTGTAACAAGAGTCCCGTAAATATACAGTTTGGTGGAAAAAGCTTCTATGAGGTTATACAGCCGAACTTCTGTAGTATGAAGTGTTCGAGCAGCGTGGTGAGAACGATACGCAATGCTCGTATGCAAGTACACCTAATATTCAATTTGTTCATGTACATGGCCAAGTCCTGCTGAAAATGTGTGTGAATTATCGTCGTTTTGACATATATTCACCATGAGGTGCTGATACTTAGTTTACAGGTGATATCTCTTCTTATTCAGCGCTCAGGTATTGCTACCCTGTTAAGCGAAACACAATATTGCTATTTCAGGCTCCTAATAACAATAATACTAGAAAGAGGCATCAGTAATCAGTTGTTAATGTTTAACGTAGTTATGAGGGCTGGATTTGTATGTAAACATTACAGATGTTTTCAATACATTTAGTTTTATTTATCAAAACTACTTATTAGAGCCATTTATTATTCTCAGTTACCGTAGTTATAATGAACATCAGTTGTGTCTAGAAATGAGGTGTTAATTTCTACAGGCGGAAGTTATCTTCCATTTTCGCACAACCTGTACGTATTTTATGCTCAGGCAGATGCTGTATGTGGCACGAGAATTTCAAAAGCTTGTTGCTGTACATAAAGCATCATCTTGTCAGAGCTTGCTTATTGCGCAGTTGATTCCGGTGAGTAGGGTACAGTTTTGGAAGACAGTTTTTGTGGGCCTCGAGACATCGTAAAAAACGCCTAGAAGTTCGCTCAGAAGTTTGACAGTAAACAACTATGGACTCGTGCTTTGAATAAATAATCTTCAGTATTGCGGTAACTGACTCGCCTTGCGTAAAGCAAACGATGAACTTGCATCAGGTGGTGCAGAGACTGCAGAGAAAACGCCATGGGTTGCCAAGGTTTAAAAAAATATGTCTAAAAGGCTTTACTGTGAAATAGCAAATATAAAGTCAATCTATGCTAATAAGTAGTAATCATAGCTCCTGCAGCTGAAGGTTTGAACCCGCGAGCATTGCATGCGTGTTTTCAATGCATAAGTCTCAGGTTCCCGGCCTGGTACTTCGTTGTAAACATGCAACACAACCGCCGTGTGTGAGCAGAGAAGCGGGGAAACGAGTTCCTACAAGTTTACATAAAGCTTCACCTAGAGAAGACTTATTGGAGGCATCGTTATGAATCTGTGAATCGAAACATCTGCTAGCAAGATGCGGAGTCGTCATTTTATTACTTCACGAGCAAGAAAAGTATATACGCCACATCTCTAGTTAAAAAGTCACTGGCTCATGTACTGCTTTGGAATATCGTGTGTCAAAGGAACCGCTACGCTCGCATAAAATTTTGAATAGTGACTTTATAATTGGGTCGAGGTTCACATTCGGCTAACGGCAAGTATGTTTGGCCAGAAGGTTGCAACTTTGCTTGAGAACTTGAACACAAGCAGAGGTGAATAAAGCAGGAACCATATCATTGTACGCTGCGGCACAGATACTGATTTCCATAACGGACCAGCATGTCTGACAAGCCGGTGTTCTGTGCCGAATTTCGAGTATCTTCTCTTGGCACACAAATTTAGAATTGAAGTTTCTGCTGAAGTTCGCAAAATCATGCTGTAGTAGGCAGTGTAACGCTGCTTCATTTGTTTTTTCCTCTCCTCTGAAGTAATGTATTTGTGGCATAATGCAGTGATATGCGAGGTGGCCGTACGTGATATTCGTTTCAAAAAAAAAAAATCTGGCAGATCCCACGTACCTTGGAATCAACTTTAAGCGAAGCACACGGAGAGTAGGTGACCGTGTTGCATTTTTTTAGAAAAACGACATGAAATGACGCTAAATATATGTACAAATGTTGCACGCAAAGACATATGTAGAAGAGCTGCAGATGTTTGTATGGCCAGTTATTTGCACTTGCCCAGCGATGCCAACTGGAACATGCGCAATAGCAACAACAGAACCTGATATGATGCGCTGATGCTCGCGAAGATGCTGGTCCTTGACACTGGTACTTAAATCAATTTTACCTCAAAATGTTTACCTAGTTTTTACCTCGTTTTACGTTTTACCTCAAAATTTGAGAGCTTTGCTCCTAAGTAAAAGACAGGGCGAATTGTACGAGCACACAACCTTGTGCCGGCTGACGCAGCACCCAAATATCTCTCCTTATAACAAGGGTGCGGTCGGAGAATATTTATGAAACACAACTTTGGGACACAGAAACCCTCAGTTTATTAGTCTAACAGATTCATCACAGACTCATCAGTCTTAAACACATCGGTGCCTACGCATGCCATATACAAAAAAAATGCTCTGTAGAATTAACAAGCAAGTGTCCTGCGTACTGTGATAGTCAATTCAATACAATTTTACTTTATTTAAAGGATGAGGGGAGGCTCGGGAAATGAGGAGAACCGGACCCTTCTTAATACATGGCAAGCAATGAAGACGAAGATTGTGGATGAAGAAACAAGGAGCGTCAAAAAAAAAGAAGTGCGCAGTACAAGTAGAGATATGTACGTAAATAATGCCATGCACAGATGACTAATACACATGAGCAGTTTCTAGCTAGATAAATTTCGCAGAACCATGAAAAATATAACATAACAAAAATATTTTTTGACATAAACAACAATTTACTGCATACAAAAAAATAAACATTACAAGAAAAATTAAACAAACTGAATTTTCTCGATTGGCATGATAAAAGTATTTCTGTTTTAACATGTGCACTGCGTTTTTTCAATGGTGATTGTTATTTTATTTAGTTTATTTAGTTTAGAGGCGAACATTGAAATGAAACATCTCTCACCCGAAATTTGTTCTACACAACGGAATGTTCCAGTGTTGTAGGCGACGAGTAGCGTAAGGAGTAGTAGATGTTTCCAGTACAAAGATGTTTAGGAAGGCGCGCTTGTTGTCAAAAACAGATTGCTTGTGTCTGATTTCTAGCGAGTAGTCGTGACTCTTGTGAGTTGGGACAATATTAAAGCGCTTGAAAAAGTTCATAGGCGTGTTCATAGTAGTTGACGTTTGGTATGTACTTAGCAACTTCCTTTTGTAGATTGTATAGTTTGTTAGATGCGGAAGCATCTTATACTCGCGCCTTGTAGTGCGCCGTCCGCGCCGTCCGCGCCGTCCGCACCGCTTCTCGAACATTCGACCGCTGACGCGCGCGCATGCGCCGTCGCGCCGTCGCCCACCATCTGTGCCGCGCGCGCTTCTCCTTCGAGAACATTCGACAGCTGACAGCGCATGCGCCGTCGCGCCGTCGCCATCTATGCCGCGCGCGCGCTTCTCCTTCGAGAACATTCAACAGCTGACAGTGCATACGCCGTCGCGCTGTATATATACTCAAGGTCGGCGCTCGCTCGCTCAGTTGCCGCTCGTCGGTTGGTTTGTACGGCGCGTCGACGTCCAAGGTCGCGGTGAAATGAATTCCAACGAATCCACAAACACAATGATCGACGTCCCTTCGACCAGCGCCGTCCTTTCGCATACGTGTGTACGTGTTCACTCATTTAACACCCCCTCCTACAACCACGTTAACCAATTTAGCCATCGACCCAAGTAAGTCGCAATTTAACACACCATTTCACAACCACGTTAACCAATTTAGCCATCGACCCAAGTAAGTCGCACTTTACCACCCCGTTAACCAATTATATGCTCCGCATCCTCCTCAGTGTTCCCCCGAGGGAAGCTGCGGGCAATTTTTTTTATGTTTGTTTCTGTTGTACTTGCCCATACCAAGAGACAATGGTTTGCATGCGACAAAAGCAGGTTGTTATAAAGTGCTAACTTTACCGAAAGCGCAAGAAATTGACGCATTTGCAATCAGATCGTTAATATGAGGATTTCATGACATTGTGCAATGGAAAAATACTCATAAAGTCTTAGATGCGGCAGTCACTTGAAAAGTATTTCACACGTATTTCTTGAAAAAAAATTACATAGCTGTGCGCACTTTGAATCACTGAATATTAAGAGATAAGCGAGCATACTCAATCACACTGCGAAAATAAAATACACAAATAAAAATTTCAAGAAAGTATCATTACTGCATTTCTCAAATAATGAAAAATAAACTCATCACATTCAAACGAATTCTTCCAGGAGTATTTCTTTCTTACATCTTCCGATCACACCTTGCTCCATTAGTCACGTTGCAAGAAGAAAGAACGGAATGCAGCCAGCATTCATAAACTACTTCTCTAAAAGAAAGCACCAATGGGCCGCGGAATGGAGCTGTGCATGCGAAATTGTCCGGAAGAGATTGTTAAATACATTTTTGAAAATTTGTTTCGTTCCTTATGTGCAGCTCCTTCACAAAATAAACTCGTCGTCAAGCTAGACGAGCAAGAGTGGTCGTTTTACCAAAACGGAAGCGTGTTTCAGAAACAAGTGCTCGAACAATGCTCATTTTAGTATTTTTATATTTATGCGTACTTTTCCGAACACCCCTACGGAGTTTGCTCATAACAGAGCTCTCCGCCGTTCGTCGAAACAGAAATCAACGCTTCAAAACACTAAACACGGTAAATGCAATGAAGGTTTTACTGAGAACGAAACCGTGATGTTTTCACTGCCTCGCTGTCTGCGAACTCGGAATTGAAATCGTTGGTTCGAACAATTAGCTGTGTTGCCTTCCCTGAAAGCATTCCCAGGAAAACGTTTTACAAGAATACCATGGAGGGTCGAGAACCGTAAACGCGAAGAACCGTTCTTCCTTTTCGGGAACGCATTAGGGGATGAATAAAACATTAGCGGAATGGACGATTGTTATAGCGCGATATTGGAACAACGACAGAAGGACAAGAAGAGAACGTCGTTCTGATCTCGCACTATAACAATCGTAATGTCATACCAATTAGCCCAAAGCGCCACGCTTCTAAATTAGCAGCGTCTGCGCACGTTATTAGAAAAGAGAAAAATTGGTGAGCTGGCCTATGCAGAGGACGCCGCGCAATAATAGCAGGCAAGGTGGCTTGCAATACGACTGCCTTGCAAAACAAATCGCAACGACTGGAAAAGAGAAATAAGGAAAGATTGGATTAAAGGATGCTAAGGCAAAGCACGAAATTATGATAAGTGTTCACATATGGTGCCAACATGACATTTATACCAACAGAGACCGGGGCACATTTTCCGGAGACACTGCACTGCACGCACAGGAGCATCGCGCAAAGCTCACATGAAACACAGGACTTGTGAAACCGTGAGAGTAATACCGAACCAGTTCTCGCCTAGGTGTTTTGTTAACTCGCGATCCGCTACAGTGAAGAGTGTCTGATTTACGGGTCGGTGACCGTCCTGCTGTGATCTTCGAGGCCGGTATCCAAAGAACGTCTTTCGGATCAGCAGCCGTGTTTCCTAACTGTGTATATAATTACCGCGGTGGCAGCCAGGAAGCGTGAGAAAGCCAAGTCAACAGTACTTGTCGACTTATTCTGAAACTATGCCAGCTCATTTCACGAGGTGATATTGCTAAGTACCAGTTGCATAGCGATCCACATGACGAAGAGGAAGGAGGACGACAGCAGACAGACTTGGGCGAGTTCTTCATTTGGTAACTCAAATCAACGAAAGCTCAACTAACAAGCTGTGAATACATATATTCACTCAAGTTTGCGCCTACTGGGCCTGTCTTCCTCGTTACAATAGGAGAAAATGTGCTTTTTTTCACCTAATATTTCGTAGATATTACTTTCTTTCTACAGACAGATTGGTAACAGCGTAAATATACATGTTGCAGTATAAAAATCACGCATGTTCTTTTGGAAATCTTGTAGTGCGTCTCACTTCTACGTATAGAAGATAACTCGCTGCAGCATCGACTGGTTTAGCGCGTGCAGCCTACAGAGGCAGGAAGTGCCTCGAACTGCCATGCTTTCGACGCAGTTCTCTGAAAGACGAGAAGCTCGGCCTTTTGACATCTCTTTCACATGCAGATTTGTCTTGATTACGTTTTCAATTTGTATGAAAGGACGTGGAGCGAAGACTTTGAGCGGCAGCGTTTCATGTGCGTAATTCACTCTGTGAATGGGATTTCCTTCCATTATTTAATATGCATTCTTCAAAAAAAAAATTGCCCGCAGCTTCCCTCGGGGGAACACTGAGGAGGATGCGAAGCATATAATTGGTTAACGGGGTGTTAAAGTGCGACTTACTTGGGTCGATGGCTAAATTGGTTAACGTGGTTGTGAAATGGGGTGTTAAATTGCGACTCACTTGGGTCGATGGCTAAATTGGTTAACGTGGTTGTAGGAGGGGGTGTTAAATGAGTGAACACGTACACACGTATGCGAAAGGGCGCCGCTGGTCGAAGGGACGTCGATCATTGTGTTTGTGGATTCGTTGGAATTCATTTCACCGCGACCTTGGACGTCGACGCGCCGTACAAACCAACCGACGAGCGGCAACTGAGCGAGCGAGCGCCGACCTTGAGTATATATACAGCGCGACGGCGCATGCACTGTCAGCTGTCGAATGTTCGAGAAGGGGGAGAAGCGCAACGGCGCATGCGCGCGCGTCAACTGCCGATGTTCTCGAAGCGCGACGGCGCATGCGCGCGCGTCAGCTGCCGATGTTCTCGAAGTGTGACGGCGCATGCGCGCTACATTATACATCTAGCGAATGTTCCTGAAGAGGAGAAGCGCACGCGGTGTGTACAAGGATAATTAAAGAAAAGTTGCTGGAGTGGAAGCTCCTGCGATGCCTTGCCAGCAGAAGTGAAGCCACCTATTGCCACTGCCAAGATGGTGGAAACATGCTCTTTTCTGATAGTGCCCGCTTAAAGATCAAGTGGCTTTAATACGTTATGTAAATACTACGGTAGTTCTATATTAAAGGATGGTTGTTCCTGACCTAAGTATGCATTGTTGATCTCTAAAGGTGACGTTCAGTGTGTTTCAAAGCCATGGCTTCTCATTTCTCTGTCTGTGGCTAGCCTATTTCAGCAGCAGAGCGATGCAGCTAGCACACATGCAATCCAAGTCATGGAGCGCTCCTTTGGTGTTCTGTGCAGGACACAGCATATCCATCCGGCAAGACACTGGTATCAACAATAATGGTGAGTGTTGGTGGCACCTGTAGGAGCCCGTTGTGTTTGTTGTGTATGATTATTTCCCCTGATGAAGTGCATTTTTGAAAGGTTTTCTTCATTTAGAATAATAGATGTCAGAACAAGCACACTCATAATCCACAAGTTCTTTGTGTCTTCTAGACTGCCCATTTGCTCCTATATGCGGTATGGTGAGCTGGCTATGTTAGACAGCCTTAAAGTTATCAACATTGGCTGTTGTGTTGTAATGCAGTCTAACTTGTGTTTCTTAGTGAACTTATTTGTGGTCTACTTCTCGCACCTAGTGTAAAGTCGAAATAAAAAACACTCTATTGGCTTTTTATGCCTGTCAGAAGTTTCATGCCTTCATCTATAACATTGTGGTTTTGCTCTTGTATCATATTAAATATATTTTCAGCCTTCACTGTTTGTGTGTGTGTGTGTTGAGGCTTGTCATTGGCTTCTGAAAATACAATATCTGTAAATATGAGCACATAATTGACAACTATACACTCTTGCATGTAGCATGGTTGTAACAATGATCTGTATTTTTCTAAGTTCCAGCAGTAACAAGGGGTTCGGTGCTCCACGGTCATGTACAGTGTATCAAGAACAGAGCACAGAAGACCAACAAGTATAAAGGGACTGCCAGTGACTGTTCTCCTGCTCAAAGTTTACAACAGCAGAAAGAGCACATTGTGATGTCAGGAGCAGCTGCTGCTTAACTTCTTAGCAGTGCATTATTCAGCAGTTCCTTTGCTTGCATTCGAAATTATTTAAATTTTGCATGGAAGATACCAAACTATGACACTAATTTAAAGGCTGCTGTAGTGTTAGTGGGCAAATATTTTTGAGCTGAAGTTTTTAACATGTGTGTTAAGTGCCTGCGTGCCTCTACATTTGCATGCCAGAAATCACAGCATCCATGGTCGCCAATGGTAACTGTGTTTGCATTCTTTGTAGTACAAGAAGTAAAGCCATGGATGCAGTAATCATGTACTTAGTCGATGTAATCCTTCAGTGTACACTCATTTGTATAGCACCAATGATGCCATGAGTGTATAAGCTCTGGGAAGTGAATCTATGTGGATTATTTTATTTGGAAGGAAGAGGATCATCACTACTCCTAGTATATCTTAACAGTAGATTTTAGTGCTTGGGTATTATCCCACTGCCTGTCCGTCCTTCAACAGTCTACTTATCTACTGTGTAAGTGTAACTTTTTAAATGTATACTTTGCTCGGATAGGTTTGTTCATAAGATGACTGAATCTTCAAAGAACTTTGCCTCCAATTAGAGGCTCACTACGGAAAACTAGTGACTTTAAGACGCACTTGGAGCACTATGAGGCCTCAAAAATGTTGGTTGCATTAAACTCGTTGGGCGTGCGAGGGAAACGCTTCGTTTTCGATCGCTGAACGGCGACACTTTATCATGCCCCTAGTAAGATGGCCGCCACAGCCGCCATCTTGCCAGAGGAACGGCTTCACATCTGCGCAATCATTTCCACTCCAGCAATTTTTTTAATCCTCCTTGGGTGTGTAGAGGAGGAAGGGAACACAGATGGTGGAGGAGTTCAGTTCAGTTCAGTTTATTACCTTAAAGGCACCCTTTCTAGGAGGGGCATTACATAAGGGGTGGGGTTTTATTTAGGTTAACAATAAGCAGTAAAAGTTGTTTTAGTATTGAAGATGATCAATAACACGGTCTTGAAAGGCAGATGATGAGGCGATGTTGGCGATGTCCCGGGGGAGGCCGTTCCAGTCCGTGGCTGCTCGAAAAAAGAACGAGGCAGAAAAAGCAGTGGTGCGCGAAGAAGGGCGGGAAACCTGAAATGGATGACTGGTTCGATGAGTTATGCGTGCTGCGGCTACTATATAAGGTGGCTGATTGAGGGAAGAATGAAATAACTTGTGATAAAGCACGAGAGTTGCAGTGCGGCGGCGCAAAGAAAGGAGTGGCAGTCCAGATTTCGCTTTCAAAGATGAAATACTGATATCGTATGAGTAAGATGAGTGAATGAATCTGGCAGCACGGTTTTGTACCGCTTCTAATGCTTTGATTAAATACGCTTGATGAGGGCTCCATATGGCAGATGCATATTCTAATTTTGGTCTGATTAAAGATTTGTACGCAAGTAATTTTACATGTGGGGGGGGCTAGGCGGAGATGGCGTTTGAGAAAACCAAGTGCTTTATTAGATGCTGAAACTACATTAGCGATGTGTGTATGCCATGATAAATCATAAGACAAGGTTATTCCAAGATATTTATAAGACGGTACTGATTCAATTGCGGTGTTAACGATGGAATAGTGGAAGCGATATGGGCTATGGCGACGAGAAAAAGACACGAGTTTACATTTAGAAGGATTAAGGGTCATTAACCATGTGTTACACCAATTAAGCACGTTGTTAAGGTTGGTTTGGAGATACAGGAGATCATGCTGGTTACTGATAGTGTGGTAGATGGCACAGTCGTCCGCGAACATGCGGATGCTGCAGGATACATGGTCGGGCAAGTCGTTAATATATATTAGGAAAAGAAGGGGACCGAGGACAGATCCTTGGGGAACGCCTGATGTGACTGGGAGAGAGTTAGATAGGTGGCCATTAACAAAGACTGACTGAGAACGGTTAGTGAGAGACTGTTCAATCCAACGAAGAATGTTAGGGTCTAGGTGCAGGTGTGAAAGTTTTAGCAAAAGGCGGCGGTGAGGAACTTTATCGAACGCTTTCGCATAGTCTAGAAAAATTACATCAGTCTGCATGTTACGGTCTAGGTTAGTATGCAAGTCGTGAAGAAATAGCGCTAATTGTGTTTCGCAGGAGTGACCTTTACGAATTCCATGTTGTGATCGATGAAAAAAATTACATGAGTCCAAGAAACTTGCGTTTTGAGAGTAAATGACGTGTTCCATGATTTTACAGGGTACACTAGTTAATGAAATGGGGCGGTAGTTCAAGGGTGAGTCTCTGTTACCTGATTTGTACACTGGAACGACCTTCCCCGTTTTCCAGTCATCTGGAATGATTCCTGAGGCGAGTGACTGTGAAAAAATCAAAGATAAATAGGCGGCACAAATTGATTTACCATTCTTCAGTAGCTTAGAATTAATTGAGTCCATACCGGCTGATGATGAAAGCTTCATGTTACTGTGGAGTGAAGCGCGCGCGGTGTGTAGAGGAGGAAGGGATGCACAGGTGGTTGAAGAAGGAGGAGGAAGCTTGCGGACGGCGCCGCACTACAAGCCTCGAGTATTAGATGCTCCGCATCTAAAAAAAAAGCCGCTCTCTTTTAGGTTTGGTCGCTTCCTAAATACGATTAGGAGCCGTACCACGGGCCCTTTACGGTTTGCCATTTCGCGAACGCGCAGCCACAGGCTACTACGTGTAATACGCGTTAATAATGCACTGCTGGTACAGATGACACTCAGCATTAGAATCAAAGTCGCATTTATTCCAGTCAAATAATAAATAAGCCACGTCAATGAAGCCTACGCACGCAAGGGATGCGTAGCTGAAATTGAATTGAGATGTTTTTTACCATCGGTATGTGATGTTGACCAATCCGTGAGTTCATTTTTGAAGGCGAGCATCAAAATGAGAATTTTATTCTGGCTATGACAAAGTTAGGCTAAGACAAAAACGGCGAAATAGCACAATGTATCACAGAAACTGTGGAATATGCCTTATCATGGGGTCACAACATGACATTTCAATAGATAACCAGCCAAATTGGATTAAGGGGTAATGAAGAGGCTGACACACTCGCCAAGAAAACCTTGAACGATGGACAGGATGGCGCAATCCCTATGTCTGGGGTAGACATTTCAGCTTTTATAACGCAAGGAGCTAACTACTGTTCTACGAAAAAGTGGTTCAATAGTCCTAAGTCAAAGCAATCATCTTATTATGAAGTTTATCAGCACAAAACATTATTTATAGCGACAAATCTCCCTAGAGACGTTATTTCACAGACTTTGACTGGAAGCAACACATACAAACAGCTTTCTACACAAAATCAATCGATCCAGATCAATGGTGTGCCAATGTGGTCATGAAGATGGAAATGTTCGTCTTATTTTTTTGGAGTGCGTAAAGTGCGCAATTGAAATAGAAAAATTAAGGACGGAATCATACATCGAAAAAAATTAAGCAAGAAACCTGAAAGTTTGGACCGACGGCTCCTCGCAACAAGGAAATTACTTGCATAATGGCCTGGAACGCATCTTCAAAAAAAAGCGAACATCTTTCAAAAAGTCTTTTTGAACTGGATTAGCGCCTGTGATACACAGATAGGGGCTGTGGTATATGGAGGGATGTGTCAGTACATGTACTCTGAGTATAACTAGAAAGGTGTGCGTGTGAATTTTTTATGACATTGTGAACTGCTGCAAGCAAAGTGTACATTGACATGTTATTTCAACTTGTTTCAGTGTGATATTAGGCTTTATTGTCTGTCTTTTGTTTGCCTATAGTACATGTTGGGTACCATGCGTTACTTTTTTACTTTTTAGCTGCACGACTTATATATATATATATATGGAATAGCCGAGGTAATATATACCTCAGACTCTCCACTGCAAAACAGTTATAACAAAACAGAACACAAATCAACAGAACAAAACAGAAGCGCAATGTGCTTTTGGACTTTGTTCTTCGAAGGACTAAGACAGTAGAGATATATAAGTTTCGTAATGCGCACTGCTTGTCAGATTTAATGTTTTATACTAGCAGAGCTTTCTGCCAGTGCATGTGCTGGTGGTACCCACACAAAGATTTGTACAAAACTAGCGGAAAAAAACTGAATATAAGCGCAAAATAGCAATTAGGAGAGATGCGCAGTCTCGAGCGGAAGCTTTTAGATGGATGGCTCTCAACAGAACATGTGTTGCTGGCAAGATGAACAGGTTCGGACAAGAATGCTGAGAGAGAAAATACGTCTTTAGATACGTCTTGTTCGGCCAATAGTGGTTGGCCGCTATGGCTCGCCAATCGGTACAAATGCACCACGACCCGACGTCGTCTCTTGTGTGCCTTCCTTCTACCCACTCTTGCTGTGGTCAGTTCTCACCTGGAGCTGTAAGAGAGACACGCTGTGCGTTCGCGCCTCTCTGAGGTGTTGACAAATACAAAGATATCTCACGCGCAACGTTTACAACATCCCCTTTCTGTATTTGACAGCGCCATACCGGAGCAAAAGGAAATCTATCAGAGAGTAAATATACATCCGTGCTTTGTGCGTGCAAAAAAAAAGAAAACAAAGTATTGGTCATTATCTGGTCGAACCAAGCAAAGAAAACTCCACTCGATGGTCTTGCTTACCGCGTTTGCTGGTATTGGATTACCTTTTCTGCGTACCTGTCACATCCACACTAGTCCGAGCTGGCACAAAGCAACGTTCACTTAGGTGCACTCACGGAAACCCACATACACGGACGTACACTCGTTGCCACGCACCAAATGGTTTGCGCTAATGGGAACGTCAAGTATCACCACCTTATTCGCGCTTACGTGTAGCCCTCCTTAGCAGCAGAAGCCTGTAAATGGTCTTTGAAAACCCGCGCACGTCGACAAGATGTGGTGAGATAAAATTAACGCACAGAAGTCGAGGAGACCTTGTTGTGACCCCGAAGAGTGGGGACCTTTAAATAAAGCTGTGAAACTCACAGTATTCCTTGTGCATTCAACTAAGACGACTAGAAGGTGAAGTTCATCTTCTTTTCCTTCTCAGTCGACGTAGCATAAGGGAGCTGGGAACACGAGCCGTGTCTTCACGTGCCATTTTGTTCTCGTGAGTTCACGTGCTCCCCTGTTTTTTTCCCAACCCAAAGGAGGGCGCTAGAACGGCGTGGTATTGCGTTACATGACGTCATACAACAAATTGTGACGGTGGGATGGCGTCACAAAGTTTTCTTCTCTCTAACCTGATGGTGACGTCATACAGTGACATCGTCACGTGATGATCATTTTCGCACTCATTTCCAGTCGCCACCAACGGTCAAACTTCTCGATAGATGAGGTATTTAAGGCTCTTAATTAAGAAAAACGATCTACGAGTCATTAAAAAAACAGAATTTCAACAAGAATTGTTGTACAGTGCAGTTGGTAGACCGCAGGAACTGTCACAACATTCCTATTATTGAAACGGAAGAATAGTCCGCCTCGGTGGAACAGTGGCTAGGGTACTCGGCTGCTGACTCAAAGGTCGCGGGTTCGATTCCAGGTCAAGGCGGTCGCATTTCGATAGAGGCGAAATGGTCAATGCCCGGGCACTATGTGACGCCATTGTGCGTTGAAGAACACAACAAGGCCAAAACTTCTGGATCACTCTACTGAGCCATCTCCCATAACCGTATGGTGATTTTGGGACATAAAACGTCACATAATACTAAACCTGAAGAATAAATTGTAATGTATGAAGACCACAGGAATGAGCTATAGATTGCACGTGAAAGCAGTGTGAGCACATGGTTTTGTTGTGTCTCGATGTACTGAAAGAAAGCGTATAGTTTGTTCATGTCCTTTATATTGTCTCCGTCCCCAAGGACACATTTAGGCGTACAGTTTGTGCACTCCGACATAAACCAAGATACAGCAAAGAAAGACGGTTCTCACTTGTTTCGGGTACAGCACGGGTTGCATAGGCGGCATGCACAGGCAAGATCACAGCTGTGTTTAAAGTGTGAGCCAGTGCACATTGATTGTTATGTGATTGCCCTCCACATCCGACTGTAAGATGAACTCTTCTGCAAATCGCCAACTTTCCTTTTGTTGCTTCTGTGTGAACGTTGTTGTTGGGCGGGTGGAATTGCGTATGGTGTGTGAATAGTGTTTTAGTGGCAAAGCTCTTAAAGCCGAGGGTGTGTCTCTCCTAGCTCGTGCATGACCACCTAGTTCGATGACTCACTCAGCAGGTGTACACGGACGGCTAGACAGACAAATAGGCAGACAGACGAATCGACGGATGTACGATGCATGGTTTACCACTAAACCCCCCCTGAAGCTTCGCCCCACTCACCATCCCTCACTCCGTGGACTTGCTGTGGTCTTTCAGCGGAGAATGTGTTTATAATAAATGGTGACCGCTTTAGAGCACTATACACACTATTATCGGAGAGCCATAAGCAGTCCCTGCATGAGAAACATGTAGGATGACGATGGGCCTCTGACAACGCCTTTGAAAAAGGTAAGTTTTATTGCACACGTAACTTGTGTGTTTAGAAAAAGCGTTGAACGATTTAGAGTACTTCATAATCTACTATGGGAGAACAGAAGGCCATCCCAAGAACAACCTCAGAAAAATTAGCAAATCCGACGTACAGTGGGAATTGATGATATGCGAAGCATGAAAGAGAAATGTTGATATGTTGCTTCAAAATCAACTCAACGTTACGAGGTGGAGGTATATGATGCCGTACATGACTTCCGTGTCATGATTATCATGTTTGGATGTGTCGTTTACTTTGGTAATCTGTTCACGCCACGTGATACCAAGTTTAGTATATGTGGAGCTAGCGAAACGGCAGCGAGCACGCTATTAGCATGGTATGATGTCATGTTACCTACATCACACGCGTGTCACGATTATCAAGTTTTCACCAGTCATATATTTCGTCACCCATTGACGTCAAGTAACATCAAATTCGGAATAGGTGGCGCTAGACAAAACGGCCATGAGCGCATAATTGAAGGGCCCAATATACTCCAATGTAGTGTAGACGCGCGCGCACGCTGGGCACAGCGACGCGATGATAGCAAAACGCCAGCACTCTATAGTCGGACGCCAGGCGGGACCAGCGTCCGTCGGCGTGGCCCGACGGCAACCAGCGCGAAATGCGACATGCTGCATCACACAGAAGAAATCTCCCACCGGCACCACCTCCAAGGTGGTGCCGGTGGTTAGATTTATTCCGTGCGTTGTTGAGCAATAAGAAATTCGCAGCGTGCGCGTTAACTAAAAGCCGAATTTTCCCTTCTCTCATTCCCTCTTAGCAGCCATTGGCATGTACATTGAACACTATCTGACAAGACAGGGTTGTTACGTTATACTCGCTGGGCGTAACCTCCTTGGTTTTAGAAAGGTTTAACGAGCGTTAGGCCGCAGTGCCATGAATACAGGGAACTAGTATATACCATGAACTCGAGGTGGTTAAAGGTGGGAAGTAGACACGAAGCGCAAGCCGTAAGAAAGTGTGCGTGTGCCTCCTCTCGTTCAGTCCTTGGAATGTCCGCTGGATGGCGGTACTTCTATATGAGGAATATATGATGAAAAGATATGAGATGGTGGTACTTGGAGTGTTGAATAGGTGGACGAACGGACACACAGACAGATGCACGGACGGACGCACGGACGGACGCACGGACGGATGGATGCATGGACGGACGCAGGAGCGGATGCATGGGTGAACGCAGGGACGGACGCACAGACGCACGCACGGACGGGCGGATGGACGCACGGGCAGCCACACAGACGCACGCATGGACAGACAAAAGCAGTAACGGATGTACGGACGGATACTCCGCCCCACTCTCCATCATTCATTCCGTGGATATGCTGCCATTTTTTTTTCTGAAATGGTGAGTGCCGGATTGAGCTGTGTGGTGCGTCATGATTCTTCTTGTGTCAGCGTTTTTGTACTGCTTATTTCAAAGATGCATAACCAATTCCAGCTTGCCCAAGTTTTGATTATTCTGCAGAAGAAGAATAAGCGGAGTTAAATCTATGGACAAACATGTCCTTCAACACAATTAATAAAGAAAAACAAGTTTTCTTTTTGTGACCAATTGAGTCCTTCGGTAACTTTTTGGACCGGAAAATAAAATCAATTTTTTTCTTCTGCAGGATATAAACTCCTGATAAAAGAGAGAAAGAATCAGTGCGAAAATAAGGAACACGACTAAAGTGACTCGATGAAACTATTCAACACAGGATTCAGGAATCGCGTTTTTGCAAGATCCAAATCAGCGAGTAACATGAGGATGTGATAAAGGCGAGATCACAGTACGGAAAATTAAGAGAGTGTATGGTCGAATTATATGCAGGTATTTCATTAGATATAAAGCCTCGGTACCTCTGAGGAGAGTCGACGTGCAAATTGAAATGAGTCTGCAATCTGATTGAGGCCTCAGGGCATGCGGCGAGATCATTTTCTTTTTCGTTGTAGTCCCCCGATCTCTCCTGCAAAGATGGTAGGTGGAGAGAGTGCGATTTAAAGAGAGTGTAAAAAAAGGATGGGTCCGTAAGCTCTCAAAACACAGGTTTCAAATTAAGGGAAAAAGAAAAAAAATGTCGGAGGAGGGTGATGATGGAACTGTTTTGAAGACTTCATTGGGAGTTTCCTTTTTTTACGCGACATTTGGGTGCCCCGCGCCACATAGTCTCACACTCTATCTCGTTCGTCATTTTGTAAAAGCGCCAACTGCTCAGTCACGATATTTGTGTGCCGAAATGCACTGGTGGCTAGTGGTTTCGGTGCTCCGTAAAAGAACAGGTAGTGTAGCGGAGACCTGGGAAGGACGAAAAAATAGCTCAGGAAGACAAAATTGAGCTAGTTGGTAGGAATTTAACATTGACATTATTAGATTTACTGACGCAGATTCGGGAAGAAAGGAAAAAAGTAGGTGGTCCGTTTTACACTACTCTGAGCTTATTGTGTAAGCAAGTACAGCTTTTTTCTGGGATATTAGCTGTTGGACGCGGCTCACGCGGCCATAGAGTTTCCTATTATGCACTAGCGGAAACTCTGGCGCTAGTGTCTATGGGAGTTGCAACGCACGGTGCTTCAGCGAGCACGGGAATTATGGGTAGTACGCACATTTGTCTAATCTTCGTACTTCTGGACTGCTTTTGGCTCTGTATGTGTGTTTGTGTGGCTTGAAGCTGTTTTCTCACGAAACAAAAATCAGCAAATGCTCAGCGGTTGCGCTTCACTGCCCTATTCTTTTAGACTTACCTTTCCAAATTGGGTCTCGAAGTTCAAAAGCGTTGAATCCTTTTTTTCAAAACAAAACCGAAACACAGCAATAAACGAAGCCACAATTACGATTCGCCGCCCGCAGGTACGAAGACTAGGCAAACGTGTGTAGTACCCATCATTCCCATGGTCGCTGAACGATCGCAGCGACAGAGTCCGCTCTGGTTAATTTTAGGAAACTCTATGTGCGTGGGTACATACAAGAGTCGACCGTAATTAGACATGCGAAGAAGTTGGTGGTAGCGTGTTTTTTTTTTATTCTCGGCTTTGTTGATAGTATACGCTAGCGTTACCGGCATTTGTATCATGCCCGTAGCGGCACACGGTAGCTGCGCGCTCCTAATGACGCTAGAAAGGACTTTCCGAGTGCAATTAACAGGAGAATAGGAATGTTGTATCACACCCTAGAGCAATGAGATCATGGGATCTCTTTATTTTTTCTTAGCATGGGCGTTCCTTCCAATTTCCGGGCTTATGTCGAAAGGTAGGCAGAAATAAACTTCTTTATGTTTCATTCACGCGACTCCTATGCAAAGCTGTCTCACAGTTCGACGCTTCAGTCGAGGAACAAAAACGAACAAACTAAGAGGGTGCGTGGTCAAAAAGGGGAGCTTTCTGGTTGCTGAACTGCCTTTAAAATAGCACGCATACATTGTATACATGTGCGTGCAGCGGCCATCACCGACACGCGTAAACAGGCTAACATACAGTCGTATTTTTCTCGTTCGCGAATTTTGCCGAAAAGCACCAACTAACTCTGACAACGCATGCCGTTCTTATGTGAGTGAGACCAAGAAGCTCTGGATCGTAAAATCCCGCCCGTAAAACTAAAAAAAAAAACAGCCTTGGCCGTATACACTCACTTGTTGTTACGGAGAGAATAAGATTTTTTTATGATCCCTTAGATGTTTTGCTCCTTCCCTGCAAAATAAGGCAAGAAGAATCCACTTTGAAGCCTGCTTTGGCGCACTGGCACACCCGAAGTGACCTAGCAGATAGATATCCACGTAAGAAGATATCTGTAAAGAAGATATCCGAGCAGATATCGAAGAAAATTTAAGAAATTGTACTCACGTTGTATACGAGCCCCATCGTGTAATACGGCAATGCGAGAACAAAAATGAAACTGTTCAAGACCCGCCACCAGCCGACAACTGATGAGATGCTTTTGCAAAGATTCAAAACTTCAATGATCAGCTAGTGCTAGTGAAACCTTACCTGACAAGCACTTGGGGGAAAATATTTTCTTATAATACAGAAAAAAACGTGCATAAAAGCGTTAAGACAAAAACACACCGTGGCTAGGTCTGGGGATTCAAAGCTTGGCCATTTATTACACTCAGCCGCTCCTCCTCTCTCGAAAAAGAAATGCATGCTCTCTGCTTCAGCTTTGAAATGCTTGTCCCGAACTATTTACGCATCATGTGCGCTAATAAACTGTGCACTGCTTGCACAGCGTCTTGCTACGATCAATCACTGTGAAGTTAATTCCAATGTATCCAACAGCTTCTGTAAAGAAATAGCTACCAATCCTGCCGAAAGGCACACTGTGTAACCTCTGAGTGGGAATGGCTCCCATTGAGGCGACAGTGTGGCAAAGTTGCATCGCAACAAATCCCCCCCTCCCCAACTTATTGATAAGATACAAAAGACAACGTACAATGAACGACAATGACGAAAGCGAAGCGATTGTGTACCCCCTCACAATGGCAGGCCTTAAGCCCATGAATTTTTAAAATTGAAGAAGCGTGGCTAGCCGTTATTGGCATGCATCATCACAGCGTGCTTTAGCCCTGCATGCTCTGTGCAATCATAAGACAGGTTTAATCGAGTAAAAGCTTGGAAAAATAGATGAGGGGGGGGGGGGGCAATTACTGCTATGCGAACGGCTGCAGAATGTAGTTGAAGTGGATGCTTTGGCGTGTGTTTGTACGAGATGGCGGATACACGGCCTTTCGCGCTGTTGTGTTCGCGTACGAGAATGGCCATGCAGCGCTCTAAGCGCTCGTTTTAGGTGAACTTTAGTGGTCGTGGGACACCACAGCAGACTAGTGCAGATATGAATAAATGGTCACGTGAATCTTGCTACTTTAAATATGCTCAGACATTGTGCCGGTGCTCACCTGAGCGGTTGCTTCGATTTCTCTTCCACAGGTATTGCTTACAGGGCTGCTTTGAAACGGTATACACACCCATTGGAAGTTGGCGGGGCAGGTGTAGATGTGTTGGCTAGTGTTTTTGTGAAACTGGATGGGGTTGGAGCACCTGCACCGATGGCATCGGCACACGAATTCTACGTACACGAATTCACTGCCGTGCCTGACGGAATGCTAGGATGTAGTTTTCCTTGTTGATCAGGTGGCAGTGTTGCTCTATCTGAACTCAATGTTTTGTGGGACGCAGAGTCGACGCATGACGCATCTGTTTTCATCCGCTCCATGACATTGTGTTCCCTGCGTTATTAGCACATTGTACCCTTGTATTCATATACACATTCTGGCCACTCGTTAGGTAAATGTTCAGTTTATTGTGTGTGCGTACGCGTGCGCGCGCGTGCAGAACATTACGTACAATTATCTATATAGTTGCTTAAAAATGATATCCATAAGCCATTTTACTAATCTACCATCAACTTAAAACGTTAAAGCCTAGAAGTTTAGGCTTTAGGTTGTGCACTGGTGTAATACTTTGGTATCGTCTTCACAGCGAATGCAACCACCTATTTCATATTGGTGGCCATGAAAATCCTTTAAAGAAATTATATTCTTCGTGAACCCCTTGTTTTCTATTCTACGTACCCTGCCTCTCCAATAAATATGACAGCAACGACAGGGGCTACCCGCTATTGCATTATAAGAATATCTTAGGCATTTTTGTTTCACTTCTAAGGGAAACGCTACGAGCTGCATTTTCAATCGACATAGTCTGTTTTCGCACAGAACATCAGTCAAGGCTTTAATGAACTTTTTGTGTGGTAGTGGCCTATAGAATACGCTATAGCACTCCAGCTCACTTTCTTTCGTTCTTCTTTCGCGCGTCTATTCTGATTTTGCTTTCTTTCCCATCTTTATTTTCCATTCTCTCTTCCCTTAGTGCAGGGTAGCAAACCGGATGCTCCAATTTCTGGTTAACCTCCCTGCCTTTCCTTCATTTTATTCTCTATCTCTCTGCGTTTACAATAGCTGCCTGAGTGCCAAGCCGTGGAGGATGGAAAGCCAAAGCAAACGTGTCACTAAACGCAATCGCTGTCCTCCACTTCCCACTTTTTATTTTTTTTGCGTGTGCCAAATTACAACAAACATGGTGCTTCCTTCATCCGTGTTTTTTCGCGCAACCAAAATATGTGTTCAGAAATGCACAAACTAGCCCAAACGAAAGCTTTACTGCAATGGTGCTCCAGTTGGCATGTTACAGCGAACACATAATCAGAATTGATTGCTTTCTAAGTGGCGGCTCCTGAAGTGCTGGCAATGCGATCGACGCTTCAAGTCCAAAATCTATCCGGGGATATACGAGACATATGCCGCTACCAGCGCCGAGAACATAGAGCCCCAAAGGAAAGTTAAGTGACAAAGTTTGCGTTAGCCTCCGCAAAATATGACGGAGAGCTTTGGTGAACGTCCGGAAAACGCTTCCCAGTGTTAGCGCCGCAGGGTGCCTCTTGCCACCTCGTGTTAAGAGGGAATGCAAAAAAAAAATGTGTAGATACTAATGATAAGTGACGCTAAAGTGAGGCTGAACATCACTCAAAATGCTACCCCCCCCCCCCCCCAAAAAAAAACGTGTCATACTGCGTCCTTTTTTCCCCTTCAAAACAATGAAGACAACAAGGAAGAGACAGAAAGTGAGAATGAAACCAGCAAACTGCCGAATAGAGCCGACCAGCTTTATGCGGGGAGCAAAATTAAAGCGCCCTCTGCTGTCCAACAGCTGTCTCGCTTTCCGTTAATCCATTTTTTTTGTCGCATTCGAAACATCGTTTCTGGAAACTTCGCTGCGAACCAACCCATTGTCTTTCCTTTTTTTTTTTGCACAGCACGCTGATGACTAGTGATATTTGTACACAATGAGAGAAAAACGCACGCAGTATCTCAGAAAAAAAAAAGAACGATAGCCTTGAAAGAAAAGCTACAGTCGGTATGGTTGGCACGTGTAGGCCAAATGCAATAACCGTATATATCACGCGTGGTTTGCTTTATGGCTGCTTTTAAGGAAGAAAATGGCAACGCTCACAGCGATGCACAAAAGCCCGGGAAGCTTTCTTCAGATGCAGTTCAGGCGCGAACGCGATCCATTTCTCCTTTCGTAACATTCCTTGTCGGGCTTTTGATCACTACAAACAAAGCGCCAACCCTTCGGGAAGAACGTGGTGGCATCAAGCGAAGTGTTTTTTTTAAAGAAATGTATTTAGCTTCTGCCCTGTGCCTACTTAGTTACATGGATTTGAAGCAAAGAGCACGTTAGGAAGCTGGTCTGTCGTGTGCTGTCATTGTCGCTTGACGTAACGCAGGAAATATCACATGTATCATTGTTAACTGTAGCGTGTGTTCACGCCAAAGAGAGGCATTCCCTTGACGTACCCTCATGGGAGGCCTAGGACCGGCTACCTAAATCTGCTGGTTTCTGTCAATAAAGTTTATTCTTCCTCTGCCTCTTCCTCCGCCTCTTCTTCCGCTTGTTCTTCGACTGCCTTGACAATGATAATCAGTACAAAACAGTATAAAGAAAACCACTTCTAAAGATCTAAAAAAGAAGAAGCAAGCGAGAAATAGAACGAAAGAGAAAGAAATGGGAAAAAAATGGGAATCAAAACAGAAGTAAAGGGACAAGAAGAAAAAAAAAACAACCCAGGGAGCCTAAAAAGAGCGCTTTATTCACGCCTAGTATTGCTATTGCGAAGCTGCTTGAATTTCCTTTATTGATATTTTTGTTTGTTGTGGTAGGTCGTTTGTTCTCCGCCGAACACTTGCCGCTTGAAAGCCGAGAAAGAAGCGTGAGCTCAAAGCTACATGCGGACGTGCCAAGGCTACTGTAACGCGAAACGCTAAAACAGCGAGAAAGAAAAAGAGGGAGAGGTGATGAATATTTCGGTAGAAGATGCGAGAAGGAAGCTGTTGAGCATGCAGAGAGAAACGTCAGAGGATGGGCTACTTTACAACGGACTCGCACGGCGCTGTGCAAACAGCGTTCGAAGCAAATAACGAATAGGAAGAAAACAAAAACTGTGACGCAGGGTGACGGGTCATGCAAGTAGCTCTTTAGTGTCGAAGTGGATAAGGGAAACTTTGGCAGAAACAGGCTGCGAAATGAAAAGGAAGACCGCCGGATGAAGACGCATGCACTGTCTGTCTTCCACTGACGTGCCACGAAGCGCGCGAAAACTACCAACAAAGTGGATTTTCTCGCTTGGCAGCACGAAGAAGCTATCTGGTATTCACGATACTTGCATGCATCATTAAGAGAGAAGCTTTATGGCTCATGAAAGGAGAACATGGACCATCGGTGGCATCGAAGTCCATACCAATGATCCGAAAAATTGTGCTGGGTGACGTCACGATGTGACATAGAAGAGAGCAGACAGGTAGGTGCCGTCACCAGAGCGTGCCTGTTTTCCCATAAGACAAACTGGGGCGTGCCCGGCAACTTATTCTTTTACACCATTCTCAATGTTCCCAGTAATTTCTTAGCAGAACACTTGCTAAACCCTCGTGTCATTTGTTAAATAATAAATTGATGGTTGAAGATGTAGCAAGCAAGTTCAGCAGTGAACAGATACAGTTTATAGAAAAGATACCTTTCGCTGCAGATTTTTTTTCAAGCATGTCCAATATTCTTCCCGCCAAAATATCCAATCCGACGTGTTCTTGAATACTTGACGATCATTTCAGTCATAGATCTCCTTTTTCACGTAATAAATCTTCATGGCGGCAGCTTGCTATCCATGGCTGCTAACTCTTCCAAAGAAGCTGAGATACAAACATTGTGTGATCAGACGCGTGTTTTATTTTTATTTCTCCGGCAAAGGCAGTTGACCTTTTTTCCTCGGTGCAACTTCAAGGTGTCATAACTTGCAGCCTACACCTCTGTCATGTTGACCAGTTAGTGCAGGTCCTCAGCCGGGCCTTGCGACGTAAGCAGGAAAAGACAAAGGCACACATTTTAAGAATACTCCTGTGACCTAAGCGTGATCGAACACCTCAGCTGGACAACAAAGGTGTTCGCCATGGCCGAGCAGTTGTTATGGTGCTCGACTGCTCATCCAAAGGTCCCAGGTTTGATCCCGGCGGTTGCATTTCGACTCAGGATGGCCGACTTACTGTGTGCGGTCGGTGCGCGTTAATGAACAGTCGAAATTTCCAGAGTCCTCCCCTGCAGCACACCGTGGGGCGTAAAACCCTAGATATTCTCTATGCTATCCTTCGTCATTCTTCTGAGAAGCGCGGTATCCACCAAAAACTTGCAAGGAACTTCGTGCCAATTGTTAGTGTAGCGGCGGACGACGATAAGGAATTATGCCTTAGGTGGGTATGCGCCACATCTAATAAAGAAACAAGCTTTTTTTTAATGGGTTCCAGCATTGGATGACCCACTCGTTATTTTGCATTGTGCGACGACTGCTTGTTTTCTCGCTGTTTTAAAACGCTTTGTAAGTCGTATTAACCCGATTGCTTTCCCGACATCAAGCCTGCCTAAGGCAAGTTTGCCGAGAAGTCCTAAGCACCAGCATGGCTCAGTGGCAGAATACTGGACTAACACCCAGCGGACCCTTGTTTGAGCCCCACTGTGTAATTGGTGCTAATTGTTTTTTTTCTATTTTCACGCAATATGGTGACAGACACCAGTGGCGGCGGCAGCGGCAGACAACTACGCGTGACCCGAGTTGTGATCTTATAACAGCTTTCGCTGTAATATATTAATAATACCACTGTTCGCAATGTGTGTGACGCGTACGGTCTGATTGGCGCTGCAGATCACAATGCTCTGTTAATGGGCGTTTAACTTTATGTTTGCATTACAATACAACGATTAAGCACTTTCAGCTGTATGCAGGGGCATCAGCAGAAATGTTTTTTTGGGGGGCGGGAAGGGGGCATTACATCACCTTGAGGGGGTGGTGGCCGGATAGGCAGATGGGGTCTGTTGTGTTCTCTTCTGTGTGCTTTGCTGGGGAAAGTTAGAGGTCCATATTACCTCGGCAACTTCATATCAATAAGTTCTGCAGCGAAAAAAACTCCCAAGCATTTCTCCGAGGGTAAATATGGTTAAGTGCGAATGCACGGGGTGATGCTATGAGGGGGAGTAAAGTTAAAATCTGTTGGCGACGCTGATATCGGTGTCGGTAACGCGCCTTATATACAGATGGTAGCGTTGTCTCCGGGACATCCATCGCACGACCCGCTCTCGACGGGAGACTGAGAGAGAAGGCGGGCGCGCGAGAGAGAGGGGTGCGCGCGCAGCTGCAGCGAGCGAGGAGAGCGGAGGAGCGAGCGAAGGGGGAGGGGGTATAAGGCGCGTTACTGACACCGATATCAACGTCGCGTCCGTGGCTCATTCGGTAGAGCGTCGCGCTGCGGCCCGCCAAGTCCTCTTTCTTTTGAAGATAGAGAGAAGACTGCGGACGCCGCCGACGGCGGTGGATGGTTTGGGGTCGCTTACAAAGTGTATTCACACTTAAAAAAAAAGAATGGTACACCCAAAATCAGCAAAAAACAAAAAGCAAACAAACAAAGCAAAAAAACGCACAATAACTCACTGAAACCAGTTGAAATGACATGTCAATGTACAATTTGCTCGCACCAGTTCACATTGTCATAAAACGTTCACGCGCACACTTTTTATTTATACTAACACATCATTTCAAATTACCTAAAGCCATAGCTTTATATCACAAGCGCTTATCTAGTTCGGTCTCCACTAAAAAGTATTTCAGGAAGATGATCGCCTTTTTCTGAAGGTGGATCTCAGGCCATGGTTCAAGTGATTTCTTTTATATGAGGGCCGGTCGGTGCCAACCTGATAGTTTCTTACCTAATTTTTCTCTTTCATTTGCGTACTTGAGGTGCTCGAAAAATATGTAGCAAACATATCCTTCTGCATGACCATATAGTGGCATTTCAGTGAGTTGGATCGATGTATATTGTGCAGGAAACTGTTTGTGTACGGTACTTCCAGACGAAGTCTGTGAATTAACGTCTCTAAGTGTCGTGGGAGATCTTTGGCTATTGCAAATTTTCTGTGTGAATAAACTAAATTGAGTAATGATTTATTTGATTTGGGGCTATAAAACCACTGTTCTATAGATCACTGGTTAGCTCCTTGGGTTATGAAAGTTCAAATATCCGCCCCAGACATAGGGATTGCGCAATCCTGTCAGTGGTTCAAGCCTTTCTTGGTGAGGCTGTCTGCCTCTTCATTACCATTTAATCCATAGTGGCTGGTTATTCATTGAAATACGACGCTGTGACTTCGCGCTGAGGCATATTCCACAGTTCCTGTAATACCTAGTGCTATTTCGCCATTTTTGTAAGGTGATCTCACACGTTTGATTATCTGCAGCGCGGATTTGCTATCTGTGTATGCCACCCACTGTCATGTCTCAAAATTTTAACTGGTAAGCTTAACTGCTTCAAAAATAGCAACCGATTCTGAGGTCGTTGGTGAAGATTTGTGCGAAAATTTTCAAATGATCTTTTCTAAAATTTTTAAAACCGCACGGACTGACGCTTCTTCAATGCAGGACTCATCTGTACATATCTTCGTCATTTCATAATGAAATACAAAAAATAAACAATCACCATTTGTACCACCACTAGAGACGCCATGTCTGCTTCTTTGCGTATGCCATTCTATTTCGCAGATAGTGTTCAGAACCGGCAGCATCCGAGGTTAGTTTGATGATTTCCATTGTTTATATCTGGTACTACTGCTTGGAATCATGATACGCTATCCTGTAATCACGTTGCCATCCTTTTTGTTAGTTCACGAGATCAAGGGTGGCTGTCATGTTGCGTGAAAATTCAAAATAAGTTTCTAGATGTTTTTCTTGTTCGAACTACTGCCGAATGTGACCGAGTGTCATTTTGTGACCGCCATGTCATGGCGAAAAAAATAAGTGCAGCTGAGGGTTGGCGCCCGGGGGGTGGGCATGCAGCAAATAGTTGCCAACACTCTGGGTGGGTAAGTGCCTGCTCGGATGGAAAACTAAGCTAACAAAGGAAAAACGAGGTGAGTGTACGAACATACCTCTAGTTCTGAGTTTGCCATTGCAAAAGTTTGCGCGGCTGTGCGGAGTTATCTGAATGAAACCACAATACTAACAAACTAATCTATATCATTATCCTTCTGTGGCAACATACACGTAAGTTTTCTTAATTTTAATTTTTTAAAACTTAGGTCTTGATTTCGGTTATTACCTTTTATTTATACAAAAGGTTTAGATTAGAAACATTTGAGTGAGCATAAACAATTCGTTCTACAGTTTATGAAATTTTCACTTTAAAACTGCAATCACTCTAAAATTGAATAACATTTTATGAGACCACTCAAGTTCTGTCCGATCCCCCAAAGTGGGTATGACTCACAAGAGAAAGTCAACAAGAACAAGAGCATGAACATGCACCATCAACAACGAGTCGTCTTGGCGAAAATTTGAATCAGCCGCGCAGCTCGCAAGCTAGCCGGTCAGCTTTACTGTGTGAGGCCGGTCGGGGTAGGTTGTTCCATCGCCTTGCTTTGGGGCCTCTTGCACAGATTCATGCAGCGAAAAAAAAAGCAAAAGTCAAGTCGACCTAGCAAAAGTATTGCCACTGCACTTTCCTTGAAAGCCTGACTGTCGACTGTAACCATGACCGCTGCGAGCACTTCCAGCATTGTATTTGCATGCGTTAATCAAGAAGATCCAAGTCCTACTTGAACAACAGAAACGCGTACGTGGCCCTGCTTTACTTTCAAGATCATCATGAGGCGGCGCCTTTCGGGAGGCTGATTGCCATGCTTACGCACGCCTTGGGAAGTCTTAATGGACTGCGGACTCACGAAGTTCGCGGCTGAGATGGCACCAGCTGTGCACCACTCTGCCCAGGTCGCGCGTGCAGTGGACGTTTACCAGCTGGTGTGTTCCATGAGATTCCTGTCACTGAAGTTGCGCACTGCGGAACCCGTTCGCGCTTGCATCGCTGACTCCCACGCTTCAAGTCGCAGCTCTACTTTAAGCGCTCCCCTAGTCCTTAGGCCATTCACACGACTTTCATAACGCAAGACTTGCACACGTCTACAAGGCTGTTTAGACGACTCATATGAAGACACTTCCACTGAGACACCCGCGGGGGAATGGCAATGGAAGGAACAATGAGAGTAAAGAAAGGAAAATAAGGAAAAAGAAAAGTATATGAGAGGGGTAAATATAAACAGAAACAGGACTTTTGCCAATTGCCCAGTACGCATGAATGTTGTATTAAGCACAGAAAACCAAATTATAGCCTCTATCCAAAGTAGAACTGCTCTCTTCCGAGACAAGTGCTGAGAACAAACTTGAAAGTTCAGAAGATAGATATAATCCGCCCTCGCTCTATGAAATAGGAGCGAACACAGCTCGCAGCACCCTCTCCAGAGACATGTTCGAGTCATTGCCAATCGAGGTCCGGATGATGTGCATTGACATGCGGAGTTCAATATTCGCCATAATCAAGATGTTCGGGTCGACTGCTGCAGGCACGGCCATTCCGCTGGCATCGATTCTGGAGCACGCTCTTGCATACACTTACCAGGAATTGCGTGGAAACCTCAGTGCGCATGTCACTTTAACTCCGAAGGTCGTTGTCTGTTGAAGACACTCTCTGAATGTTTGGATGTACATTTGCACAAATTTTGCGGTTATTGCATCAAAGCGTCAGCATGTCAGTGACATCTTCGTCGAGATGACTGTAGCACTCGGAGCCTTTGTTGTCAACATCGTGTCACCTGAAGACAGCATGCGCTGCTGGGATACGTACACGGAAGTTTGTTACTACCACCTTATTTAGCAGTGCCTGAGTACATTTCTTGTGCACGCGCAGAGAACTTAGCGCATTCTTTCTCAGCGTCGTTTAGGCTGCATAGTGAAAGGAGACGAGGACACCCTCCCAAGTGATCTGACAGCGGGCGATTCTGTCTACATTTCGGACCCTTGGCTGGTTATCAATCCACGAGCTTATGCGTTTCTCAACAGGGTGAGCACATGCAGAATTCTCATGAGATTGCCGGTATTGGGCTTTCAGATCGCCAAGGACGTTTGTTCGCACTGGTTTGACGAGGCGAATGGGTTGTTCGCCGTGCTGCTGCCGAATGAAAGTGGACCACTGTCCAGCTGCCTTGGTGGTGCCAACCGCACGTGCAGTGATCGCTAGAAATTTTTTGATACTGCACTGGTGTTTCAAAGACGATAGTCTTTCTTGGGGACCTTTGACACAAATTTTGGTCTGCCTGTCTGTCTGTACACTTGTCTGTTTGTCCACTCCTAATGGTACCCTAAAAGGCACCAGATGATACCACAAACGGCCGACCCCATCCGCCGCGCCCACAAATATTGCTCAAGATTCAGCGTTCATACTTGTGCGATTGTCAACTAAAAAGCAATTATTGCGAATATCTGAGGCACCATAACAACACGTATATATTCTGTATGTGTATCTTTTACTAGCAAAGGCATACATTTTTTACTTTTTATTTATTTATTAATACTGTAACCCTCACTTGAGGGTCATTACAGGGAGGAATATAAACACAAAACAAAAACAATACACAATGACAAAACAGACATTACGTTTCGTGTTGCCGGTAGTACAATTCTAGCGAACACTCAAACGCTTTGACATTTGCGCTAGTAACAGCGTACTCTGGAAGTCTATTCCACACTTCTATACTATACGGAAAAAAAGAATTTTTAAAGCCATCCAGACGCGCCCAAAAAGGCCTTATTGGGTGACTATGGTTCAACCGAGCTCCTCGTTCGGGTGCAGGTTGTATGTATGTGTCTTTATTTATTTTCATTTCGCCTCTTATAATTTGAAACAGGAGTTTTAACCTTTGCTTTTCGCGGCGCACTTGCAGGGGTTCTAGCGCACATGATTTTAACAAATTTGTGACGGATTCTGTCCTCCGGTACCGCGAGCAAATGAAGCGCACTGCTAGCCTTTGAATGGTTTCTATTTTATCTCTCAGTGACTGCTGATGAGGACTCCATACAGAAGACGCATACTCCAAAATAGGGCGAACAAATGTCTTATATGAAAGTAATTTGACATCTCTAGGGGCATGTTCGAGTTTTTTTCTCAAGTAAGACAACTTCCTGTAGGCCTTTGAACACACCTCCTCAACATGAGTGTGCCACCCCAAATCGCTGGTAAGAGTCACCCCCAGGTATTTAAAGCTGTGTGTTCTGGTCAGAACGCTATTTCCATATAGGTAATTCTACATAGGTAATTCTAAGAACCGTAGCGTTTATCACGCTGCGCTGACCATACAACGCTTGCACGAAAAGGCAAGTGTTTCCAACGCTTTGCTAAGACGACACAGTGGTGGCACTTACCCGTCGCCTTGCGTTCTACACCTTATCACTTCTTAGACAGGCGCGCACGCCACGGGCTTTGTTTTCCAAGATAACTGCCAGACTGCGCTCATGTCTCACGTGTGACGTGACTTAATGCGCTCGTTCGCCTCCGATGCCCGCTGGAGGCTCTTTAACGCAGCGCCTCCAGATTGCTATTCACCAATTTTCTTGCGCAGAACATCAAATAAACGTTTTGTTCACTCTCTTCACACGCAATATTATCGTCTTTCGACGACTTTTGTAGTGTACCATGCAGATACGAGACCAATTTTTTAACTGTTCTCAGTAAAATAAACACATGCGAAACGTCACGACTGATTAGAAAAGTGACGCCACGGCTGGTTAGAAAGACATCAACAGAAGCCATGAAGTATTCTTTCTCAGGCTGGGTGACTCGTTATGTGACGCTGGAAATGTAGTTCTATACAGCAAACCTAAGTAATCTTGTCTGCCTTCGGCTGCTCGCAACACGGTTACCAACAACATTCAACTCTGGTTGTGCCGACGATGTCGCGTGTCTAAATCCATGCATTTCATGAAGGGGTCGAAGATGTCCTTGCTAGCGCGTCGGCTAGGAAGCTTTCATGAAATGCGCGGGCTGCTGTATGGGCCGTGGAAGGAGGAGATGACCACGCTGACGTCGAGAAACTCGTGCTCGTGACGTTTCCCTGATGGGGAATCGTGTAGCCCCGATAGCATGCAAGCTATTGAGTTTAAATAATAATCAATTTACATCTTCCTACGACGTCTCTTGTCTTCAACGGCGCCCGAAAACAACACTTGCCGGTAACCTGAGCTTATAGCGATACTAGTTACGCAAGACTAGCTCAGCTCAATTTCCCTCGCTTTTTGTTAGTTTTGTGTTTTTTCCCTTTCTAATGACTGTCATGCTTTTTAAAAAATTGCGATGACAACACCATATAATAGTGTTTTACTAATATTTGTTGCGAAGTGGTGAACATCGCGAAAATAAAGACTGTTATGTTCCATATATAGCCTTGCCTAAAATGAAGAGTATCATACATAATGGAGTGCGATCATGAAGTGCTTTAGCAAAATACAATGTTTATCCTTTTTAGTCCGGGCAGCTTTCATTCTGAAGACACGTGGAATTCTGTAGTGTGTATCTTCCAGCATGCATTTTGAGGCGGGACTGAGAGCATCTCTCAAAGAACAAAAATCGAGATTTCCCGATAAAACTCCCAGTAGAACTTTTGTTTTTCAGAATAACACAATTGAACAAATTTTTCTAAAAAAGCTCTGTCTCGTTGCGATCGTTGTTTCGGCAAGATAGCCCTCTTTTTACCATTATAAAGGGAGGCCAATATCTCTGATAGACCCACTAAATTGAGAACTCAATTCGCCAAATGGCTCTTGCTATTCAATTATTCAGCCTTGCATGCAGGTTGGGCACATGTCCTGCTTCCATTTTAGGCTGCATGAGCTCTTCGTTTCGCGCGTTGACGACACTATCCACTAGAGCTGTTTGTCAAGATTGCACACAAGAAAGAGCAATGGACGACATTTGAAATAAAAGCTAAAAGAAAATGTTTACTGCGACTAACAGCCATTTTGTTCCACGCGGGATTCACCATTTGTGGGAGAGCACTCAGAAAGTACGGCTATATTTCTTCAGTGCTGAGCGCATAAAGGCACTCCTTCTCCTGAAGAACACATAGGGCTATAGATAGAAAATAAACAAGGCGGATTAGCTTAATAGCGAAGATGTCGTTACGGTTGCTGTTCCATAAACGTGGGTCATAGTTTAGCTGCCACCGCGTTTGTATCGGGTATCGGGACGGCTCACTGACCTCTCATAGTTGAGTGCGAAGTGCTCAGAATTGTTACACTTTTCTAAACACACCTCACTTTAGCTTGGCGTACATTATCGGCTCGTCCGTTTCCGAGATCCTAGCTGAAGTTTCAGGGTGTCCTTTGGCGGGCGGGAGCCCATCATGGCAAGCCAGCCCACTGAAAAAACCTGAAGCATTCGATGTCATCTTCCCTGAAGAGGCAAGTCCTGGAGACGTCGTTGGCGCGACGTTTTTAATAGTAGAAATCGAAGAAGTGTACTGTACTGTGTCTAGCCCATTGGAGACCGAAACTACCAAGTTACCGTCAACAGGTAGGCTGCTCTAGCCCAAATAGTGGACGCGTCTCACCTCATCATCCGAAGGTAGCGCGTCGCAATCGTACCCATGAGACTCCAAGCTACTTATATAACCATCCTATTGCTGCCATGCCGCGTCCCCAGTGAGGTCCTCGAGCAAGAATTTAACCCTAAGGGAATGTGCTGCACATCAGCAGAGGACTCACGGGGTTGCGTCCAACCGTGATAACTGGGACGCGATATTCCTGAATGGAAATTAAGACCTCGTCACCTGCGCCCAACTACCTCAAGGTCACAGGTCATCGTGTGACCTGCGACTATAACGGAGTTCCAGAGGACTCGCCATCGATGTGGAGACAATGACCATTTCCGCATGCATTGCACAGCTCAGTTTCGCGGTGGGTGCGGCGTCTATGGCCATGACGAGAAGGATTGTTGGTTCCCGTGCCGACGTTGTGGTGACCCGAACGCCACTGCCTTTTGCACCATCAAACCATCGTACTCCAAGGCAGCAACAAAGAGTTTCCGCCACTTCAGCCAGAATACGGAATCTAAGAACAAGGGCGACGGTTCCTCGACGCCGGCGCCGGGCATCATCCAGGACCAAGCTGGACAAATCACGACGCCACACTAGGCGCCACCCGAACTGCGGCGAGTCTGGTCCAAAGAGGTTTTGAAAATGTCAGCATATCCATGGGGTTAATGATGGATGAAACTGAACTGAATGAAACCTGAACTTGGCAACGTTTAGTGCTAGAACCTTATCTAGTGAGGGAAGTCTAGCTGTACCATTCGAGGAGCTAGAGGGTGTTAAATGGGATATAATAGGGCTCAGTGAGGTTAGGAGGACAGATGAGGCGTATACGGTGCTACAGAGTGGGCACGTCCTTTGCTATCGGGGCTTGGCAGATAGAACAGAACCGGGAGTGGGGTTCCTAATTGACAGAAACATAGCTGGCAACATAGAGGAATACTATAGCATTAATGAAAGGGTGGTAGGTATTGTAATAAAACTGAATAAAAGATACAACAAAAAGGTAGTTTAGGTTTACGCGCCTACATCCAGCCATGATGACGCTTCAGTTGAAAGCTTCTATGAAGACGTGGAATCAGCAATGAGTAAGGTAAAAACACAGTTTACAATACTGATGGGCAACTTTAATGCAAAGGTAGGGAAGAAGCAGGCTGGAGACCAAGCAGTAGGAGATTATGGCATCGGTACTAGAAACGCCAGAGGAGAGCTACTAGTAGAATTCGCAGAACGCAATAATTTACGGATTTTGAATACCTTCTACCGAAAACGAGAAAACCGCAAGTGAACATGGAGGAGCCCTAATGGCGAAAATAAGAACGAAATAGACTTTATAATGAGTGCACACCCAGGAATCGTGCAGGATGTGGAAGTGGTTGCCAAGGTACGATGCAGTGACCATAGAATGGTACGGTCTCGAATTCCCCTAGACTTGAAGAAGGAACGACACAAACTGATACGCAAGAAGCCATTCAATGATCTAGCCCTGAGAGGGAAAGTACAGGAATTCAGAGTGTCGCTGCAGAACAGGTACTCGGCTCTTAGTGAGGAAACCAACCTTAGCGTTGATACAATGAATGATAATCTGACGAGTATCATTACGGAGTGTGCAGTGGAAGTTGGAGGCAGAGTAGTTAGACAGGACACTGGCAAGCTTTCCCAGGAAACGAAGAACTTAATTAAGAAGCGTCAAATCATGAAAGTGTCAAGTACAACAGACAAAATAGAACTGGCGGAGCTTTCGAAGTTGATTAATAGACGTAAGGTATGCGATGTAAGAAGGTATAACATGGAGAGAATTGAACACGCTCTGAAAAACGGAGGAAGCGTCAAAGCAGTGAAGAGGAAAGTTAGGATAGGCAGAAGTCGTATGTATGCACTAAGGGACAAAGAAGGCAAAATAACTACCAATATGGATAGGATAGTTAAAATAGCGGAGGAGCTTTACAGAAATCTGTACAGTAGCCGAGATAACCACGACCTTAATACTAAACGAACTAGCAGTAATCTAGATGACATCCCATCAGTAATGATAGAAGTCAGAAAAGCTTTGGAGAGCATGCAAAGAGGCAAAGCTGCTGGTGAGGATCAGGTAACATCAGATCTCCTGAAACATGGAGGACAGATTGTGTTAGAAAAACTAGCCACCCTGTTTACGAGGTGTCTCCTGACAAAAAGAGTACCAGAGTCTTGGAAGAACGCTAACATCATCCTAATACATAAGAAAGGAGATGACAAGGAATTGAAGAATTACAGGCCGATCAGCTTGCTCTCTGTAGTATACAAGCTATTTACAAAGGTAATTGCTAACAGAGTAAAGAAAACATTAGGATTCAATCAACCAAAGGAACAAGCAGGATTTTGAACAGGCTACTCAGCAATTGACCACACGCACACTATCAATCAGGTAATAGAAAAATGCTCAGAGTATAACCAACCACTATACATAGCCTTCATAGATTACTAGAAGGCATTTGATTCAGTAGAAATATCAGCCGTCATGCATACACTGCGGAATCAGGGCGTAGATGAAGTGTATATAAACATTCTGGAAGAAATCTACAGGGTATCAACTGCTACCATAGTGCTTCATAAAGAATCAACAGAATACCAATCAAGAAGGGTGTAAGGCAGGGGGACATAATCTCCCCAATGCTATTTACCGCGTGCTTACAGGAAGTTTTCAGAAGCCTACAATGGGAACAGTTAGGGATAAGAGTTAATGGAGAATACCTTAGTATTCTCCGCTTCGCCGATGACATTGCATTGCTGAGTAACTCAGGGGACGAATTGCAACTCATGATTAAGGAGTTAGACAAAGAGAGCAGAAAGATGGGTCTTAAAATTAATCTTCAGAAAACGAAAGTAATGTACAACAACCTCGGAAAGGATCAGCGCTTCGAGATAGGTAATAGGGCACTTGAAGTTGTAAAAGCCTATGTCTACTTAGGGCAGGTAATAACCGCAGAGCCAAACCACGAGATTGAAGTAACTAGAAGAATAAGAATGGCGTGGAGCACATTCGGCAAGCACTCCCAAATTATGACAGGTAGATTGCCACTATCCCTCAAGAGGAAGGCATATAACAGCTGTATCTTGCCGGTACTTAGCTACGGAGCAGAAACCTTCAGACTTACGAAGCGGGTTCAGCTTAAATTGAGGACGACGCAGCGAGCAATGGAAAGAAAAATGGTAGGTGTAACCTTAAGAGACAAGAAGAGAGCAGAGTGGATTAGGGAACAAACGGGGGTTAAGGATATCGTAGTTGAAATCAAGAAGAAGAAATGGACATGGGCCGGGCATGTAGCGCGTAGACAGGATAACCGCTGGTCATTAAGGCTTACTAACTGGATACCCAGAGAAGGGAAGCGGCATAGGGGGAGACAGAAGGTTAAGTGGGCAGATGAGATTAAGAAGTTTGCGGGTATAAATTGGCAGCAGCAAGCACAAGACCGGGTTAACTGGCGGAACATGGGAGAGGCCTTTGTCCTGCAGTGGACGTAGTCAGGCTGATGATGATGATGATGATCATGATGAATGATGGAGAGTGGGGCGAAGCATCCGTCCGTCCATTCGTTCTTGCTTCCGTCCGTTCATTCATTGGCCCCTGCACCTGTCCATGTGTCCATCTGTCCGTGCAGCCATCCGTGCGTCCGTCCATGCATCTGTCTACGTGTCCGTTCGTCTATCTAGTCAACACTCCAAGTACCACAATCTGGCATCGTTTCACCATATATTCCACATTTAGAAGCACCACCATCCAGCAGACATTCCAAGGACTAAACGAGAGCTGGCACACGCACACTTTCTTACGGCTTGTGCTTCGTGTCAACTTCCCCCCTTTAACCACCTCGAGTTCATAGTATATACTAGTTCACTGTATTAATGGCACTGCGGGCCAATGCTCGCTAATCCTTTCTAAAACCAAGGAGGTTACACCGAGCGAGTGTAACGTAGCAACCCTTTCTTGTCAGATAGTGCTCAATGTACATGCCAATGGTTGCTAATGGGGAATGAGACACAGGAGAATTCGGCTTTTAAGTAACGCGCACGCTGCGAATTTTTTATTGTTCAACAACGCACAGCAGAAATCTCCCACCGGCACCACTTTGCAGGTCAAATTGTATAGACATATTACGTACTGCGCCGAGGGACGAACGGGTGCCGCTTTAAGAAGCTGCGCCCCTAAAATAGCTGGAGGGGAAATTCTTGTCCACGAGTGAAGGCGTGCCACCCGTAAGATGTCAGTTACTAGGGGCACGACTAGCTGTTGGCGTTCAGCAATTGAGAAGGAGCGTTTTCCTCGCACGCCCAACGAGTTTAGAGTGTCAGATACTGCTCAAAGTGCGTGCTTGTGTTACTAGTTTCTTTGTGAGCCTCAAAAGAATTGCTAATTTCATTGGAGATTAGGTCACCGATACCAGTGTCTGTGGATTATTTTTTCGAAAAAAAAACTCTTTTAATATATAGTTAACATTAGACTAACAAATCAAAGCCACCCGATGTCTAAGTGGGCACCACAAGAAAATAGCATGTTTCTGAAATCTTTGGAGGGCAAAAGCCTTCACTACTGCTGGAAAAGCATTGCGGGAGCTTCCACTCCAGCAATGCTTTAAACGTATCTTGGTCTATCTTGGTCCAGACCAGGCAATCCCGGAGGATTCATCCAGTGGCCTGCGACTGTCACAGGTCCCGTTAATTCGAGAGGCGATCGGCGGGCTAATTCCAAGGGCCGAAGTATCGGCCCCCCCAACCGCACCACGAAAGAGTGGACAATTTAGAAGTGGTCCTATTTAGCGCGCCAGCGGACGCCGGCTGTGGCCCAAAGAACAAGTCAGAGCCAAGAGTTGATAAACAAAACAAAACTATATTCTCAGTTATGGCAGAACAAAACGATACAAAAGTATGCACACTCGACAATAGTTGAATACAATATGTCACCAATCAAACAATGTACTACACAGTACAATCAGCCAAACTCGAAACAACGGACACAGACAATACGCACTACAATGCAGGCGCATGCATAGAACAACCAAGACACTTAAAGACTAAAGAGTTAGAATACTTATTCAGTCCAAAGTTCTTGGAACAAAAGTCTGGATGATACTCTTCCGAGAATCACTTACTCAAAGTCCAGCGTTGTCGTCGTTCCGCTGCCCCCGAAGTTTCTTTTCCAGGAAACCTCACGTCTTCACTTGGCCGCTATCCGAGCTTCAAACTTCTTCGCCGGAAACACGTCGGCTTCCCACACGCAGCTGTTGCCACACGTCTTCGCTCGACAGCGGTAGACACACACTCTTGCCTGTAGCTCGACTCTTCACCCTCAGGTAGAAATCCTGTTCTTCTCCTCCTTTATCACGGAAGACAATAGGCTTCGCCCACAAGGCAGACACCCTACGCACTCTGGCGCATACTTTCTTCTTCTCATGCTTTGTCACAAAGGACAAAACTTTCACCGACAGACGCGGCGGTATACCCCACGCACACTAGCGCTAACTTCCTTCTTCTCCGGATCTCCCATCTAGGCTGCTTGATTAAATGCCTTCCGCGCGAGATTCCAGAAAGTTCTCATCATTTCGTCGGCGCGATACGCAGCGAAGGCTTGGGAAAGGGCGAGACGTACAAGGGCCGTCCGCGACGGATGACGCAACCCTGCATCACCACGCCCCTTTCCATCGAGAACGTTCTAGGGCTTGCTCAGCCGCCGATGCGAGGAGGTTCCACGGCGAACCTACGCTTCCGAGGGGAGAGGGACGCGCGCCCGGAGAGTCTTTGGATGCTTGTTTTCTTTTTTTTTATCGTTGACCTCTCGGCGCTTCGTCGCGAGAATTAGGTTGCGCACTCTTTTCCGAGTGCTTGTTTTGTGACACTGCCTCCCACTTTAAGAATATTATCTCATAATATTCAAAACCACACAAACAAGCGCGAACAGTCCCCACACTCTCAGAGACTGTAACATAGTCCATCGCTCATGACACGTCACATTCACAATAGATTGCTCAATACAATTGTACAATGTAATTCAATCTCACAACACATGGAATATAGACACAGGTACATGAATACAATACTCCATCACATACTTCAAGCAATACAGATGTACAAAGGTCTGTCTTTGCAACAATTGAACCATACTATACATCACATCACCGTAACAAAAATTTTGATTCACTCGACATACAGTTGTGACACAGGACAACAACCACAATAACATAGCATATAAGACTCTCAAACACATTCCCATTCGACTTCAACACCTATACCATGTACTTCGAGCTGCGCTTGCGTCCTTTCTTGCGGTGCTCGCTCGATCTCTTCTTGTTTTTCCTCGTTTTGTTCCGGCGAGCCCTTTCCATCGATGGTATCTGAGGCGGCGTCTCAGCCATCGTTGTCACTTCCGACATTGTTAGCGGGTCATAACGCTCAACCGATTCTGTCACCCGCTTGTTCATGTCACGACATTGGGCCTGGCTGGCCGACTCCGTCACCTTTATACTGTCGGTCGGTTGAGGTCGTGCTGACGTAAGTCCAGCTGCCCAGCACGTGAACTCATTCAACACGATCATCTTCTAATCACTGTCTCTTGAACCACGGCTTCACCTTGGGCTCGAGTGAGATCCGTGACGGGATGCTCCTCCACTGTATCTCGCGGTCGCTGGGTTGGCGAGGGCTCTATCTTAGGGTCTTTTCCAAAACGTTCTGGATCATTCGGCCCTCGCGCCCCGTCGATGTTTCCGATGACGAGGTCGTACAGGGGGGTCGTCATGCATAGAGCAGTGACCTTCCCGCTGAAGTATGAGCTTTCAACCTCAATTTCTGCTTCGGGAAGCATCCGAACCGTACTGCCAATTGGGCAAACTGGTTTCGTTCTGCCTGTCGACTCACTTTCTCGTACCAAATTTCTCCGCACGATAACCGTGGAGCTACCGGTGTCTCTTAGAACCGTAATCTTCTTGCCCGCAACTTTTCCAGGCAGCGTTGGCATTCCCTTCGTAACACCGGTTTGCTGTTTTGACATTACAGCACCCACAATAGGAAGTTTCTCCCCATTTTTCAACTCTACGAATCCGTCGGTGACGGCATTATCATCGGATTTTCGTGCTGCTAGCACACAGGATACCTGGTGAGTTTGAATCGCTCCGTTACGACATGTGTCTGCTTTGCGCCCAGTCTGACCACACTTGAAACATTTTACTACCGTAGGGATCGTAAAGTTAGTACGACAGTTGTTCGCGCGATGACCCACTCGGTTACACAGAAAACATCGCGGAACACTCTCCGGTGCACGCTTCTTTTGTTCGGGTGCCGAATTTTTCGAGTCTTCGGGACACTCCTTCTTGACTTTGGCGAAATTTTTGCCACCTGGCGCTTCTAAGAATTGATCGGCCGATTCAAGCATGCCTTCAAGTGACATAGCCTTCCTCTCCTTCAAGTACAGCGACAGGCTTGGGTGGCAACTAGCAAGAAATTGCTCTCTAATAAGGAGCTCTCTAAGCTCATCGTACTCTTGCGCTGTCCCTGAAAGTTCAATCCATCTGTCGAAATAATGGCTAAGTCGGGCGGCGTACTGCGTAGCCGTCTCACCATCAGCTTGCTTTCCTGTCCGAAATCTGTCGCGGAATCCTTCCACAGTAAATCTGAATCGCTTCAATAAAGCAGCTTTCACCTTTGCATAGTTGGCTGCATCGGTCGGCGACAGCCTACCGTATACACTGAGCGCTTCACCACTCAAGCAAGTACTCAAAGCAGTTGCCCATTGATGTTCCGGCCAATTCTGGCTCCTTGTAATTGTCTCAAATCTGTGAAGGTACGCGTCAAGGTCGCCCTTCCTTTCATCAAACGCTACGAGCAGCTTGCTTAGGTTCTAGCGGAAGCTGTGGTCCTCCCAATCGCTGCTTTCAACTCTAGCTTGGACCGGAGTTTCACTTCGCTGTTGCAAACGGAGCCGCTCGAGTTCCATCTCGTGCTGCCACTGCCGTTCCCTTTCAGCCATCTCCGCTTCTCTTTCTTCTCTCGCCCTTTCAGCTGGCAGTCTCTCTCTCTCCAACTCAGCTGCTTTTTCCGCTTTGGCTCTTTTGACCGCCAACCTTTCTTTTCTCAGCTCAGCTGCCGTTTCTTCTTTGGCCTTCTCTTTTTCTTTTTTTTCCATCTGGGTGACCCACTTCCGTTGTTCAGCGCCAGAAAGACCCATCTTCTCACCAAGAGCTACAAACTTTTCGAGATCCAATGTGTCTCGCACATGAACTCTGCCGCGTGCAAAAAATATCTGCCTAAATCAATATATCGGAACACTCTCCTGCACTAGTTAACGAGAACACTGAACAACACACAAAATCGTTCCGATAGCATTATCAACACCTCGAGGCTCTTTCTCACTACTTTGGACACACTCTGCACCAAAAGGTCCTGTCGCGGATGCCAGATTAATTGTCACAGGTCCCGTTAATTCGGGAGGCGATCGCCGGGCTAATTCCAAGGGCCGAAGTATCGGCCCCCCAAACCGCACCACGAAAGCGTGGACAATTTAGAAGTGGTCCTACTTGGCGCGCCAGCGGACGCCGGCTGTGGCCCAAAGAACAAATCAGAGCCAAGAGTTGATAAACAAAAACAAAATTATATTCTCAGTTATGGCGGATCAAAACGATACAAAAGTATGCACACTCGACAATAGTTGAATACAATATGTCACCAATCAAACAATGTACTACACAGTACAATCAGCCACACTCGAAAGAACAGACACACACAACAATACGCACTACAATGCAGTCGCATGCATAGAATAACCAAGACACTTAAAGACTAAAGAGTTAGAATACTTATTCACTCCAAAGTTCTTGAAACAAAAGTCTGGATGATACTCTTCCGAGAATCACTTACTCAAAGTCCAGCGTTGTTGTCGTTCCGCTGCCCCCGAAGTTTCTTTTCCAGGAAACCTCGCGTCTTCACTTGGCCGCTATCCGAGCTTCAAACTTCTTCGCCGGAAACACGTCGGCTTCCCACACGCAGCTGTTGCCACACGTCTTCGCTCGACAGCGGTAGACACACACTCTTGCCTGTAGCTCGGTTCTTCACTCCTCAGGTGGAAATCCTCTTCTTCTCCTCCTTTGTAACAGAAGACAAAAGGCTTCGCCCACAACGCGGAACACCCTACGCACCCTGGCGCATACTTTCTTCTTCTCCTGCTTTGTCACTAAGGACAAAACCTTCACCGACAGACGCGCCGGAATACCCCACGCACACTGGCGCTAACTTCCTTCTTCTGATCTCCCATCTCGGCTGCTCGATTAAATACTTTCCGCGGGAGATTTCAGAAAGTTCTCATCATTTCGTCGGCACAATACGCAGCGAAGGCTGTGGAAAGGGCGAGACGTATGAGGGCCGTCCGCGACGGATGACGCAACCCTGCATCACCACGCTCCTTTCCATCGAGAACGTTCTATGGCTTGCTCAGCCGCCGACGCGAGGAGGTTCGACGGCGAACATACGCTTCCGAGGGGAGAGGGATGTGCGCCCGGGGAGTCTTTAGATGCTTGTTTTCTTTTTTTTTTATCGTGGACCTCTCGGCACTTCGTCGCGAGAATTTGGCGGCGCGCCCTTTTCTGAGCGCTCGTTTTGTGACAGCGACTAGTATCCACACCTTTTCTCCCCTACTGAGCAGGTGGGCTAGAGCTTGTACTACTGTGAAATTTCAGTGCGTATTTTCTTTGCTTCTTTAGAAAGTTGGTTTTTTTGTGCAATATTGTTCTTTAGCACGAGAGCAATTGTCCTCACAGGTGAATGCAAAAACGTCACCTTGCACTGTGAATGAACCCCCTTGTTTGTGCATATAGCCTTACTGTTTATATAAGTTTACTCATTTCGATAATCATGAATGCTCTGTCCTTGTACAATTTTAGCATTGTACACCACTGCATACACAAATAAATTATTTTCACTGTATACAACAGCTTGCACTGTACATACACATGATCATCATTGTCCATCTTTGTGTGTGCACATAAGCTGTGCAAGACATATCTGGAAACAAAATTCTCTTAAACGGCCTGCGACTAATGGTCATTCCCACGCAACCACATATGAAGTCCTCGCCAGAGTAGGCGCCTTTCGGCGAATTTGTCCCAGGTGGCCACGTCAAGCCTGAAACTCACCACATGGCTGCCCAATTCTCTGTTAGTTCTCATGTTTATGAGGAGATTTTGTCTCAAGATGACAATGTCTCCATCTACGAGGACTCAAACAGAACCACGAGTGAGACGGCCCCGCGCATAGATGACGACAGCAATCCAAGCGATATCAGCTGGGACAGTTTGGGCACGTTTGTACCATTTTCACTCAAGAGCCCCGGCACCTAACAACCCCGGATATCCAGCAGCGACAGAGAGGTACCCATTAGAAACACAAGTTTCTTATGGACTTCTACGTGGCACTGGAAGCCCCGTGCCTCCAGTGGGTCACCTGGTCGTAAGAAAGGACTAAGCCATTCGTGGGGCACCCGCTCCCGCGTTTGTTGGAACTGTGCATTGTCAAATATTCAGGTTAGTCTTTAGTGTTTATTATGAATACTTTGCTGAACATTATTTTATATAACGTTCAAGGTTTTCCCAGTACGGTAAAGCAGGCCTAGGCGGTTAGTGTAGTGCGTGCTACGAATTGGGATGTTTTGTTTCTACAAAAAAATAATTTGTACCCGCTATCGGACGTGCTGGCTTTTAATTGAAATTTTATAATAGATTGCTATTTTTTTGCTACAACTAGTTTTACGGGAGTAGGCATCATTATATTTAATCGGGCTCTATTGAGGGTTCACCATGTCTTTATGACGGTGCGGGTGTTCCGGCCTTTGACTACATTCACGTTTCTGTTAGATTGAGGGTACTGAGTGTGTACGGGCCAGCACAAGCATTACATTCCGCTAACTTTTTTCGAGACTTGCATGCTTTTTTCTCGTGGGTGGTTATGTTATTCTAATTGGTGACTTGAACTGTGCTAAGTACGCGAAGCGATGTACAGAGTACTTCTGGCTGGGGTCATCAAGCTTGGAAGTCACGTGAGCTGCGATGCCTTGTTCAGCACATTTTATTACAGGATGTCGACATTGGCATAGACGGGAATACTATTGTTTGAACAGGGCGGCACGAACAATCCTCCAGAGGACTCGACGGGCTTACATTCAACGCGCTTTAGAGGCGTCCGGCTTCAATTTACGTGTTACGTTCATCCCACCTTCGCCTGTGTACATCTCTGAGTATCGTCCGATTCTCTTAGAATTCGAAATTCCATTTTCTTTTTTCGGAGAAACGCTGGCGTCTCGATTTTCGCATCGTCCAGGACGCGTGATCTTGGTCAGATATTTTTCGTGCAATACGAGCCTCACTCATTGTGTCTAGTCCAGGTGATTGCGATTCGCTTACAACGCAGTGACGGCTGTAATGCTCAGTTAAAAAACATTCACTTCGTCGTCGCGTTTCTAGCCGATACTACAGGAAAGTTACGCGTCGCCTTGCGCACCAAAATGTTTTTGTTCTCTGATGTGAGCTTAGCAGCTTGGGCTGCATGAACGCTTCCAGCGCTTGACTGCTGCCTCGCCTCTGGCGCCGGCTGCGTGGCACTGTAGGCACAGCCACTGTACACATCCTGAGGTGCTATGCCATGCGAAGCAAATGGCTTTGGGCAGTCAAAGCCATTCGCTAGGACCACGCCGATACCACCTTTACAGCCACTTACTACGCGTGATCGAGCTGAAGGTTCAGTTAAATAGAACAAGTTGCTATGTAATTACCAAACAAAACATTGGCAGATCCCACGTACCGTGGGAAACAATGATATGCGAAGCACGAAAGAGCAATATTCATATGCCACTTTAAAATAAGCACATTGTTACGAGGCGGAGGTAAATTAAGCCGTACATGACTTCCATATCATGATTATCATGTTTGAACCTGCTATTTACATTCGTCGTCCATTCATGTCACGTAATACCAAATTTGGTATATGTGGAACTAGTCAAACGGCTGCGAGCACAATATGACGTATCATGTAGTCATGCTTTGCATGACACGCATATCATGATTATCGTGTTTGGATGTGTCGTTTACCTTCGTCATATATTCACGTCACGCAATACCAAGTTGAGTATACGTGGAGGTAGCGAAATGGCAGCGAACACGCTATGAGCGTGGTATGTTGTCATGTTCTTACATGACACGCGTGTCAGGATTATCATGCTTTCACCCGTCATATATTTCGTCCTCCATGGACATCACGTAATACCAAACGCGGTGCATGTGGAGCTAGCAAAAGGGCCGCAAGCGCATCATGAAGGGCCCAATATACTCCGGCGTAACGTTGACGCGTGCGCGCGCCAGGCGCAGCGACACTACGCTAGCAAAACGCGAACACTCTATAGTCTGACGCCAGGCGCAACCAGCGTCCGTTGGCGTGGTCTGGCGGCAACTGGCGCGAAATGCGACATGCTGCATTCTGAGCCGATGACATTACCCATACAGCACTGCGTCTGCCTATCTTCGTGACGGAGGGACGCCGGGTGCACTCAAACGCGCATGCGTCAAAGCAACGCAGAGCGCCGCAGATCGGCGCCGGGTGTTGAACCGCCGGCGTGACGCGACGAAAAGAACACCGGCGCACACACTCGCCGGGTCACGTCGAAGTGTATTGGCGCCTTGAGTGTTTGATGTAGTCATGTTGTTACGAGACACGCATGTCCTGATTATCATGTTTGCAACAGTCACAAACAGTCGTCATCCATTGACGTCATGTAATACCATACTTGGTATATGTGGAGCTAGCGAAATGGCCGCGAGCACACCATGAGCATTGCATGTAGTCATGTTGTTACATGACACGCATGTCATGATTATCATGTTTGCATCAGTCACATAGTGACTAAGGTACTCAGCTGCTGACCCGCAGGTCACGGGATCGAATCTTGGTTGTGGCGACTGCATCTCCAATGGAAGCGGAAATGTTGGCCCGTGTACTTAGATTTGGGTGCACGTTAAAAAACCCAGGTGGTTAAAATTCCCGGAGCCCTCCACTACAGCGGCTCTCATAACCATACGGTGGTTTTAAGGCCTGAAATCTCACATATAAAGCAACCAAGCAAAGCTAGCGAAACGGCCGCGAGCGCATCATAAGCGTGGCATGTAGTCATGTTGTTACATGACACACATGTCATGATTTTCATGTTAGGGTCTGACGCGGGTGTTCGCCTTGCAGTCATGTCATACGATAATGGTTTTTAAAAATGTAATGTGAATGAAACCACCGCAAGATCTGCAAGACCATGACATGTAAATCATGACATTCATGACATACATATCATGATTTTCATGTTTTGACTACTCATTTAGGCTCGTCATACAGTCATGTTATGCCATACCAAGTTTAATATTGATACCATTACTGAAATGGTCAGGAGAGCTAAATGTCGTAGGTGGCTAGATAGATAGATAGATACGCTCAAAATCACCGAAGTTTGCTAAGATGCTTCGCATTAAAAAAACAAAAAATGCCAGGCCTGCGCGGAAGACGCAGCACAGTCACAGCGAAATCTAGGAGAGTGACCTATCAGAGCCTTTTGTAAACACTCATGGGGTAGGTGTGGCAAGCACACTTGCTGGGTACCCACTGCGTCATTAAAAATAGCAAGTTCGCGAACAGTTCTCAAGCACCGCCGTGGCTTAGTGATAGAATACTGAGCTGGTGCACAGCAGCCCCGGATTCCAGCCCCACCCTGTCCTTGGTACTAAGATTTTTTTCTTATTTCAGGCGAAGTGGTAACGGACACCGGGGGTGGCGGACAACTATGGCGCCGTGCGTGACCCAAGTTTTGATCTCATAACAGCTTTTGCTGTAAGAAATATTTATTATTAAGCGTCCCCTAATATTTTTTGTCACGCAATACTCCTTAACTTACTTTCAATTTGAGAATTGCCCTTCGACTTGCGCAACGTTCTTATTATGAAGCAAACTGTGGTTCGGGGGGCTGTGAATTTTTTTACCATCCTTTATTCGTTGAGGTGCACGAAGTTCTAACAGCAAGAGTGTTTTTATTTCACGTCAAGAGAGAGGCGGCAAGGCATGTTAATCTTGACCACTCTCATAAGATTGCATGCTATCATATGATATGTTTTATACGTGTCGTGAGGGAGTTTCTTCAAGGTGTGGGATCGATACCGAAGAGCCAAAGCACAACGTTTAACAAGCACTAGGATACCGTGATAACTCTTGCTGATTAAGTAGAAAGTCTTCATATGTCACATGCAAGCGTGGCCTTGAACAAAAACTACAGAAATGACATGAAGCGGTTAAAAATACCACGTAACGTCTTATCGTGAGTGGCGCGCACTTTGCGTTTGCAAGAGCGTTTGAAGCCGGGGCGATGAAGAAGAACATTAAAGAAGACACCGAAGGCTCTCAGAAGCTTCTCCGGAAGAGCGCACGTTGCTTGTGTAGCGCAAAAACGAGGCTTTTCCTTGTCTGGTTCTTCTGACGGTTATGAAGTAACGAGACAAAAACACGCTATGGAACAAGTTGAGTCTGGGTCTAGTGGATTGTGCGTTAGGCCAAAATATGAAGACAGAGAAGGCTCAACAAACACAAAATAAGACATGATGAGCAAGAGAGAGAGTAAAACTTTATTGAAGGGGAAAGGGAGAGGGGCGTTTTAGAGCCTTTATGGTTGGGGCCCTACGTCCAGGGCTCCACTGGCCTTAGCCGCCCGCCGGACTTGATCCAGTAGTGCGAGCTGCACTCCTGGGTCCGAGCTAGCGAGGTGTGCCTCCCATTGCTCCATACTAGGTGTTAAAGGTTCGCCGAGAAAATTGGTTATGTCGCTTGGTTTACGATCGCACCCCCACGATATGTGGTAGAGAGTCGGTCTTCCGCCGCACCACGGACATACAGCCGGGTAAAGAGTTGGATGTATCGCGTGTAACTTCAGTAGGTGCGGAAATACATCCGTTTGAATTTTTCTAAGGTCAGTGGCCTCTTCCCCATTAAGGGATCTGTGAGGTGTTCCACATTTTTGACGCGTGAAGCGCTGGTGAGCTAGAATCTCCCTAGGTAAAATTGGCATGGTCAATGAAAGAGATGGATTCTCCGCTCGGTTACAAAACGCACGAGCTAGAGCGTCCGCCCTTTCATTGCCTTCGAGACCTGCGTGTCCCGGGCACCAGATCAAGCGATGGTGGTGAGTGAGTTTGGATCCTAGCAGCCTCAGCCCCATTGCTGGAAGGCGGCCCCTTAAAAAGAGCCGGCAGGCTTCCTGGGAGTCGGATAAAATAACTGATGGCTCCCCTCTACGCTCCTGAAACCTTAAGGCTAAGGCTATGGCCATCGTCTCCGCCTTTGTAGCCGAGGTCGTGCGTACGGAGGCACTCGTTAGCAGCGTCATGTTGTTGTCGACAACAGTAATTATGTGTCTCTGCCAATCGAAACTGGCCGCATCGACGTACGCGACATTTGAAGCTGAGCCGAATTGCTTTCGAAGCCAGTTTACCCTCGCAGTACGTCGCTCAGCGTGAAAGTCGTGATGCATATTTTTGGGCACCGGTGCGATTGAGATTCGCCTGCGGACCTCTTGGGCTACGTCGACCAGCTCCTCATCAATGTGCTGTGGGTGGGGCGAAATTCCTATTCTAGTGAGTATCGCCCTGCCTGCTGAAGTTTCACTTAGACGATTCCTCTGAGACATGAGGACTGCGGCACTGAGCTCAGCATAAGTGTTATGTATACCGAGAGCTAGGAGCCGCTCGGTCGGTGTGCTGGTGGGTAGACCAAGTGCTGCCTTAAAAGCGCTTCTAATGAGCACATCCACCTGGCTCTCCTCACTTCTGTCGAGTGAGTGGTACGGTAGGCCATACGTCACTCTGCTCAAAACTAAGGCCTGGACAAGCCGGAGAGTATCCTTTTCTTTCATGCCTTTTTTATGATAAGTGATGCGACGGATCATTCTAGCTATCTGTTTAACCGTAGTCTTTAAGGTGGTTATCGTGTGACTGGCTTTGCCATTGCTTTGGACCCAGAAGCCAAGTATACGGGCCTGAGTAACCTCGGCTATGGCATGGCCGTCTACCTGTAAGTTTATGTCACCGTTACTTTTGTAATACTTACTGTGTATTCTTATGAGTTCAGATTTTTCAGGCGCACAGCTCAGCCCACTATTTCTTGCGAACTCTGCCACAGCTGTCGCAGCAGCCTGGAGGGTCTGCTCTTTCAGCGCCAGTGAACCCTTCGTAGCCCAGAGTGTGATGTCGTCCGCATACAATGTATATCCAAGGTGCGGGATTGCTTCGAGCTCGTGAGCAAGTCTGCGCATAGCTATGTTAAAGAGCAAGGGGGAGATGACTGCCCCTTGCGGTGTGCCTTTATTTGGCATCGAGAACGGCACCGACCTCGTGTCGCCTATCCCAATAGTTGCCGTCCGCCCAGAGAGGAAGGATTTAATGTAGTTAAATGTACGCTTTCCGCAGCCGATTGTGTTGAGTTCAGAGAGAATGGCCTCGTGCGAAACATTATCAAAGGCCCCTTTGAGGTCGAGGGCCAAGACCAAATGTTCGCCTCCCCTGGGTACGCAACTCATGACCTCTTCTTTTAAAAGGAGGAAGGCATCCTGGGTTGAGAGTCCGGAGCGAAAACCAATCATGGTAGCGGGAAACAGATTTTCTTTTTCAATGTAATTTTGAAGCCGTGTCTGTACTACTCGCTCGTAGAGCTTGCCCATGCACGAAGTAAGCGAAATGGGCCGCAGGGCTCCGAGCGATGGTGCTTTACCGGGCTTTGGTATAGTTATTATTTTGGCTTCCTTCCACTCCGGAGGAACGTGACCTTGGGACCAGCAGTGGTCGTTAAGAAATTGCGTTATCTGCTCAAGAACCTCAGTGCTGAGGTTTCTTATCATAGCGTTTGTTATACCATCCGACCCCGGCGCAGAGTTCCGATTGGCTGCCTGGGCTGCCGCGAAAACCTCTTCTTTCGTGATTGCGGCGTCTAATGTGGCATTCTCGCTGCCGATGTACTCTAATGTACATGGCGGAACCACATCAGTACCGATATAACGGTCTTTAAGCGCCTGGATCAACTCTCCGTCGGTGCCGGGGTAGCTGTGTACTATTCTTTGAAGAATGCGGTTCATGGAGGACTTAGATTTGTCCGGCTCCAGCATGGACCTCAGTATCGCCCACGTCTGGCTAGTCCCTAGTGTACCGCGGAGAGAACCGCAAAACTGCACCCAACCATCGGTGGCAAGTTTCGTTGCGTATTCATTCGCTTCCTCCGACAGAGCAGCGATTCGCCTGTAGAGGCAGCGGTTGAGGCGTTGTTTTTTCCATCTCTTGATCAGGCGTCGCCTACTATCCCACATGTGCAATAGGTGCCGGTCTATCGCAGGCGCCTCAACTGTGCGCGCTATTTTCTTAGAGGTGGCATCATGCGTTTCTCGAATGAAAGCAACCCACCCACTGACATCACAGGGCGTTTGCTCCGGCAGAGGGCGCTTTCGAAAGGTCACCCAGTCTGTCATCACAACGTCACCAGCGACACGACGAACTTTTGGTGATGCTATAGAGGTGCTAAGAATATAATGGTCACTACCAAGGTTTTCATCGAGGTTTGACCACGTGGCATTTTTAATGTTGAAGGTGAAGGTCAAATCAGGGTACGTGTCCCTGCTAATGCTATTACCAAGCCTGGTGGGTGCTGTTGGCAGAGTGATAAGGGTAAAACCTAATTTAGACGTGGTGTTCTCTAATAACACTCCCTTGGGTGAATCCCGGACGTAGCCCCAAGCGGTGCTCGGAGCATTAAAGTCGCCCACCACCACTAATTGATCTCTGGTGCCAACGGCTCGAACTGCCTCGTTTAGGAGTGGGCCGAAGTCGTCATTCCGGTTTTTGGGAGGACTGTATATGTTTAAAATTTTCGTTCGTACTTTTCCTCGTTTTTGTGGGAAGACATCGATAATTTGGTGATTAATGTCAGTCTGATCGTAATGGTCTAGCGCGACTGTCATGAAGTTACTCACCAGCGCTGCAACGCGGGGGTATTTTGGATCGTATAATGTGTAATATCCCTGCAATTTGACGGGACGGTTCCCAACTTCTTGCAGGCATATTACATCAGGTGGGATTAGTGCCGAATGGATGTAATTCTGCAATGCCGCCGCTCGTTTGTGGAACGTGCGACAATTCCACTGCCAGATTTCTAGGTGGTCGGAGTTTTGCGTGGAATTAGTTCGCGCCATGGTGACTACTGCCTTTATTGGGGGGTGTCTGCTTTCTCCGTGATTCGACGGTCCTTCGGTAGTGGACTGCTCGCGGAGGTAACACTGACCCGCTTGTTGATGGCACGCTGAATGCCTACAACTGAGTCATTAACGTATCGTCTTTGTTGTTCCGTTTCTGCTGCAAACTCTTTCCTGTACTCCGAAAACATTTGATGCATTTGCTGCATCATCTGCTCTCGGAGTTCAGACGCTGCTCGTTGCTGTTGTGATTGGAGTTCTCGCATTAAGTTTCGCAAGCTCTGCAACTGTTCCCCCATCTGTAACTGGCTAACGTGGGCCTCCTCGCTAAACCTCTGAGGTATGTCTACTTTCGCCGTTCCTCCCTCCAAAGAGTGGGCTACGGTTGCCCTGGAGATAGCATGAGTGGCGTTGTTGTTCGCCTCTAAGGCGTTAAGCCTGGCTTCAAGTTTGGTTTCTAAAGATGATATGATTTTGTGGAACTCCCGGCGTTCCTCCTTAATCTGGCATCGAAGTTTCTCGTTTTCTAAAGCAAGCTGCTTATTCTCGGCAACCATTTTCTGATATTCGGGATTCTCAATTAAGGGAGCAGATGGAGACACAATCCTCGCCCAGCTCACCGTGTTTGCTGGCTGGCAGGCGGCTGCCTCCGTCCCCTCTTTGGGCGGCGTCAAGATTTGTACCAGCGCTTGCTTCTTCTGCTGCTGATGCTGCTGCTGTTGCTGCTGCTGCTGTTGCTGTTGCTGTTGCTGCTGTTGCTGCTGCTGCTGCTGTTGTTGTTGCTGCTGCTGTTGCTGCTGTTGGTGCTGCTGCTGATGCGGCTGTTTGTTGAGTCGTTTTCTGGACGCAGACTGGGCTCGACCCTTTGAGGAAGCCCGTGACTTGGATCTTGAACGTGAGCGTGATTCCACTGACGAGTCCCGCTCGGAGCTGAACCAGCGTGGATGGTGCCTCCGTTTTGGCTGATCCACTCGGGACCTCCTAGGCGGAACGTGTTTAAGCTTCTTCTTGCACATTTTGTCACCTGTCATATGGTCCTCACCACATATCACGCACTTAGGGGTACACGCGTGTCCTTGTGCGGGTTCACGTGTTCCACACGTGGAGCATACATTGGCGTCGGGCGTTGGGCACACGTCAGTTCGATGCCCTGTGGAGTGGCATACCTTGCAAGCCTGCCTCGTAGGCTTGTGGGGATAACAGATGGCTTCCGCTCCCATGAAATAGACGCACCTAGGCAGTGTGCTGCCCGTGAAGGTAATGATGGCGGTCTTCGTAGATCCGAGCATGCGTGCCCGCTCAATCTTGACCCCCTGTGTTCTCACACGGAGATTCGCCATGAGTTCTGCTTGAGAAGTCCCCGACGGAATACCATGGACTATGCCTCGTAGGACGTCCTCAGGATCCGCCACATACGAGTTGAATGAGTGCACTCGTCCCCTGATATTCAGATGCGTGATCTCTCGCAGCTCTTTGGCTACATGCTCGTGGGGCGTCGATACGATGATAATATTCGAGCCCGGGTGGACGCGCAGCATGAAGCTACCACCGTCGAAGTGTCGGTGGCAAGCGTCTATTACAGCGGTGGAAAGTTCATAGCCGAGTATGTCTTTTACGGCGAGGCCTTTGTGAGGCCTAAGGATGATCTTTATGTCGTCCTTTGGCAGGGGCGGGAGCGGACGGCGACTTCTCGTACGACGTCGGCGCTTCACCTGACTTCCCTGCTTCGGTGGGCTGCTTGACGAGGCGTTGCACTCCACAGCTTCTGACGCGTTTTTCTGGTTTTTCTTCTGGTTCTTCTTTTGCCGGCGTGTCAAAACCGTGTGCCAGCCATCCTCCGTCCATGCGGCACCATCGTGGCGTTCCCCTGCAGACACATTGTCGACTTCTTCGGACGAACCCTGCGGTGACCAGGTCTGAACGTCCATTTGAGTGGTTTCTGTAGCAGACTCCTCATCTGTGTGAACCAGTGGCTGCTCCTGAGGAGACCTCGGTGTTTCCTGAAGAGCGTCCATCCGCCGACGCTTGAGACGCGACCACGACGCAGAAGCCGCTATGCGGCGGTGCGTCTGGCCGGGCGCGACGGTCGCTGCCTCGAAGTTTTCAGCTTGCAGAAAACCGAAAAACAGCCACTCACCGCTGAAATTCGACGTTCACTGTTCGCTGTACTTTCACGAATCCGATGCACTTCAAACAACCAGAAATCGCCGAAAAACCATAGAAAATCTGCGGAGCCGATGCGACGCGCGTCCGCACACCGTGGCCCCCTAGCGGCCGATCCCGAAGTATCATGATGAGCAAGGTGTTTTGTCGGAACCTGATGGGGCATTTTAGTCTATATATATTCAGCACTCCGGCTTGCGCCTTCGAGGACTCTTAGTAATGAAGTGACGCACCCTCAAACTTTGTTTAGTCGTTTAAATATACATCCTGCTTGATAATTTACATTTGTCATGAAGATGAAACTGTGTCTTCTAAGAAAGTCCAGGGACAAAGAAGTTAGGTGAAGTAAGCTCTGGGGTAGAGGGGTGGAATTGATTGGGTATACACTCATTCGTTAAAACTTGTATATGAGCAGTTACAATGAATGCTCTGCTCAGGAAGAAAGGCATACGTCCAAGTACTCTGATTGCTAATATTTCTGTGATTACCTTAATACAGAATAATTGGTAGGTGATTCAGTTGGTACAGATTCATTATGACATCCTGGCAGTGTTAACTAACGGGACAGAATAAGAAGGTGCGAAAACATGCCAAACCTTGTGTGCCTTCCTACATTGTCCCGTTTGGTTGCAATGTGAAGCTGTCATAATGAATCTTAATACACTCTAACTGATGCACATGCCTTGATGCGCAGACAGGGATGCTTAAAAAGAGGTTTTTAGCAATGCAAAGGATGAACTACCGTATGCACATTAAGGCAAAACGAAGACATCGGTTCTTGTACTGTTACGCTTCATTTTACGCGAACCCCTTTGGGCCCAAATGAAAGACCACGGACAGCGTGCGAACGCTCCCGGGCCTGTAAACGTATCGGGGGTAGAGGCGCAGAAGTGTATGCCCAGACGCCGAGAAACCTGAGACGCTGCTGCCGCGAAGGTCGTCATGTGCTGTGCGCGAGAACGCGGTGAGCTCATGGCTCATTCGCACCTGGCTCTTGAGTGTGGGAACGCCGGTGGTGTGATCCGTGGCGCGATCAGTCGCGTGATCGGTGGCGTGACCAGTGGCGTGGTAGGTGGTGCGAACACAAGGTGATCCATATTTGGTCATGTCTGGAGGCGCCTGACGTCACACAAGCGTCTGGAACCCTTTAAAAACGCGCAGGGAGAGACTGGGAAAAGCAGTCTGGATTGAGACTCTGCCGGAACTCTGCTCCTCGGCTTCTTACCTTTGTTTGTAAACTTGAATGTCCACTTTGGTCTAACTATGTAGTATTAAACTCTTTTGATTTGCTGTTCTGCGCCGTCTCGCCGGTACTTCCCTTCTCGTCGGTCCTGATGCAAGTTACGGTCACAACCTGCTGACGGCGGCGGTCAAGAGACACCCTCAACAACTGGTGGCAGCGGTGGGATGCTGCAGTCATTTCGACGACTCGAGGGCTGAGCTGCGACACGGATCCACGAGCCGTCTCGTCTGCCAGGCCGCAACCAGATGCAGTGTTTGCGAGGGTCTACGCGGAATTCTTGGCTGTTGAGTGGTGAGTGCGGGGCTTTGTCTGCTGAGTTTTGCCAGGCTTTTTCAGTGGGGAAGCGTAACTGGTAATTCGAACTATTGTTGTCGCCAAAGTGGGCTGCGGCAAGATAGTTGTGTACAGTAGGAAAGGTCGCACTGAACACAGTCATGAATTTGAAGTTGCTGCGTAAAGCGGAGTTATTACAGCTTGCGAAGCAGTTGCGTTTGGATGTTTCTGTCGCACTCCGGAAACCAGAATTGATCGAGGCTATTAGTGCTCTGGAGGCTGAGGAAGATGAGCTGACGGAATGCCTTGAGATAATTCGAGAAAGGGAAGCCGCAAAAAGACAGGCAGAGGAGCGTAGAGAACAGCAAGAGAAAGAGCGTGAGGAAAGGGAGCTCGAATTAAAACGACTCGAGTTTCAACGTTTGAGAGAGCGCGAGGAACGCGATCACGCGCTCGAGTTAAAGCGACTCGAGGTTGAAATAGAGCGCGTGCGAACGGCAGGGCAGAGAAGCGAGGCAAACAGTGCAGGGGTGCACATATCACTCAAAATGACAGAACTAATTCGCCCTTATAAACTCGGAGAGGACATTGGGTTGTTCTTGGTGAACTTTGAGCGGACGTGTGAGAAGCAGGGGTTCTTCCGTGAGTCGTGGCCACAGCGCTTGCTCACACTCTTACCTGGCGAGGCAGCAGAAGTAATCGCTCGTTTATCCACTGAGGAGGTCGACGATTACGATAAAGTAAAATCCAGTTTGCTTAGGAAGTACAGGCTGTCCGCGGAGGCATTCCGGCGGAAATTCCGTGACTTGGAGAAAGGAAGGAGTGAGTCATACATGGAATTTGCCTATAAACTGAAGTCAAACATGGTGGAATGGCTAAAGGAGGAGAAGGCCTACGGTGACCACGCAAAGGTTATTGAGTGTTTTTTACTAGAGCAATTCTACAACCGGTTACCAGAGAACATTGGGCATTGGGTGCAAGACAGGCCAGATGTTAGCTCTATAGCCAGAGCCGCAGAGCTAGAAGAGAAATTCGTCACACGTCGGGCTCGCGAAGGCAGCGACAGTGGTCGAAAAGGGGGTCCCGATTTTAGGTTCAAGCCAAAGACAGGGCCTGTGAAAACGAAGGAAGAGCCTGAAATTGGGAATGCCCGAACCGTAAATACGTCGGAGTCGGAACGGAACACCGAACCTGCGTTAGAACAGCAAAGGAAGCTAGAAGCGAGGAAACCGTTCCTTTTCTATAACTGCCATAAACCCGGTCACATTGCGGCGCACTGTAAGAAACCAAAATTTGTGTTTCTATCCATCAGTGGTAGGGACGAGAATATCGAGCTTCTCGAACCTTACATGCGCGACCTTGAAGTGAACGGGAAACCATGCCGCGTACTGCGCGATTCTGCGGCTACGATGGACGTAGTTCACAGCTCGTACGTTGAACCGCAAATGTTCACGGGTGAGTGTGCTTGGATCAAGCAGGCTGTAGAGTCGTGTAGTGCATGCCTTCCCGTCGCAAAGGTAACTATCAAAGGTCCTTTCGGCACGCTCGAGACGGAAGCTGCCGTGTCACCGGCACTCCCTCCGCAATACCCTTACTTGTTTTCGAATAGATCTGACAAGATGCTGCGCGAGAGAGGGCAGCTGTTTGGGGAGGCAAATGTGATGGCGCTAACGCGTTCGAAAGCACGGGAACTCGCTGCGAAGGCAGTTGCCGAGTCCCCTTTAGCTGAAATCGGCCTGACGCAGGACTCCCCAGCAGAGGTCGAACTTGCGCCAGAGTTACAACAGCAGGGGGTCCCATCCGTGGAGGATGAAGCTACGGCACGGGCACCATCAGAAATATTGGAAGAGCATTCCAGAGATTTACTTGTAGCGCCTACGTCGGAAAGCTTACAGCGACTGTTAATGGTAGACAGCATGGCCTTGAGGAATCAACAAGATAAAGACCCGAGCTTGCGAAACATCCAGAGCAGAGTAAATGAAAAGATAGCCCCGAAAAACATAAGTTATTATGAGAAGGATGGCATACTGTACAGGAAGTAGGTTGACAAAAGGGGTGTAATGTTTGATCAGCTGGTCGTGCCTCAAGCTTATCGAGAGGATTTACTGCGCTTGTCGCATGGAAGTTCTTGGGCAGGTCATTTAGGCGTCAAGAAAACGAAGGGACGGTTGTTGCAGGAGTATTATTGGCCAGGCTGTTTCCGCGACGCAGAGCGATTTGTAAGGACATGCGACACGTGTCAGCGTGTAGGTAAGCCGGGTGACAAGTCGAGGGTGCCGATGAAGCTGGTGCCTATCATCACAGAGCCGTTTCGGCGGCTCGTAGTGGACACTGTAGGCCCACTGCCGGCCACATCGTCGGGGTACCGCCACGTGCTGACCGCGATATGCCCAGCGACTAAGTTCCCCGAAGCGGTTCCACTTAAAGAACTTAGCTCTGTGGAAATAGTTAACGCGCTCCTTTTCATATTCGCACGAGTTGGCTTTCCCGACGAAATACAGTCGGATCAAGGCTCTGTGTTTACTAGTGCTCTTGCCACTACGTTTTTGGAAAGGTGCGGAGTAAAACTAATTCATAGTTCAGTCTACCACCCTCAGTCTAACTCCGTGGAGAAGCTCCACTCCGTTCTGAAGCGAGTGTTGAGGGCGTTATGCTACAAAAGGAAGACGGACTGGGAGCTATGTTTGCCGGCTACCATGTTCGCGTTAAGGACTGCCCCGCATGAAGCAACGGGGTTTTCGCCAGCCGAGCTCGTGTACGGCCGCTCGTTGCGATCTCCTCTTCGCTTAGTTCGAGAATCGTGGGAAGGCCGAGCCGAAGACCCAGTAGTGGTCGAGTACGTTTTGAAGCTACTGGAGCGTTTAAGAAGTGCTCAACGGCTATCAGAGCAAGCCATGGCTAAAGCGCAACATAGGTCAAAGGTGTACTATGACCGCACAGCCAGAACCCGTCGATTCGATGTCGGGGACAAAGTAATGATACTGCGACCGTCGCAGAAAAACAAGTGTGAAGTGCAGTGGGAAGGTCCCGCCAACGTAGTTGAAAAGCTTTCTGACACAAACTACGTGATACGCCTGCCCGGAAAGCGAAAGATACAGCAAGTGTATCATTGCAATCTGCTCAAGCCATACCGAGAACGGGAAGCAGTGGTATGCATGATGGTGAACATCCCCGAGGAGATTCCAGTTGAACTTCCAGGGCTTGCATCAGTCATAAACGGTGAGGATGGTGAACCACTAATCAAAGAATTAATATCGAAAGCGCAGTTAGAGCCGGAGCAAAAGATCGAGCTCCAGGATCTTCTGAAAGAATTTCAGGACTTATTTGTAGATAGGCCTGGAAGAACCTCAGTTGTTACTCATGACACCGAGCTGACATCCACAGAACCCGTGCGTAGCAAAGCTTACCGAGTGTCACCGCGCCAACGAGAGATTATGGATTCCGAGGTGAAGAAGATGTTAGAATTAGGCGTGATCGAGCCTTGTGAGAGCGATTACACTTCGCCCTTAATCTTAGTTGAGGTGCCGGGAAAAGATCCACGCCCTTGCGTGGATTATCGCAAGCTAAACTCGATCACCAATGATCAGATTTACCCTATACCAAACATTGAAGAGCGCATTGAGAGGGTTAGTGGAGCTCGATATATTTCCACACTGGATCTCGTTCGAGGCTACTGGCAGGTTCCTCTCACCGAAAGGGCTAGCAGATATGCAGCGTTCACATCGTCGTTGGGAACGTTCCGCCCTAAGGTATTAAGCTTCGGTTTGAAAAATGCACCATACTGTTTTTCAAGCCTTATGGACAAGGTGTTACGAGGACTAGGGGAATTCGCTTTACCCTACTTAGACGATGTGGCGATATCTTCGTCCTCTTGGTCGGAACACATGCAACATCTGCGAGTGGTTCTAACGCGTTTGCGTGAAGCGGGACTAACTGTGATGGCACCTAAATGCCAACTCGCTCAAGCTGAGGTGATCTACCTAGGTCACATAATCGGACAAGGACGCCTCCGACCTTCTGAGCTCAAGGTGGCTGCCATACGCGATTTCCCGCAACCACGCTCAAAGACAGATATCCGCTCATTTCTGGGGGTTGCAGGTTACTATCGACATTACATCCCGAGATATTCGGAATTAGCTAGCGCTTTAACTGACGTGCTCCGGAAAACTGAGCCACAAACTGTCATCTGGGATGACCGTAAAGAGGAGGCTTTCAAAGCATTAAAAGCCGCCTTAACAAGTCAACCTGTGCTGAAATCACCTGATTATTCGAAAGAGTTCATAGTTCAGTGTGATGCTAGTGAGCGAGGCATGGGAGTAGTGTTGTGCCAACGAGGAGAGGACGGTGAACACCCAGTTCTTTATGCCAGTCGTAAGCTGACTGTGTGAGAACAAGCGTATAGCGCAACCGAGAAAGAATGTGCGTGTCTCGTATGGGCAGTGCAAAAGTTGTCGTGCTACGTTGCAGGCTCGAGGTTCATAATAGAGAGAGACCACTGTCCTCTCAGATGGCTGCAGTCCACTTCTTCCAAAAATGGTCGCCTCCTGCGCTGCAGCCTCGTTTTGCAGCAGTATTCCTACGAAATACGGTACAAAAAGGGGAGTCTTAATGACAATGCCGATGGCTTAAGCCGAAGCCTCTAGGTCATGAATTGGCCTCGATTGCTTTTCTTCCTGACATAGGTTTTTGTGTTATTATTTCTTCCGTAGTTTTGGAAGACCTGTGCGTCGTTAGGTGGGCAACGAAATTAGGGGTGTGTTTAGTACTTTGTACGAGTAATAAGATTGAGACTTTTGTGTTTAAGGTAAGCCTGGCGGGGCTCAGTGGATACGTGTCTCGCGCTTGCTTCTTCAGTGGCTTTGTTATCCTGTGTTTTCCCGTGGATTGTTTGTTCAGTCGACCAGCTCTACCATGGCGAGGATCTTGCCATCCCAGAGAGAGGACTTCGTTGTCATCTGGCATCTCTTCGGACACCACGTCGGTTCCAAACTCTTGGCAGGAACGCCGGAAGAACCTGTGGTTTCCCTTCTTGCTGATGAAAGACCTGAAGTGGTGGGGTGTGATGATCTCACCACCCGGAGCTGCCTGGCGACCAGCCCCACCGACGAGCCCCTGCGGGGTCGCCCCGGAAAGGAGCTCATACCATTGTCTTTGGCCACTTTTGACTGTCGCCATTTGCTGGATTCCATTGTATGGTTCGCCTCCAGCCTCCGGCGAACCTCGACATCATCAGGGAAATCTGGCGGAACTACCTTACGAGACGGAACAGAGCCTAGAGCCAGGTATCACGTACCGTGCTCCAGGTTAAGAAGGCTACGAGCTTCGAAGACTGATCCCTGTTGACAGTGGATGCTGTCCCCTGCCATTCGGGATCTCCATCCGCGAGGGGGCAGTCTGTTACGCTTCATTTTACGCGAACCCTTTTGGGCCCAACTGCAAGACCACGGACAGCGTGCGAACGCTCCCGGGCCTGTAAACGTATCGGGGGTAGAGGCGCAGAAGTGTATGCCCAGACGCCGAGGAACCTGACACGCTGCTGCCGCGAAGGTCGTCATGTGCTGTGCGCGAGAACGCGGTGAGCTCATGGCTCATTCGCACCTGGCTCTTGAGTGTGGGAACGCCGGTGGTGTGATCCGTGGCGCGATCAGTCGCGTGATCGGTGGCGTGACCAGTGGCGTGGTGGTGGTGCGAACACAAGGTGATCCATATTTGGTCATGTCTGGAGGCGCCTGACGTCACACAAGCGTCTGGAACCCTTTAAAAACGCGCAGGGAGAGACTGGGAAAAGCAGTCTGGATGGAGACTCTGCCGGAACTCTGCTCCTCGGCTTCTTACCTTTGTTTGTAAACTTGAATGTCCACTTTGGTCTAACTATGTAGTATTAAACTCTTTTGATTTGCTGTTCTGCGCCGTCTCGCCGGTACTTCCCTTCTCGTCGGTCCTGATGCAAGTTACGAGCACAACCTGCTGACGGCGGCGGTCAAGAGACACCCTTAACAGTACCATAATCTCTCTACATGCTTAGCTCAGTTATGCTAAAATACTGTGTCCTCTCGGACTCATTCAGACAATGCCCTTTTCCACGGGTCGAAAGAGTAGGCGATTGCTTATCGCTTCGCAAGCTTGACAAGCTTGACGTGATAGATTGATATCTTTCCAATTTTATGCCTGGCCCACGAGCATCCATATCTTGTGTTACTCTTTTCAATTCACCGACTCCACAGAATTGTGTTACAGGAGATTTATATGCTTGAATGTTCACCCCCTCTAAGAAGTAAGGAAGAAAAATGACGCTTTAAAAGCGTTGTGTCACGCAAAGAAAATAGAAATTACAGGGCTAAAAAGAGACAGTGTCATGCTGAATAGCTCTACTTGAATATGTTACACGTGGTTGTAACGCTTGGTGAGCGCGTACTTGGTGGGGGCCCTGTAATACCAAATGCTGTAGTTGATGGAGTGGGCTCCCCGTGTTTTAGCGCCACTCAATAGCGCGGCTTTTGGTGTGGCGGTTCTCGCTCACTGCCGGAATGGAGAGTTTGCGCAGACGATACGAGACCGGAGTGACGCAGTGCGTGACAAAAGAAACGATCGCGACCGGCAGGTGGCCTCTCTCATTAAGATGGATTGGGAAACGGCGAGGGAGGTGAGTCGCTGGCTGCCTACCGCTTCGTTAAGGAGCACTAGAGCTGGCGCATGGCTCTATTATTCGGAGAAATCGAATGCGGCGTTTTCCGCATGCTATACAGAGCCTTTCCTTCATGCAGTACAGTTTATTAGTGGGAATAATCCACTCAAATGCACATGTGATACAACTCCTCCTAGAGAACAGCAGGAGTCATTACACCGGCTGCGATGGCTCATTACTATGGCATAATGTTATTATGTGTGAGGGCACCGGCTCGACTGCACTGACTGTCTTTTTATGTTTTCGAAGTAAAAAAGCAACTTTTGAACATTTTCGAGGAACTCGATAGGTACTATTTTTGTCCAGAGCTTTGCAGGTGTTTTTGACCACTCGAACGTTTTTTCGGGACTTTGAAATGATTGATTGAATAAATGAATGAGTGAAGAAACCAATCGGGCTTAATATGAGAATGGTCTTCTGCAGACAAGCCCACGGCATGCCTAAAAATGATTTGAAGTATGATATCGAATGCGCAGGAGACTTTAGAGAGCTCTGGCAGGAAAGTGCAAGCTTCACAGGATGACAGGTACTTTATACCCAGCTTCAGCAGTTTTCGTGTTATCAGTGTCAGCAAGAAGTAAATATGACGTCCATCTTCGATATTGATCGCTGTGTTAATAACTGTTTAGAACATTAAAAGTGAATTTAGTGACTGATACGCTGTCTTAGCTTGTTTTCGTCTATCTATAAATAATCTGGGGAACTCAATCATCACGCTGCTGTATATCTCTAGATATTCCATCTCCCTACACTTACATTTACATATAAATTTCACGAATGTGTTCTTATCTCTAGGGGAAACCACCAGGAGAGATTCTACAGAAACTATACGGAGCTACAGCAACTTTCTAAACGACGATTGATAGGCATATAGATGGCTGCGGGCTTCTTGATCAAATGAGTACGAATAATCGCTCTTCACGACTTTTATTTGCTCTTGAGTGAACACCACGCTACGTAAAAGCATACCAGCACAACCGAGCTTGTACCTTTTGTGTGTTTAGAAAAAATGTTTAACGATTTTGAGTACTTCGTGCTCAACTATGGAGAGCACTAAGCCGTCCCGCTAAAACTATTGGGAGTCGACTTCTGACGACGATATAGGGCGAAGGTCCTTATAGCGGCACCCGTTCGTACCTCATAGTTTTAGCGTGTAACAATTGTTACATTTTGACTTCCAAGGTGGTGCCGGTGGGAATTTCTTCTGTGCGTTGTTGAACAATAAAAGTAGTGCTCAATGTACATGCCAATGGCTGCTAAAGGAAATGAGAGACAGGAGCAATTGGCTTTGAGTAAACGCGCATGCTACGATCCTCATTAGCACCCATTAGCATCTACATTGAGCACTATCTGACAAGAAAGGGTTGCTACGTTATACTCGCTAGGTGTAACCTGCTTAGTTTTAGCAAGGTTTAGCGAGCGTTGAGCCGCAGTGCCATGAATACATTGAACTAGTATATACCATGAACTCGAGGTGGTTAAAGGGCGACTCGCTCGCTGGATTCCGTGCCGACCGGTTGTGCCCTCGCGATCTCCGACGTCAGCGTAACTCTGGCCAACTGGGCTCGCCCTACGTGATCTCCTGACGCCGACCTCCGACGACAGTGTAGCTCTGACCGACTAGACTTGCTCTACGCCATCTCCTGATGCCGACAAGAGCTCTCGCAAGTGGTGCCCAGTTCTCGGACTCCTGTGACCGTGTTTCCATCTTTCCTATCTCTCCTATCCCCTCGATATGTCGTCGCTCTCTGGCGCACCTCATCTCTCTTTCTCTTTCGCTACACCTTTATTTCTATCCTTTTAATCCCTCCTGACCCCCATCCCTTGTGAGCTACTGTTGAGGTGTCGCTCCTTGAAGCAGACAGTTACGGGGCTCACTTTTCTCTTCCTTTCTCTCTTAGAACCACTTTGTGAGGTGGTTAAGGTGGGAAGTAGATACGAAGCGCAAGCCGTAAGAAAGTAAAAGGCGAATTCTCCTGTCTCTCATTTCCCATTAGCAGCCGTTGGCATGCACATTGAGCACTATCTGACAGGAAAAGGTTGCTAAGTTATACTCGCTGGCGGTAACCTCCTTGGTTTTAGAAAACTTTAGCGAGTGTTGGGCTGCAGTGCCCCGAATACAGTGAACTAGTATATACCATGAAATCGAGGTGGTTTAAGGTGGAAAGTAGACGCGAAGTGCGAGCCATAAGAAAGTGTGCGTGTGCCACCTCTCGTTTAGTCCTTGGAATGTCCGCTGGATGGCGGTGCTTCTATATGGGGAATATATGATGAAAATATGCGAGATGGTGGTACTTGGAGTGTTGAATAGATGGACGAACGGACACACAGACAGATGCGTGGATGGACTCATGAACGGACGCAGGGGCGGATGCATGGACGAATGCAGAGACGGACGCACGAACAGACGCACGCACAGATGGGCGGATTGACGCATGGACGGTCACACAGACGGACGCATGGACGGACGGAAGCAAGAACGAATGAACGGACGAATGCTTCGCCCCACTCTCCGTCATTCACTCCGTGGATATGCTGCCAATTTTTTTTTTCTGTAGTATCATCAGTCCTGGTTCTGATGGCACGCTTGCGCCACATGTGCAACTCAGTTTTAATTTTAGCTTTGGCATTGCATGCAGCTTTTTTTTTCAGAGAAGATGCCAAAAAAGCTTTCTTAAGCACACTCGGTAGAAAAAAAAACAAGCCAAACTGTAAAGGTGGGTGACTTCAAAGATTAAGCGCACTAAATGCCTCCTCAATGAATATATATGGACTGCTTATTTTTAGTTGAAGCTAGATGACCATATGTTTTCATGTTATTGTGGTGTTGCGAATGCGGCAACGTAGACACACAAACGTAGGTGTAGTATTCATACACAAACTCGAATCAAAGCTTTTACGATTCTTTTCGCAGTCTAAAGAGCGGCCGGCAAAATAAAAATTTTCTGGGGTGTCTACAAATTTACCAGCCCTGACTTCCGTACCACACAGATCAGCGAGACGACAGACTTCTTTTGGAAAGAATGTGTCAACACAAAAACGACATACGTAACTTCAGTGCATGCAGCACGAAATGCTCCCGCAGAACACAGTGAGAATATGAACCATAGCATCAAACTCGACACCACCCGGGTCACTGAAATGAATAGCAACGGCACCAAAAGGCAATACGTAGAATCTTGGCATATAAAAACGACACCCGACATCCTCGCAAGCGTGAGCGCTACACATCAGCTTCTGGTGTCGCTAATACGCATGTTCCAGTTCACATCGTTAAGCAAGTGAAAACAACTGGCTATAATAACATCCGCAACTCTTCACCATATGTCTGTGCGTGCAACATTTGTACATATACATATATTGTCATTTTACGACGTGTTGCTCATTAAAAAATTGCAACATGGTCACCTTTCTTCCACATGGTTCGCATAACGTCAATTCTCAGGTACGCTGATTCCGCCGAGTTTTTAAAAATAAAAAACCAAACACTAAAGCGGACCTGATAGCCTTTTTGTTCTCATAATTTGACCCAGCCATACAGACTTAAGTAAAGCGAAGTTTGAGAATGTGCTCCACTGCTGGTGTCGTTGATTTATTCTATTTAGTAGAGCCGACAGTATTCCAGGAAATCATGATACATCTAGGCGGGTCTCTTGCCGAGTGAGTGCACTTGTAGCAGGTAATACATCCACTGCAACTCCTTCTCAGTGAAGCATACACTTGCGAATATTTTTAGGTATCGGAATGAAACTGTATTAGGGTCGACAAAATGAAAGCCTTGCTTTGAAATTATGCTGGCAGATGTATTCTCGGCAGCCATGCTACTCTTCTTTCTGAATATAACCAATGCGCGCTATGCCGGATATTCCTTGATAGTGCACCTGCGAAGATAATACACCTGTCTATCAACGTCACTCATCTCTTTTCTTTACTACTGAGCTAGCTCTTGTTTGACGATTTGCCTCGAGAGAGCGTCAAAGGCTGCTTCGGAGAAATACTGTATTTCCCAGATGCCAAGTTTCCTTACTGGCTTCGACTTACTACCTTAACAAGGACCAGAGCAAAGCTGGAGGAGGTTTTTACTTATGCAAGCGTGCATCGCAGATATACCGAGTCTCCGTATCGCCTTTTCGGGCCAGTTTTTGGAACACCAGCCGAGGGATAAACTTTAGATAGGGCTTCGACGTCTCCACTGATAGATGCAGCCTCCTTTTCTCGATAGTAACTGTGCTCCTTGCTCCGCAGGCGTCGGCTTTCTATCAGAGCTGTCTGAAAGATTCGTGAACGTTATCTTTGGATTCACCTGTCTGCTTTTTTTCCTACTTTGTGCTTCATATCTGGGGACGCTTGAATTCTGCTCGAGCCCCTGACAAAGTGCGTACGCATGGCAACGAGATTGAAGCACCGCCGCCACGGGCTCTTACAAAATGCAGTACCTGAGAATCTCAAGTTACGCTCAAGTGTGCAGTGAATCCAGCGAACAATCTGAGCCAGGAACTAGACAAGGGGGCCGAGCCTTAAGATTGGAAGACGCTATAAATGCGAACACACAAATGCATGTTATAAGACCGGAAGTAGCGAAGGGCGAAGAAAGAAGAGACGAAAAACAGAGTCGGAAGTGAGCGAGAGAGAGACAGTGAAGGTGTAGAAAACAGGATTTAGCGACGGCAATTCAAGCGTATTGGTTGCTTAAAAGTGGCTCGAAGGTTACAAATTCTGTGCGAAAGAGCTGTCGATCGCTAATGTTTTACAGATTAAGTTTGAACTAGATACAAGAATTTGTCGAGAGAGACGAAAAGGAAAACGCGAAAATGCTGGAAAGAGTGGAATGCAGTGTTTTGACCTAAATAAAAATAAGGAATCCCTCAAGACCATAACTAGGCCGATCGGACCCAAAAAGTTCAGAGGAACGATCCCGAGAAGGAGCAGCGGAATGGGCTCCTGTTCGCAATCGAGTTGTCATGGGACCTGTCGCCGCTGTAGAGACCCTTATAAACATGCACTTGCAGAGCTAAGTGAACGGAAAGAAACAGGAGTGCTCTCACCAACTAGGAAAAAAAAAGAAATCACCACCGGGGCAGGGTGGTAGGTTTTTTCGGTTGAAAATGCATCGTCGGATCCGCTTTTCCGAGCTTCTCGGCTTTTTCTGGCAACAAATACGAACGTAGAAACACAAGGCGTAGTCAGGAAAAAATAAATAAACAAACAAAAAAGCACAAGAGTGAGGATCAGCGAAGATGCACAGCACAGAAAAAGTGTGAACGACGGAATAAAAACCCTGAGTGGCGAGTGTACGAAGAAAACGTTTCTCGGAGAAACGGAGCGATGCGAGATGACATGTAAAGTGGTTTAGTAAAAAAAAGTAAATTCACCGTGGATATAACACCTGAAATGATAAAAGTGAACACAAGGGTGAAGAATGGCGGCGGAATCGGCATGGCATGCAAGAAGAACGAGCAAAAAGAAAACGAAGATATTGAATTGGCGTAAAGCTTGGGAACGGTGTGTACGTACCTTGTTTCGGAGCCGCTTTCATGGTATGTAATTATACGCACACTTCCACGAATGCTTATTCCTCTTCCAAGTGTAGTGTTTTTGTACGTGTACGTGCGTGTGTGTGCTTGCATGCGCGTGCGTGTGTGTGTGTGTGTGTTACGACATGTGTGTGTGTCTGTGTGTGTGTTTGTTTGGTTGTGTGTGTGCACTACAACATGTGACTTGGCAACGTGGAGCAGGACGCGAGCCTTCTGGTTCCATTGCCATGGATGGCCCAGATGGAATCCGATGACAAAATGTGTCTTGTTACGAAATAATCGATGTGGAGAAAATACTTCGAGTCCCTTATTCCATGTCTGTGACCCTGCTGCTGTTCTTTTTTAGGGTTTCTTCATGAAAAAAGCTCTTACGACAAAAGCTTCGTTATGTTTTGTCTCTAACGCTTTGCACTTCTTGCCTTAATGCAACATTTACTGCCACACCAAGTTAGGTGCAAAATGAACAAAAGTGACACCTTGACGTAATCTTTAAAGGGCACGAGCAGAGAGTTGCGGTATTGCCTCTCTTGCAAGCTCTTCAGTCAAGCACTTCTATCGGGTTTTCTAAATATTCAGAAATAAATTATCTGAAAAGCAAAACTAGCAAGAAATCGGTGATTCTGATTGAAGTCAACAGTTATATCGGATACACATGATATCAGAAAATACTTTCTACTGAAGTGAGTGTCAAATAATCATCAAGACAAATAAGAAATATTACTTCAGTGAGCTCATTTAGAGAGCAGATGGTTTCTAGTTGAGAAACTAGAATCGTTGAGGCACCTGGTGGGACAGATGTGCACTATGCGCTTCGTTTTACGTAGTATCTGAGATCGGCTTCGGCAATGCTATGGCGAGAATTCTACAGCGCACACGAAGGCTGACGTGCGAGCGCCCATATTAGACACCCGAGTTAAAGATCAGGGCTGCCTACAGTTTGCAAAGACGACTGTATCCTGCGGCTGTTTTGTGATTTTGTAGCGTAAGCTACACTGGCCGAAGTTGAGTAGTAATGCTTGGCTTATAGAGAGCCGTGCTGCGCATGCCCGAAGAGCAGTGACGTCACACGGCGCACAGCTGGCCCGCCTGAGAATAGCCTGGAAGCTCCTAGAAGACGTGAATCTAGGTTGCTGGCACTTTGAATTGCGTGAGCCCGCTTTATAGTCCGTACGTGCGTTCATACATCCATCCATTCATCTATCCGTCCGTGATCTCAGCCCACGTACTCGTCCGTCCATCTGTCTCTGTTTCTGTCTGCGTCTACCGGTCCATCCTTAGCTCAGGCTACGTATATATTGGCAAAGCTGGGTTACGTCACTGCTAATTTTTGATGGGACAGATGAGCGTGAGAGAAATTGGAGGAACTCCCCGTTTTTCTGATCTACTACGCTTGTATGTTTGCTCATGAAATAGCATAACGCTCATTATCTGCACTTCATTTCCAGTCAAGGATACGATGCCAAATCATGCTCCGCTAGTTGAATCAAAATACTTTTATTGCGATAGCAATTATATCGACACTCTCGGATGAATTTTGCCGCAGGCGTCGGCGTCGATGTCATGCACCGTATATGTAGCCCCGCCGCGGTGGTCTAGTGGCTAAGGTACTCGGCTGCTGACTCGCAGGTCGCGGGATCGAATCCCGGCTGCAGCGGCTGCATTTCCGATGGAGGCGGAAATGTTGTAGGTCCGTGTGCTCAGATTTGGGTGCACAATAAAACACCCCAGGTGGTCCAAATTTCCAGAGCCGTCCACTACGGCGTCTCTCATAATGATATGGTGGTTTTGGGACGTCAAACCCCACGTATCAATTAATCATCAATCGCCGTATATTAATACGTATCTATATATATGAAAACGCAAGAGAAAAAAATAAAAAAAAGACTCTGGTGTGCGGAAGCGAACGTGGGACCTCCGCAAGCTATTTATATATACCACTTACAACTGTTGATGGGCATCTCGGAGGGGAATTATCGGGTTTTCAGAATTATCAGCAAGATGGCGCCATGAGCGCGCGGCGGTTCTATCTCATCTCTCACGCGTGGACGATCTATCGCGCGCTCTTATCTCCCGGTGGGGAGAATCATACGTCTTGGCTGGTGTCGGGCTTGCACTAGTAACGATTCTGTTGTAGTTACGGGGCACAAAAGGTCGCTGAAATTGTTGCACAACCTCCGTTTGTGAAAAAGCGCGCTTTTCAGACACAGCGAAGTAACAACTGAGACGCTTATTCGCGTTGATCTGTACCTGTGAGTACATTCATGCGTCGTTTGGGCGTGAGAAACGCGGGCCATGCTTCGATATGCCAGCCATTCTGCGCGTGACCTTCCAATTTGTTGCTATCGAGTTCATTGCTTCGCTTTTCCGGCAAAGCTAGGACTTTTATTTGTCATCATCATTCATCCTCATCATCATCATCATCATCATCATCATCAGCCTGACAACGTCTACTGCAGGACAAAGGCCTCTCCCATGTTCCGCCAGTTAATCTGGTCCTGTGCTTGCTGCTGCCAATTTATACCCGCAAACTTCTTAATCTCATCTGCCCACCTAATCTTCTGTCTCCTCCTAACCCGCTTGCCTTCTCTGGAAATCCAGTTATTTACCCTTATTGACCAGCGGTTATCCTGTCTACGCGCTACATGCCCGGCCCATGTCCATTCTTTTATTTGTAACCCCTGCTTGAGTTGACCACAGTTATCAACCAGAGTGGCATTTGAAATTTATTTAGCGTTATAACCACACTTGTTTGAGATAGATACTGTGGTGAACGTGCTGTGTACGTACAGTCAGGTCAACACCTACGTGCATGTCGCACCACCTACAAAATGATGCTTCTGCTTGTAAAGCGTGCTCTACCTTTGTAAGAGTTTATGTGAGGAAAAGCTAACCATAGAAGACTGTTGGGACAACGTTTCTTTACCGTAAGATAAAAATATTTGAAAAACAGTAAGAGGAAAGCAATAAACATTTGAGGGAGTTTTTTCTTTGTTACTCATAATATTATAGAAAACTTTTAAACCAATAATCCCAGCAAACATTCGTCTAGTGCGAATGATATGGGTGCCAGGCCATCGTAATATACTTGTGAATGAGATGACTGACTCACTCGCGCGACCATCCGTTGATCTTTCGATTGTGCCAGTCATGCCTCTTACAGCTTATGTAAGAGCAGCGAGGTTCATAAAACTTTCCCTTCTTGAAGACTCATAAAAAATTACGATACCGAATCCAGATATCCCGTACCTGCACTTCGCATGGAATGATGAATGGTGTCCCACGCGTAAATTCGAAGTCTCCATAACAAAATACGTTGCCGTATACCACCTCCTAATTTCAACCTAAACAGGTCTGGCCTGGTGCCATCCCCTTTGTGCTCAAGCTGTAATGAGCCTGAAAATATCCACCATTTTCTTCTCACATGCCACCGTTTTCAAATCGAAGAAAAAATTGTTTCAAAATTTTACTGAAACTAGGAATATCACTTACTACTCCGAATGTTTTGTCCCTTGGGGCTGCTTCATTGGGACTCAGCGACAGGAATGTCTGCGAGGCTCTCTGCGAATTTTTATGTAACACAAGAAGATTACCTTGCTGAGCCATTGATCAGCTCACGATTTTTACTAGCCGATCAAACATTTATTATTTAATTATTACACTGTAATGATTAACATTCAGAAGAATTTCATATAACGATTACACTTCAGTTATTGAAAAAAAAATATTATTTTTGTGCTTTCACTTTTTTTCACATTGTGCCAAAATAATTCCGCCAAGTCAAAACAAAGTATTCCTAGTTTCCTAGCCTGGATAATCTTAAAGTATTGACTTATATTAATCGCCGGCACCTTGGCCAATCCCCTTTAGTGGATGAGAACTGCGAGAAAGGATTAAGCAAGCACACATAACAGGCAATGATGCCAAAAGAAGCATAGCGAATTTTGCAGAAAGAATCAGAAAGTAAATATGAATAATGCAAGCCAACGCACTAGTCTTAAAATATGTTAATAAAGTATTGTGTGCAAATTTCTGTGAAGAAGAAAATATTTGAAATGTACGTGCGGTTACCTAAATAATAAAAAATTCTGTCCTTTTCTATGTACTGCTCCAAATTGACGGCGAACCTAGTGAACGCACCTACCCGCTCCACTCCATTTTCCAAGCAAGGCAAGAGGAGCGGTCTACTTTGCGCTTCTCGCACAATCATTCTGCGCACGCGCACTACAGTATATTCTACGTGTTTTTGAATAAATCGCTAGCACATGGCGCTATAATGAGAGCAGACCGTAAATATTCAGTTAAAGTACCCTTTAAGTTCAACGTAGTGGAGTTGTACACGGGAAATTATCGTGTGCTGGCTTTTTTTTTCATAGCTTACGAGACTGCTCTGGCGTCTATTGAATTTCTACAAGCTATTGTTATTCTAGCAGAAAACGGTTTATATAGAACTCATTTGTTTGCGAGGACTACGGCTGAATTGAACATTTCTTGATATCATAGATGTTTTCTAGAAGTGAAAATATCTTCCTTGCAATGAAATTGTGCCAGAAGTGGGGCTCAGTGTCGACTCTGAGCCTGACAGTTAAACATCAGCTACGAAAAGTTCTTTATAACTTCCTTGTATCCAAAGAGGTTTCAAGAAAAAAAAAACTTCCTTTCTTGTAAAGAACACGATTGTTTGTCTCGTATTTCTGCGCATGCAAGGTAGTCAGGTTTACTACAATGTTCTTAACGATGCCTTTCTTCATTGTGCTCGTAGTCAAAGCTTGCAGTTCTATGTAATACATTCTTTCAAAAGTAAGCGTTCAATAAAAAAAACCGGGACTGCGCCCGAAGACACGAGAAAGAAGTCAAAACCAGACGCACACCGTCTAACATGCTGTCTTGAGCATCCTCTTGTGTCCATGTTAGCACGTAAACTTTCAACTTGATTAGCTGCCAACTAACACAGCTCCAGGATAATCTAAGGTAAGCGCGCTACCCATAAAATGAAAAGCCGCCCTCGAAGCAGCAAAGTGTTTTCCAGCGCATTTTCAAAAATTGTCTCTATTCATTTCTCTATTCAGCAGTTTGGTGTCTTGGTGGCCCAGTATCATGTGCACCGGTAAAACGTGGGTGTGTCGCTAGCGGTGTTTTCTCTGCTCGCATCGATATTCGATGGCGATCGAAGTCGTCCGCCAGCCAAGGTAGCGCGTCCTCCGAGTGAAAGCGGTGCACAGAGCAGTCTTCGTTAGTTCGAGCGCATCGACTGGCTTCGATAGAACTCGAAGCATCTTGTCTTTTGCTTTACTTATCGTCAGTGTCTGCGACTGTTTTTCCTTACTTCCGCGAGAACTCTCTGTTTATTACTCCCTTCTTGGCCATAGCGTTCGCTTTCTATATCATTTCTGAAGCCGCACTTTGCCCTTATTTAAAAAAATTAATATGTTTCGTGTGTTAACCATACACTTCCATAGGTGAAAATTTATATCTGTTCTCGAGATTTGATATTTATTATTTGGTACTAGCACATTCATATGTTAGTTTGGAATCAGGGATGTTTATTTTTCTCATTATATTTTCTTGGTTTATTAGTCGACAGAGGAATATGAGGGTGAAGTTGGAAAGGTTGGAATGAAGAAAGAGCGAAAACCATGCCGTTAGACTTACGAGAAAGCAGAAAAAAAAACAGGTTAAAGGAATGGTTTCAGGCAATTGTAATTTTTTCATTTGTGTACACGTTGTTTATTTATACGAGAGTTTTTTTCTCTCACTCTCTCTCTCTCTCCGTGGAACTCCGCATTGAGTACCAACTAAGGGATGAGTGACGCGAAGAATGAATATTTTTTCGTGTCGAATTAGTAAGGTTGAGTTCGTGGTACTTCAACGAATGAATTTATTCCTTTCAAAACTTTTAAGAGTTGCCATGAAGTGTAAATGTACGATAATAACTCTTTAAGACATGCTTTTACAGTGTTAAGCATAGTTGACTCCAGGTGCTGAATCTGATTGACTTTGGTAGTTTTTGTGATGCGTAATATTTCATGCAGTTTGTGACTTGTCACATTGACGGGAAAGTTGGGCATATTGTTGCATTACTTAACGCACTGTTCTAACCATGCATGTCGCTCCCGCTAAGACTGCATACTGGCAAACAACTCATAGCTTGGTACGTTGTGTGTTCTCATTGGACGTGTTTTTATACGCATGCGCTTTATCGACTTATGCCAAGTGAAATGCAAAAAGAATGAGCTTCTAGCCTTACTTTGTAGGACCGTCATAACACTCCAAGCTGTTTCTGTCGCTTTGATTGCTTTACACTTGTCGCAGAGTATGAACTTGTTTCGCTAACATGAAGTACGGTACAAGAGCGCTTTTTCGTTCCTACCCTGTCGCAACGTGGCCTCTACGGCCGTAAACTTAACACGCGACTACGTGCTCATGTACTTCACTGGTGGCCTATAAGTTGACAGTACCTTTACAATGCAGCCATTGGTTGGCTGCTACAACAGGTTTCGTGTTCTTGTTTGTGCCCATCTGCAGGCTTAACTGTGGGAAAATATCTTACTTCCAGGGTTGCTAGGCGCAAAGTAACTTTAATTGTGAATGCGATAATAAGTTATTGAGTGGCTTTCTTTTGAACACATAAACGAAGGACAGAATGTGGCCGTACCAGGCTCGAATCACACGAGTAAAAGTGACCTACACTCCTTAGCGGCACACGGAGACACTCGTCTGACATGACGAAAAGTGAACCACACTTCTTAGCGGCACACGGGGTGTGTAATTGCTCAATCGGCGAATAACGTTTCTAACTGACCCCACCCCATGGGGCATTTCGACGCTGGAACATTCAAAAGCGTCTAATAATCCCTGTACAGGAAGTGCTAGACGTGCGTCGATTCCGGAGGCGTTGGTGTGTGTAGTTGTCACGTAAAAATTGGGGAATACTGTGAGGAAAAAAATATAAAAAATAATAATAATAAAAAACTTACAGAAAGATAAGAACAACAGACAAAAGACCTTCGTAAACGAAATCTCATAGGTAAGTGGAAAAAAGAGCCCCTCCGGGATGGCACGTTTCGAGGAGCGGCGACAGTTTTGGTCGTAATAGAACGGCTACTCTTTATACCGGCCTCAACTAAGCCGGCTGCGGTTGCAAGACGCGGGAACATTGTTTCAGGGTTGCGGCAAAGAACGTGGGAAGAATGCTGGCGCACCTAATGGCTCCCGGGAAAGCGAAGAGCAAAGCAACAAAAACACGTAGGACGTGCTAAAAATGGGAAATGTAGGCACACGGAGTAGTAAACGGAAACACCATCAAGTAAACGCGCATTTGCAGAGTGCTCATGGGAGACGTTGGAGGCCGTAGGACCAGCTTACATGGGGTGGTTTTCTTGGTAGGAAGGGAGGGGCTTGAAGGGGAGGGTCTGTTTTTATGCCCACCGTAGTCGGTATCACTAGGCCCTATCGTCACTGTCCCAAGCACTGCGATGCCGCTTTTAGACGTCTCCTCATCTTTCTCTTTCACCTGCTCTATCCCGCGGTCAGCTTTCCAATTGTTCCCGAGGCCGTTCCTCCGGCGTGGACCTGGGCAGAGAACAAAATGGCGGTGCTGTATTTATGCTCCTTCCATTTTGGTGCTAAGAAAAAGCCTCCGCAACAGTCGCAGTCATGCAAAAGCTTATTGCAAAAACGTCCTGAGCATCTTTCATCTAACGCTTATCTGGACTTACTATTTTTTTCAATGCTTTTTTTTTTCAGTTTCAATGATTGTCACCTACTTTGTACTTCTCGTGCATTGGTCACCGTATGGCACTGTTTCGGAGTGCACTATGGGCATGTGGCGACGGGTGAACGAAGCAACCAGACACTATCAGAGGTTGGACTCGAGGCAGAAGTTAAACAGTAACAAAGAGGAGCGTAGAACTTCCTTTTCACACCTTGCTTTCTTCACATTTTTTACTCCGGTGGCAAATTATAATAAGCAAGTGATACTGTTTAATAACCAGCAGGTATGTCGAGTGTAAGATTTTATGTGTTCCGTTCTCATAGGTGTCTTGTACAACCATTGCCAGTATCTACGACGACGTGCAGCGAAACACAGATACTGTCATGGGAGAAAGGTGCCACCGAAAAAATTAAGAAAGAGAAATTATATAACATAAACGCCGAATGTTTCATTATGTACCGCAACTTGGTAAGTTTTCCTGATCCAGGGAAGCCGAACTGTTGTGAAGTTTAGAGATAGTAGACTTGATAAAGTGCGGTGCCTCTTTTGTAATCACAAGCGCAAGAAACGGCCAAACCTGCGATCTCTAAATTTGTATGCGAAAATGCATGACCTAACGTACTGCAAGGAAATTGAATAGCCTCTAAATATACCTAAAGAGAATGATTTCGACTTTGAAGGGCCCTTCACTGGACTTTCAAAATACAGAAAAAAAAAGAACGAGCGCAATGTGCTCTCCCGATATTGTTTCTCCTTCTCGCGCACTGCTGTTACACTGGCAGCAGTTCCCCTGACGTCTATAGTGTACACGCTCTTGATTGGTCCACATGTGTCAAATATCAAATGTGATTCGTCTCCTGCACTGTTTTGCAATGCATGCGCACATACGTTCTACCTGGTCTTGCATGAATATCGTGCACCATTGTCCAATCACACTACATTTGGTGTGTTTACAACTGCGCATGTGGCCATAACACTGTGTAGCCGAGAAGCGCGAAATCCTGATAGGGGTTGTGCACTTCGTGCTGACTTTGTTCACGTTCTTTTAAGAACTAAGGGGTGACGATGATGTATCGCATGTGTGAATGGGAGGAGAAAACCACCCCCTCGTGTTCTAACGCGGGGTGATGAGTGGCCCTTGAAGACTTTTGTGCACGATGTATTTTCCTACCCCCTCTATGAAAATATCTAAATGATCTCGTACAAAAGTGCACTGAATGTTTTTCCCTGGATAGTGCGAAGTATTTTTGTCGCGTCCTGTTTCTTCTTGCAACCATCACCGCCACCTTGTCCGTGCCCCACGTTCGATTCATAAGTTAACGTTTGCTTATAAGCTACGTGTTTTATTCTTCAAACCACTGCTCAGAGCCACTCGGAAAATGATTAGGAAAGAAACGAACCTGAGATCCCGTGTGTTCTGATTTCCCGTTGGTTTACTTTAAACTCTTCTCAAGTTTTACTTAGCTTACCTCCTCCTCGCCCTATTCTCTCCTCTGACGTGCCTGCACGTAACAGCGGGCATGTGTCAGCCTCCGCGTTCCTTAATAACCTGCTTTGGTTCTTTCGTCTCAGCTTGCTCCTGCACTACGTGCATACTGTGGATCAATCGCGTTGTTTGAGCTTGCTATCTCTTCGTGTTTATATCTGAAAGGACCACAGTCTTTCTTGGGATACTTGAATGAAGACACTTTGGTCTGTCTTTTCGCTTGTCTGTCACATGGCAAGATTCAGCCACACAGCGAACGTTTAAGCGCTTGCTCAACGCCCAGTCATCTTGAACTGGTGGCTGCGTCCATACTTTTGAACATTGTTGATAAAACGCGGAATGAATACGTAAGTATTAGTGTGTTCGTTTACTAGAAAATACATAGATACGTAATTTTAAAGACCCTGGTGTTTTTACGCTGCACTGAAAATGCTACACTATGCCCGAAAAAGACGGCGAGCAGAAGACTATGGTCTTCATACGACATATGCGGCAAAGCCAGCAGATACGTGGTCAATAATTATAACTTCACCCACGTGGCGACTTGGGCAGTGTTCACAGCAAACGAAGAACGAAACAAGCAGGCAACAAACATATGAAATATTCCGTTACATGATGAACAAACGTAGTCGACTGTTTCTTTTTCGCTTGGGGGTTTGTTTTATTGTAGCAGCATCAGCCCCTCTCCGTATCTTTAGTCTTCCCTAAACACCTTGTTACTCTGCTCGCACAATTCCTTACACCATGAAGTAGCGATCTACAAACCATGCAATTCCTTCTTCACATTGTGACCACCCAACCCCAATTCCTTTTTATTTATTGCCCGGGGGCGTAAATCGACCGTAAAGCAGACGCTGAGGTTTCTTCCTTCATTGTTGAGGTTCCCTAGCCGCAGCGGCCAGAAACCGCATCACACTCATAGGTACGAAAAAAAAAAACTGAGATTTTTTTTTTTTATTTTGCGCTACTTCCTCCTAAACCACCCAAAGGCGTGTTACAGCTTGCGACAATAATGGCTCTGGGAGCCGACATGAACGACTGGAGACAGGACCGGTGTTCTGGGAGAGCACTGAGTTCATCTCCTTGAACGAACGCCTCGTAGACTTACTATTATTTTTTTTGTATCTGCTTCTTCGAGAATCTCTTCCCGTGCCGTCATTGCCTCAGTGAATTGTGTTATGTTCCGTTCGAGCATGAATGCACACCCCGCGCGTGCGTTATTCTCTCTTATGTCGGACTCGCAGATCTGGCAACGATACGCACGCAGTTGCGCCTTCGATGCTTTCTCGTTTTGGAATGAATTTCCGATGATGCTGGCGGATCTCTGCTCTGTGCGCTAACAGATGAGGAAGGCATCAGGAGATGATTGCAGGAGTGAGCAGACGTAATGTCCTACGATCAACAGAATGTTTCCCGCCGTATGAAAGAATCGAGTGTTAGATACTAGAGCTGCATATACTGCAAAAAATTAAAAGAAAAGTAACGAATACGGGCGCTTTTTACTTTCGATTGGAAGAGTGCTGTCTACTTGTAACTGTGCTTAGGAGTTAGGAGTAACGGGAAGTATATTCCGATGTTTTCCCAGCAGCTGCGGCTACTCCACGTCACCTTTTATTTTCTAGGATCGGCGATGGTCTGATTGCCTAATGTAAAAAGTGCGCCTGTAGAAGTTGAAGTTTATTTTTGGAAAACTTGTCGTAGCATAGCTGCCTAAAAGAACGAAGTGCCGACGATATTCGCTGCGCATATTGCCCGATGAGAATGAATGTAAGAACAGCACAGTAGAGAAGGAGTGACGAAGATAGCACGCGCAGCGCTACAAAACTGAGCCCGAAACCTTATATTCTATAGTTTTATTGAATCTACCAGAAGAATGTCGGGATCCGTAGTGGACCTGCAGCTCTTCATTTTCGAATGAGCGTTCACGTCTCGTAAAATGTCCCAGCTACAGACGAATTTGTCCATGATGCACAAACTAGCTTTTGGACATTGTCATATACTAATCTTAGCCACCCGCAGACACATTCAGAAGCAGCACCCCAAAAGAAGAGCGCACTGAAAAAAACTAAGATAAAAAAGACGAAGCTTGAAATAAGCCGCGAATGGCCTGAAACAGTGAAACTGGATGTTTCTGAAGGTTGATATGATTGCTTCTAGCTTGTTTCTAGTCCTTCGGCAGGTGCCTCAGCTTGTTTCTATGTTTCTTCGACAAGTCGTTGACATGCTTCAGCTAAGTGATGTTAGGTTACTTTTGTGTTGATTTTCTCTTCTCTGTTTTTTTTTCTCTTTCTGTGTCCACGTCAGTACATGGAATTTTTTCCCACCAACGTGTGCGTTTTCTCTAGACATAAATATATTTTTCGTGGGAGTGGGTTTGTTAAGTAGGAACAATGAAGGCCGAAACTTTCAAGAAAACGAAAGACTTCACCGTTTCACTCTTTCAGGCAGGCCATGTGTGAGAAATCGCGCGGTGAAATACAAAGCGTGGAAGGACAAATGATCTCGAGCGGATGTTAGACAACCAGCAGTGTTTGATGAATGCTATACCAACGTAACTTAGCTTCTCAATTTGTGGACATCGCAGTCAGGCTCCTACTTTAGGTGACTTGCTGGAAACGTTTTCTTTGCGAATATACAGGATTTCTAATGCAATGAAGGTTTTCGCTTGCTGAAGACTGCTGAAACGTGACGGGACCTAAGTGGGTGCGCTATAAAAAACCGACATGAAATTGAGAACAACTGTCCAGGTGACGGTGATTCAGAACAAAGCTTCAGGTGACGGTAACAGTATTAGGCAAGAACTACGCCGTAGAAACGATGACAGGTAGGATTAAATTGAGCACTAAACGACGCAGCTTCAGGTGTAGAACACCAATGGCGCAGGCTCTACAGAACACACACATTAGGTATTTCAGGAAGCTGGTGTGGTTACTTGACATATTAAAGGTGCTATAACCAAGCATCTCCGGAACCATCAGCAGAAAATTTTGAAATGTAGGAAGATTAGTTAACTCTTTCGTTACTACGCCTATTCAAATCAATCACCGGTGATCGACGCTTTTGGATCGTAGATTTTGCCATGTTAAATTTGTTTCTCGTGCACCCGGCACTTTATAGTAGTTAGTTCAGGCACTCAACTCTCAGAACCAATTTGAATTTGCCCGTTTCCGTAACGTAGTGATTTCTGACAGACCTTTTCGCGAACGAACATGCGTGTATTGTTCAAAACATGCACTAGGCTGGCGAACTTGACAGAAGTGCGTGCCCCTCGTGCTGCAGTAACATTAAAGTTCTGTAATGAAATGAACAACTTTTGCAAGCCGAATATCATTCTGAAGTGTCAGCTTAGCAATTTGACAATGTTAAAAAGTAATAATCGGCATAATAATCTGCCAGATATCCAATAGGGAGCTGTTCCTAGAAGACAGAGAATATATGTTCTACAAAAAAATACTTGTGAAGGTCCGCCGCATGTCTAAAGTGTCGAAGTGGCCATCTACGACAGTTTTCAGCAACTTTAGTTTTGCTTGCTTTGTTATATTAGGCACAGCGTTGCATCTAGTGTCACTAATAGCTCCCATGACGCCGTCGTCACGCGCGCATGGGTGCGCATCAGCGCTGCAAAACTCATGCACTCGTTAAAAACTTCTTGCTACTCCACCTGAATTGAGTGAGGACGAGCTTAGAGTTCCAAGATGACAGCACCTCAGCTTGAAGTTTCATGGCAACGATGTTTTGCGTCAGCCTCGAGACATCCGCAGCCGTTCATAGGTTTCTGTTGTATACATCCCCAGGTTGTCTCCTCCACCACAACTGCGTATAGCTTCTGACCTTTGTGCACAATCTTATAGCTACTCTGCTCACGCGCGTGGTCCACACTTCGCTGGAGTGCGGTGTGATGGCGCTGGCTGCAGAGACTCTCCTAACTACAAGGAGGCTCCCGGAGCACATCTTGGCCCTGAATACGAAGCAGTGTGAAACTTTTTAGAAGTGCACGCGATATTATCCTTTTTTAATACGATATGTGCAAAAACGAAAAAAAATGTGCTTGGATGCATATATCAGAATGTCAACCTCTGCGGAGTGAAGTGGCTTGTGGAAAGATGTGACGCAAGATGAAATAGAGAAGTTCATTGGACACTTCATTTATTGAGCAATTATTCGCACCATGGGTATCCATCTATACTGGAACACCTGGCGACTCTTATGACAAGATAACAGAAATTTACCGAGAAAAAGAGTATGAGTACACTTGTGTCTCACAAAAAACTATGCAGTGCTTCACCACATGGCATGACCTACGGAGCAGCACCTCGGTTCAGATTTTTTTTGTCTATGTGAAGAGGAACATTTTGTACGGCATTCATTATTTTTACACTGTTTTGGGGTCATTTATCTACAAAATGTATATTCTTAATTTTCTTGTTTTGAATACTTTTATATATAGCGTATTTTATTGCACTGTTTACCATCTGGTAACTCAAAATTTTATACTTTTCACATCTTTGTTCATTCTAAAATGTATTTGTTGCTCTACAACACATATGTTTTGGAAATATCATTTCAATGTGCAAAGTTTGGTAGGCTGTTATGCGTGCTGGAGTACTTTTTAAACTGGCAAAAACGATTTTCCTGAGGCATATGAAAAAGAACCATCTCGCACGGTAACGAAAGAGTTGAGGTGTATGTGGTTTCTTTCCTACATTCCTAAATTTAGGTGTTTCATACTAACCGCCTACTCATAAGGAAGGAAAAGTTTGGGCATAAGTTCAGCAAAAAATAAAGGGTGCATAGGAAAGGAGGTAAGACGCACGCGCATGCAGCATCATTACTTGTGCAGAGTCGCTTATTTAGCAATCGTTCGTAGCGTAGCAAATAAAAGCGACCACACAAGATGCAATATTCATGACGTCACAACAAATCTTTTTATATATATGTGAAGTGAGTCATATTCATCCGCTCAAAGCCGACAACATAGCTTACCACCGTATTCTAGAACGTCCCTTCACTCAACGCTTCACTTTCACTTCATGGATGGATGATGGATGGATGAATATGGCTGTACCCTTTAGATCGGGCGGTGGCTAGTGCCACCAAGCCGTAATACTTAATGAACTAAAAACTATATTTATTTTTTTCTTAAATAGTGAGGTTGAGGATTCGTACTTTGCAGTGAAGGGTTTAATTTTCACTCGTGCCTTGACTTTAGCCACCAATCAGATAACCTCCTTCTAGTTAATTCTACCCGCTTAAAGTCTATTTTGCCCTCCCTGTCCCTAACCCCAGTGCTTTGAAAAACTCTGCGCCATCATCCTGAACTATAGGGTGAAGCCCTTTACAGAACTTTATCAAGTGTTCGGCAGTTTCCTCCTCCTTTCCACATGCACTGCATACCGTGTCACCCCTACGTATTCGGCCCGATATGTCTTGGTTCGCAATACTCCCGTCCTGGCCTCAAACAGTAGAGAACTACCCCGAGTATTATCATAGATCCTTTCCTTGGCAATTTCATGCCTAAAAGTTCGATAGATCTCTAGTGCCGACTTCTTAATGATGCCAATTCTCCACATATCGGTCTGCAGCTTCCTTCACCTTCTTCTTAACCGATAATTCTTTTTGGTTTGGCCCCCTGCTATTTTCTAAGTATTTACCAGTCAATTTGCTGGTTCGCTTCCTCCATTTTGTATCGACATTCTTCATGTACAAGTAGCTGAATACCTGCCTATCCCTACGCTTCTCCCCATTTCTCTCAATCGCTTCTCAAATTTTATCTTGCTGCTAGCTTCCCTGCCCTCAAATGATGTCCATCCCATATCACCTTGTACTCCCTGATTTGGTGTATTCCCGTGAGCTACTAAGGCCAAGCCTACCAATTCCACGTTGCTTAATTTCTAATCTTGCTTGAACTTCTGATCTCATGCACAAGACCGCATTGCCAAACGTCAGACCAGGAACCATGACCCTTTTCCATATTCCTCTCACAACATCATACCTATTGTAATTCTACAGTGCCCTGTTTTCCATTACCGCTGCATTCCTGTTACCTTTAGTCGTCACGTATATTTCGTGTTCTCTTAGGTACTCGGTCCCATCGCTTATCCATACGCCCAGATATTTGTGTTTATCTGTTATCTCTAGCGTGACCTCCTGTACTCTAAGCTCACTACCTTCATTGTCAATAAAAATCACGACTGCAGATTTTTCCTTACTGAATCTGAAATCTAACCTATCTCCCTCATTACCGCAGATGTCCACCAATCTCTGGAAATCTTCCTTGTTGTCGGCCGTTAGCACTATATCATCTGCGTACATATATGCTGGTAGTGCCTGTTCAATGAGTTTTTCTTGTTTGACGAAAGAGAGGTTGAAGCCCAGTCCACTTCCCTCTAATTTGGGCTCTAATCCTTGTAGGTACATCATGAATAATAAGGGTGACACGGTACACCTAAGCCCCCTTTTTACCTCTGCAGGCTTGGATACCTATTTTCCCACTTTATAATAACCTTGTTACCTTTAGAGATATCCTTTAAAATATTAGTGACAACATCTTCCACGCCTAGTGTGTCCAGTATTCCCCACAATTTCTCTTGAACCACGCTATCATGCCCTCCCTTAATATCCAAAAATTGCTAGCCACAGGGCCTGTGTTCCTTTTCTGATATTTCGTTGCACTGCGTCAGTTAGAACAGATTGTCTTCCAACCTTCTGTGTTTCCGAAACCAATTCTGCAGTTCCCCCAGTACCCCCTCATCCTCTATCCATGCCTGCAGTCTTTTCTTTATAATCTGCATCCCCAGCCTGTAGACCACTGATGTCACTGTTATAGGATGGTGGTTGTTTATGTCTGCTTTGTCTCCCTTTCCTTTATTGATCATGCTCATCCTGCTAAGTTTTCATCCCCAGGGAACTTCTCCGTTCATTATTATTTTGCTCACTGCCTCTCTCAAAGCCTGCTTAGACTTCGGACCTAATGTCTTTATCAGCATCAATGGAATGCCATCTGGGCCTGTTGATGTAACTACTAGGAAACCCTTTCCTCAGCCCTTTCCCACTCTTGTTGTGAAAATTAAGCCATCACGCCACTTGATTCATCCTTGTCTATTGTGGTGCATAAAGCACTTTGTTGAAATTTTTCTATCACGCTTTTTCTTATATATTCAATAGTTTCGTCCCCTTCTGGCCTAGCACCTTGAGCTGCAGTTATAAACCTCTGCTCTAGGCTCGTTTCATTTCTTAGGGAGTTTAGATGGTTCCAAAACTTCGCAGCTGCCTTTCTATCTTTTTTGTGTACTTCTGCCAGCCACTTGGCTCCCTTTCTTCTAATCTTTTCATTGATCAGAAGGGATGCATCCCTTCTACAGCTTAGAAAGATTTCCCATTTTCTTTTAAAATCATCTTGTCGGTTCACCCCGCTGCTTAGCATGTCTGTGTTCTCTAGAGGCTTCCTGACGTATTGGCTATGGCTCTCTTAACTAACTCATTCCACCAACTTTTGGGTTTGTGTCTTCTTTTCCAGGGTGACTTGTCAGGTGCCTTAGCAAGCTCTCAGCTCAAACAGTTTAATTAGATTCGTGTATGTCCACACTGTTTTATTATCCTCAGTGATTACTTTCTCGATTTGTTTAGTTGCTATTTCAATTTGCCTTTCTGAATAAAAATTTTCCTGTAGTTGCTCATCTTGTCTCCTTACCACTTTCACTGCTCTTCCAAAACTTAGCTTGATACGTTTGTGATCACTACTCAGACTTCTGGAGCCACCTTCATCTATGTGCACTTCCCTGAGCTTATCATCCATCCTATGTGACATCAGTGCGTAATCTATCGTCGACTGCAGCCTTCCTACCTCCCATGTTATTTGCCCTTCACACTTCTCGGTACTGTTGCAAATGATCAAATCAAGCCTTTCAGACATATACATAATCATTTTGCCTGTCGAGTCGGTATACCGATCTGTATCTTCTATGTGTGCATTCATATCTCCTAGTATAATTATCTCGCACTCTCCTCCTAACTCCTGAATGTCCTTGGATATACACTCTACCATTGCCTGGTTTTCCTCTTTGGCCTTTTATCCCGTCCACAAGTACACGAATCCAAGGAGTGACATTTGCCCTGCCACTTTCCCTTTTAGCCATAGATGTTCCTTGCACTCCTGCTTGACCCTTTGCCAGCCTGTACTTTTATGAATAAATGCCCCAATACCACCCCCGTTTCTGCTGCCTTCTGTTCGATTTTATTATTCCCACGCGTAGTCCGCATTGTTAGGAGGTTGTTCCATGTCCCTGAGATGTGTTTCTACAAAACCGTATACCATCGGCCTCTCCTCCCTTAGCTGCTCTTCTATCTCTTCCCACTTCAGCCTGTTCCTTCCACCCTGCATGTTAATATACCTTATGTCTGAATTGGCTCGGCGCTCATGGCTACGTCTATTTATGCCCCGGACTCTACCTATCCTAGATATTGGTGCCACTTTGGAATCGCATCTGTCCATACCACCTGTCGAAGAGTCTCCCTGGTTGTTTTCCTGGTTACTAGCTTTCCTGCATCTCGAAGGCCCGCTTGCCTCCCCAAAAAGCTACTGTGCGTCCAGCAAGTCGCCAACCCACCTCATGACCTAGCCGCCTATCGAAGTGAATTCTGTCTCGTTGAAAACCACCCCACTTATGCACCTCTCTACTTATTTCCACCACCTAAAAGCCTTTCTCTCGACTAATCCACCATATCCCTTGGTTTGCGTTGACAACCGCTCTTTGCAGGTTGCTATCACGCACCGGTACCTCCGGTATCGTACATATCGCTACCTGTACCTGAGGAGAAGTTGCGTGCAAGTCATCGACGCCTTTCCCCAGTGTAGTTGCTAGTCCTGCTGTATCTTCATTTAAGACATCATTTAAACCGCCTGAAATTATTACGAGGTTTTGTCTACCACCCGTAGTTTTGAGTTTTGCACTCGCTTGCCTCATGACTGCTTCCAGCTTGCGTCCTGGGAACGCCCCTACTGCAACCCTCTTGTAACCTCTTACCCTCTCTTTGATGGCTTCTGTGCATCAATTGAAATTTGAGTCCCCGGCAATTATCACATGCTGTGAATTTTCAGCTGAAGTGTCCTGCACCTACGGGTTACTTGCACCTGTGACGCCGTCTGCTTTGTCCCCTCCCAGCCCCACCACTATTTCGCTGAAGCTGGGCCTTGCGACAAATGAACCGGCTGAACCAGTTTATTTCCAAACTTGCTTGCTCTTTGTTCTCCGCAGTTCTGGTGGCCGGTTCCCTACTGTTCTCTCCGTAGGCTGCTCCTCTGTTCCTTCGGCTAGTGCTTCCTCGGCGGACCATAGCCCTCCCATAGCCCTCGTTTTCTCTTGCTCTGTCGCCAACGCAGTCTCGAGCTTGGTGATTCTCATCAGCAGGTCACTCTGGGTAACCATCCTTTTCTCCATTTTTTCATCGACCTCACATTGCCTACACTTCGCGTCAACCTCTGCTCCTTCCGCTTGTACACTTGGGTCCACTTTTAAACCAACACCACATCCTGAACACTTTACAGTCTTTTTAACCATGCCTTTACGACACCAGTCGTCCTTATGACTTGTCTCACTCGATAATTACAAAACTTGAGCCCTGCCCTACGAAAAAGAGAAAGTCTAAGCTCTACTACAAAACTTTGCGTGTTCAATGTACGCGCATCTCCCCCACTGGGTGGCAAAAAAAAGAAAAACAACTAGAAAACAAAAAAATTCAAAAACACACATGCACAAACTAATAAATACCTGGTGACTGACCCTCGAAAAAGCCGTACAATAAAATAAGTGCTTCAAGGATTTTAACTACTGCACTATAATTATAAAGACAAGCTCAAAACATGCAAAACTACTTATCCGTGCAGTCGATCGGGAGCGCTCAAAAAACACGTCCATCCACCCTGACAGTCCGAACTGAACTCTTGAGAAAGCCGATGGGAGCGCCAGCTGTAGGCACGGCAAGTCACTGCATATCAGCGATAATCTGCTACAATTCTTGCGTAGCGCAGCCTCATTCTCAGCCGAGCAGCGGTGCGGTGCTCAACTCTGTCAAGTGAAGGATGAAAGTTGAGTCGAGTAGCGTTTGTGAATGTGGGGGTTAGTCACGTTTATATATATAGAGCGCTTTTTTGTATATCCACTATCGTGTTTTTCAGCATGAATAGTGGTTAATTTGGTTCTTGTAGCCAGTGAGTTTCCTAAAAATTCACTGGAGGGAACTCTGACTGTGATGCATGGCGCTTCAGTGAGCATGTGATTGATGGCTGGTACATGAATTCGCCTAGCTTGCGTACTTTCGGCTCTTTTAGGGGCGAAGCTCCTTAGGGCGTGGGCTGTGCGTCCCCTGTAGCCTGTATGTAGCCACCTCTAGTTTAGTTCTTGCAGTGTTCACTAGAGGGCGGTACCATCCCCTGTATGTAGCCACCTCTAGTTTAGTTCTTGCAGTGTCCACTAGATGGCGGTACCGTCTCCTGTATGTAGCCACCTCTCGTTTAGTTCTTGTAGTGTTTACTAGATGGTGGTACTTGTAGCTGATGATGAAAAGATGCAAGATGTTATAAACTAGAAAGCGGTATTTGTAGTTGATGAAAGACGCGAGATCTTATAAAATAGGAATGATGTCACATATGGCGCGTGTCATTGGTTGAAGGCAATCGTTCGATTTAGTGCGGCGACGTACGCTAGGGGGAGCGATGTAATAAAATCGAGTGGGCAAAATGTACAGAGGATTCATGGTTTACCAGGTTTACCTCCGGAGCTTCGCCCACTCATCATCATTCACTTCGTGGATATGGCGGAATTTTTTTTGGCTTCGCGTGCTTTCAAGCTGCTTTGTCACGAAACGACAATCAGCAAATGTTCAGGAGTTGCACTTCGCCACCTGTATCTTTAGGCTCACCAATTCGAATTTGGACAAGGAAATTCAAAACGATTTTCTTTACTTTATTCGAATATAAACCGAAACACTGCAATAAAGAAAGCCACCAGTGTGTTCGAAACCCGCAATTACGAGGACCAGGCAAATCCATCTATACAGTCCATCATTCCCATGGTCGCTGAATGATCGCAACTCCAGAGTTCCTCTCTAGTTAATTTGAGAAATCTCTATACCTGTACCTTCTTGTGATTTTATTTAAACGAAGGCTTTGTGTTTCTGTAGGCTTAGAGCAGTCCATAAACCTTTTCTATATTGTCGAAAGAAGCGGCAAGGAGAAGTGCTTGCGGCAGTGCGCTCCTTTTAAATAAGATGGAAGCGAACATACACGAAGCCAATACGTGAGCGGAAATAGTCAGTCGCGGCCTCGCGTGTTCTCACCGGTGTACCAGCAGGTGTATCGATTGTCTTAGGAGCCTAAGGAAAAGCTCGTCGAGAGCCATACGCGCGTGGTATGTTTGCAGGGTTGGCGGCGGCGGCCAGTGTATACGCTACCATTGCCTGGCCTCGCCGCCACTGCCTGCGTTTGTTTCAGGACTCGGCTATCGAACGGTGTTTCCTCCTTCTCAGTGTCTGAGTTTTATTTTTTTTGTTTTTCAGTGGCGAGTTCTCACTCGAGAGATCCCGGCCGCCTTCGTTGCTATTTATAGTACGCGGAGCCCGCAGCCTGTCATGTTAAGAAATCGAAGCAGAAAGAACGGGAAATACACACAAATGCGTGAAGATACGAGTGCGTAGAAGGTTATTCAAACTGTGGCGCCAGTGAAGATGGGGCTCTAGCGAGTGCGTGATTTGACGGTGGAAAGAGATTGGACCTTGTAACTTTGTGTGCTAGGAGAGAATAGCCTTTGTGGTTCGCAGCTGGCGTAATATAATTAAGCTTGGGAGACGTTGTTTGAACTTGGCGTCAACGAAAACCATTTTTGTAGGCTAAACTCACCGTCCAAGTCATGTCAGTATCATGCTATGGGTAGCTTTGCATATAGGCAAACAGCCAGCGTGTGTTAGGCATAGTAATCAGCTGGTTAACACACCGTTGAAGAAGTAACAGATCTGAAACTGGGACAGGCACTATAGGGCGGCGCGTAATCCTGTCTTCAACCTTTGCCTGGTTTATTTTATGAGTTGTTTTATCTACAACAGGATTTTAGCTTCCATTGGCTGCGGAATATTATAGAATCTAGAAACAAGACTCGAAAGTATGAGGCCTGATATCTACAATGAGTACTTATCAAAAGAGGGTACTTTGTGTGCCAAAGACACGTTGATCATGTGGAAGATTGAAGTTATCAGGAGGCTGACTAAAACCAAGCAACCTTTTAAAAGCTTTTTGTCATGCACCAAATATTCTTCTTGTCTTCTAAGTACCGGAATCGCTCTGCTGCGGCAAATGTTCCGCTCTTAGTTGTCTAGGTATTTAACAAGAGCCTAACTCAATACTTTCACGCCTACTTCTTCATTATATTGTTATGCCTGCTAGCGTATGAGTCGTACGGTTACTCTTTGAATGCCTTATTTCATTTTTAGTGCTGTGGAACGAAAAAGCATATCGTTAGGAGAACGCTGTGCCGTTAGAGGTACTCTTTAGGGTTGTGAGGAAGGACTCCGAGCAAGTTGTTATCATTTCTTTTTTTTTTCAATGCCGTCACCAAGAAGAGAACGGCATCAACCAATACAGACTGATGGATGCGAAAGGCTCACAGAAATAAAGAAACATCACTTGCGATGTTGCGATGTTTAGGGAGCACTGCCGTGATTATCAAGTATACTCGTCATTAGCACGGACAATATTTTGCATGCGTTTGCGAAGCATCGCATATCGCTGCAGTGGATGACTAAACGACTGAGGTCGTGTCATCTCATCAAAGTGCCGTTTCGTTGGTTTCCACTCATCTTTGAAGAGCCGTCTTTTTGTTTCAATTCGAACGGTGTGGGAGAGCGTGTGGCAATGACAACGAAATGATAGAAGGTATACGACTGCAACGGCACTCGTCCTTTCCGAGAGTCTAAGCGTGCGTGTTCGTCGTAAGGGTACCCGCCAATTGATCGCTTCAGAGCGTGAAGGTATTTATCTCGTTGAACTGCCTACATGTAGTGTTACCTCGTCTCCCCTTGTCCGGCACACAGGAAGGGGCCGTTCGACTACGCAGGACTTGGGTCTTTGGAAAGGCGGTTGCAAGGCGTCGCGGACACATGCGCCATCACTTAGGTAGGTATTGGTCATTGTTGAAATGGCATAAATCTACAAAGACCACAAGGCGGGAGATTTATCTGGCAATGGTGTGCATTTCGTTTTCCTATATATGCATGATTTATTAGTGCAGAAATAAAATGATGCATTAACACGTATTAATAATAATAATAATAATAATAATAATAATAATAATAATAATATAATAATAATAATATAAATGATCACGACCATTGGCACGCGGTCAGAAAACAATGCCCCCACCTCCCCGAAGGAAATTGTGAGGAAATGCGAAGGCATTTCTTGCGCCCAGAGAGGGTGTCGTTGCCATCAGACATTCGCCTTCACTGAATTCTGCCATCGCCTTGAGAGGCGCCCAGCCAGTGAATTGTCGAGAGTGAGGAGCGTGTGAACGGGAGAGTGAGGCGCCAGCGTTCTCGGCTTGGCGTTGGCGTTTCACAACGGCGTCTCGTGCACACCTCTCCGGATGTTATTGAAAGGCGTTCAGCCAGCGAATGGTTGAGAGTGAGCGACACCACCTAGAGGAAATTCTCGGTGAGGTGAGAGTGGATGGGAAAGTGGAGAGCATGGAGGAGAGAGAGCAAAGGGCGACGGAAAAAATGATGAAGCACTGCACCTGCTCTCCCCTACACTCTCTTGCACCACATATGCTCCGGTTGCTAGGGGTGAGGTTAAGCGTGAGCGCCTGCAGTTGTTGCTATGGCAGATGGAGTGAGAGCGGCGAGTGAGAGCGGTGTCGCGGACAACGTCTGTTGCCTGGCATAGCCCGACTAAAAATTGCATTCGCATTTAAAAGAAAGTATGATTACATCTGATGGTTCACCTAACGATTCCGCAGGTTCCACAAAGCACGTTAACAGTCCTTAACGTATTCTGATGTCGTTAGCTGTTGCCGCTGTCGTTTTCAAAGCAGCTACGACCCGAATGGCACTTGTTAGCTGACCGTGCACTGACCCGAGACCTGTTTCTGGCGTCACTGTGTTTTGAAAGAAGTTGTCAAAGATATGGAGTACAAAGTACTTTGCTGTGGGAGAGCATAAAGCCGGTCCGTGAGCCTCACACCTGATAAGGCATATCAGCCACATCTAGGCAAGGTTTAAAAAAATCTTTACACTATGTACAGAAAACAAAAGAGAGATAAAGATGCAAGGAAGGGCAGGGAGGTTAACCAGACGCACACACGGTTTGCTACCCTGCACTGGGGAAGAAATGAAGCGGAGAAAAGAGGTTGCTACGAAGGTATCAAAACATTCAAGTAGGATACTACACCTCGGCACATCTATGTGCCACGACAAACATCACTACGTTGGAATGAAGACATCATTGCTCTAATATAAATGATGCTGTTGGCGTACATGTACACAAGAACTCAATCCAACATCATGATACAAGGGTATAACGATGCAATATATGCAATGAAACTATTGGTTGCAAACAAAATCATGTATCACTACCCAACGGGCACTGCTTAGCACCACGTCTGTCGAAAAATCAGCTTTACCCTTTCGTGTTCAACATTGACGAAAGGGCACGACCAATGCCGCAGAATCTCGTGCCCCCCCAAAAGAAAAGCTCCTCAGACCCATCACGCCGGTGAGGTGGCGTCGAGGCAAGCCCTTGACGTCCCCTCATAAGAGGCTTAGGCCCGGCCACCTAAACCTGCTGGTTTCTTATAATAAAGATCATTCCTCCTCCTCAGAGAGGAACGCGAGAATCTCTCGTCCTATTCGGCCCAATATCAGCCACAAAGCACGCCGGCGGCAGTTCGCAGCCACGGCCTCGCATGGGTTTCGCCAAAGGCTGAACAGCCCCGCATCTATTAAAATAGCCGAGAAGCACCCGCGCGAGAATCGGTCATTGGTCACGAATGTTTGCACACCTTGTCCCCGAAAACCAGCATGGACCACAGGCCGAAAAAGGCGGGGGACCGCACACTCAATTGTCGCATGTCAACTGGTCTCAACCGTGACGCAATTGGGGCAAGTGGAAGTGCGAACCACTTGCCATTGCTGTAACTAGTCTCGAGTGGGGAGGAAGACGCAGCCCAACCACCAGATAAAGTCCCAGAGATGTCCTGGAAACACTGCTGCAGTCATTGGTTTCCAAGGGTGGTTCATTATAGATTGACAATGCTGGGGCACCAAGGGCCGTAGCAAAGCGGCCGTTGTGTCCACCACTTTAGATTCGGCCACCTCTAACTCTGGGCACGTAACCTCCAAGCGTTGGTGAAATGCCAAAAGGGCTCTATACAAAGATAGTAATTCAGTTGATTGGGCACTTTGGTGAATTTGGCCAGCCGGTAGGAAGACACGTGATGGCCCCAGTAAGGAGCGAGCCAGTGTCTGAGCGGGCGTGCCATCATTGCTTAGTATTCGCAATAGAGTGTGGAGGCACAATGTAGAAGCCGTGACGGAGACGTCGGGGAATGCAAAACCGCCTTGATCTCGTGGTTGAGCTAACGCCGGACGAGATAATAATTTTGTGCCACCAGACCAAAAAAAAAACTGACGCAGCTTTGCACTTACCTGCAGATGGAGAGCGGTGGCTTAACAGAATGGCAAAGGTGCCGAAGTTTTCCGAGGTACACCGTTTGAGATAAGTATCGTCGTTCCAAGAGGGGGAATTCAATGTGCCTGGCTGCTTTTATGTTACTTTGAAGAGTTTGTACAACGGATGACCAGATGCTGTCCTGTACATCAAGCCTCGCCGCGGTGGTTTAGTGGCTAAGGTACTCGGCTGCTGACCCGCAGCTCGCGGGTTTGAATACCGAATGCGGCGGCTGCATTTCCGATGGAGGCGGAAATGTTGTAGGCCCGTGTGCTAAGATTTGGGTGCACGTTAAAAAACCCCAGGTGGTCAAAATTTCCAAAGCCCTCCACTACGGCGTCTCTCATAATCATATAGTGGGTTTGGGACGTTAGACCTCACAAAACAATCAAATACTGTACACAAAAGCAGTGAAAGTAACTCCCAGTATTGCAATGTTAGGATACTACTTTAAAGGCGACATGATGCTGATACCACCGCTGGAGTTTCCAATAAAAAAATACTGGCTTTTAGAAAAGTTTAACCTTGCACCGGAGATAATGCCGAAATCATGGAACGTGTCAAGAGCATGCTGCAGCGACTATTCAGTATGTACATATGGACTAATGCAATCTGCATATGCAGTGACCTTTACTTGAGTGTTACCAGGTAGTGGTAAGCCTCGAACCTGCGGGTGACTTTCAACGGCCCTTAAGAAGGGTTCTAATGCAAGGATGCAGAGCACTGGGGAGAGGACACCCTTTAATGACCTCGAGCGAAGACTATAAATTGGGGACTCCCACGGGAATCTATGTAAAGGGTACTTTATGAATTAGTGTACATAGCGTGAATGAGGTCAATGAACTTATCCGGGTATCCGAATGCATGTAAAACAATTAGTAAATAGCCATGTTTTATGAAATCAAAAGCCTTCTCCTGATCTTAGGAAATCTACAGTCCTTGTGCACATCAGCTAGTGGTGTACTGAATGATGTCTCGCGTCAAACGCTTATGGGTGTGTATTTCTCGGCCTGGAACAGAATAGACCTGGTGGGGAGCGATTAATGTTGCAAGAGATGGACTGATTCGGCGCACCATGATGTTGGCCAAGAGCTTGTATTCTACATTAAGCAGAGTAATCGGGCGCCAATTTTCTGGTTGCGTGGACATTGGGTCTTTCTTGGGAGCTAGTATTATATGGTCTCTGTGGGAAGAGGTGGAAGGGTAATATCTGGGAAACACTTGCGAATGACGCGTGACATACCTCAACCAATGATAGGCTAGAACCGTACATAAAACTCTGCAGGGAATCTGTCAAACCCTGGGGCCGCACCCTTTTTCATTGCGTCTAAAGCGCCGTTTAATTCGTCATTTCATAGCGGTAATAGCAGAACGTCATGTGACACATTGTATTCATCTGGTAAGTCTTTTAGCAGTGATTGCGAAGAAACGGTTCCTGGGTAACTGGTACTAGCAAGAGATTGAACCATATACTGAAAGTGTTGAATGAATTCCTGAAAGTCACGCGTACCCGCAGCAGCTGGCGCGGAAGAGTTCAGCGAGCGGGCAGGCGAGCCTGGTGGACGAAGTAGAGCTCTGCGTGCATACCTTAGCACCTCAGGGTGCGCCCACGGTGCACGTCTACAGCGCGAAGCTGCGGCCGAGAGCGAAGAAGCGCGCATAGTTCGTTGGTATCGTTCAACGAGCTCCTCTTGCCATGTCCGCATAACGAAGAAAAGGCTGGGATAACGGTGGGCAATGCGTATTTTTTGGATTAACAATGACGCATCTTTGGACATACGGGTGCTAAGTCTCCTGCCCGATGCACTGCAAAGGTGATGCCACTGTTCTGTGAGGCGATCCTAATCAGCTACATCGGCCCCAATGAGCGATGCGTGTAACGCTTGGGACAATTTTAGGGGCGAAGCCCCTTATAAGTGGCACCCGTTTTTTCCTCGTAGTTGTAGTCATAGTCGTCGTGTGTAACAAGTATAACATTTTGACCTCCAAGGTGGTGCTGGTGAGAGATTTCTTCTGTGCCTTGTTGAACAATAAAAGATAGTGCTCAATGTACATGCCAATGGCTGCTAAGGAGGAATGAGAGACAGCGTGCGAGTTAGCTTTTAGCTAACGCGCACGCTGCAAATTTTCTATTGTTCAACAACGCACAGAAGACAAGAAGGGGTTGCTACGTTATACTCGCTGGGCGTAACCTCCTAGGTTTTAGAAAGGTGTAGCGAGCGTTGGGCCGAAGTGCCATGAATACAGTGAACTAGTATATACCGTGAACTCGAGGTGGTTAAAGGTGGGAAGTAGACACGAAGCGCAAGCCGTAAGAAAGTGTGCGTGTGCCTCCTCTCGTTCAGTCCTTGGAATGTCCGCTGGATGGCGGTGCTTATATAAATGAGGAATACATGATGAAAAGATGCGAGATGGTGATACTTGGAGTGTTGAATAGGTGGACGAACAGACACAAAGACAGATGCATGGACGGACGCACGGATGGCTGCACGGACGGATGGACGCATGGACGGACGAAAGCAGGGACGGACGCACAGATGAACGTGCTGACGCACAAACAGACGCACGCACGGACGGGCGGATGGACGCACTGTTAGCCACACAGACGCACGCATCGGTGGACGGAAGCAAAACGAATGGACGCATGGATGCTTCGCCCCGCTATCCATCATTCACTCCGTGGATATGCTGCCATTTTTTTCCCATAGACTGAGAGTCGTGGAGGAAGCGGCAATCGAGACGCCATGGTCCGTGAATCGTTGGCATCGCCGCTGGCAGGTGGAGAAAGAGCATAACCGGGTGGTGGTCTCTAATGTACACTCGTGTCGGTGGCGATGACATTACCCCAGTGTCGTGAACGTAGGTAATGAGACCGGTGGAGTCGTACACGCGATCAATTTATCTGCTCGACGCTGTTCCACAGCAAGTATATGCATAATTGCTACCATGTACATTTTTATGAATGTCACTCAATACCAATTGCTGCACTAGACGTTCGAGTTCTCTGGCGTTCCAGTTTGACCGGCCGCGACCCGTATACCTCGAACGTCTGCGTGTGAGTCTAAGACACAATCAAAGTCCCCTATGTCTACCTTATGTCGTGATTTTAAAAGTAAGGCATCAAGAGATTGGAAGAACGCATTAGAGGTCATGGACGCCGCTGAAGCGTACACGCTAACAAATCTTTAAAAAAAGAAAAAAAAGGAAAGAAAGGAAGAAAATTGGCAGACCCCACGTACTGTGGGAATCAATGATATGATTGCACGAATGAGAAATGTTGATATGTCATTTGAAATCAGCACAACGTTAGAAATTGAGATAAATGATGTCGTACATGACTTCCCGGTCATGATTATCATGTTTGCACCAATAATATACTTTCGTCATCCATTGAAGTTGTTTCACGCCAGGCGCAACCGGCGCGACCAGCGTCCGTCGGGGCGGCCTGACGGCAACCGGTGCGAAATACAACATGCTGCATTTCGCGCTGATTCGCTACCCAGACAACACTGCGTGTCTCTATTTTCATGACGGAAGGACGCCGGACGTGCTAAAACGCGCATGCGTTAAAGCAACGCAGTGCTGCACGCACCTGCAAGTATATGGCAAGACCGGCACCTGGCGTCCCAACGCCGGCGTAACGCGTCAAAATGAACGCCGGCGAGCACGCGCACCGTGTCACATTGAAATATATAGGCGCCTTGACTGTAGCCAGTGCCTCCTGTATAAAAATCTGTGCCAGGCACACCGCTACCGAGGGGCCGTCGAACGCCACTTTTCTTCGCTGCCGCCAAGGGCGCTGGGTAAACAGGGTGTCGCTGCTGCCATTCCGTCCGGGTGTTGCGTGCAGCCCGTTCAGTGGTGCGCAACTTCGTTTTGTGGGACAGTTTTCGGCATGTACGTGCGTAGAATGCTTTACGATGGCCTACTGCTGTGTTACGCTCTGCGAATAGGATGAGAAAAATAAACCGGCAGGGCTTTCCTTTCATGAACTACCCGCTGACGCAGACGCTCGAGCGCGCTGGCTTGCCGTGATACGACGAGAGGAGTGGTCGCCGAACACCACCTCATGCTACACCAAAGTATACAGTCGCCACTTCAAAGAAGAGGAATTCATCGAATGCAAGTGGCGACACCTAAAGACAGGGGCTGTGCCGTCAGTTTTTGAAGATTACCCGCCCCATCTGCAGCCGAAATCAACTCGGGCGCGAAACACAGCAAGCATCGACAAGCGAGTCAGTGCTATGATGGCGAGCAGCGACTGCGCGAGCGGCAACGTTGCTTCAGCAGTGGAGGATATATCGAATTGCTGCGTGATGGACACATCGTCGGAGGCCAACTTGCGTGATCAAGGCGTCCAGGTAGACAGCAGGTCAACTTCAAGTGCGCTTGTCGCTGAGAAAGTGAAGTGGAGAAGAAAAAAAAGGAGCATAGGAGCCAGCTGCTTTCAAGTACTTCACGAAAAAGCCCCTGTCAAGAAAGTATGCAAAACTGTGAGGCTACCGAAAATAGAGGCACTAACAAATAAATGTTCCTTCTCTTTTCAAAATGTATACGTATCGCATCAATTGAGTTCATTTTGCAGAATATAGAGCTGATGTGTATGGCAAGTCAACGTTGGAAATGCATGTACATCATGTCCAAGCATGTAGATGTGTGCGTACGTGGCATGTTTTTGATATTCATTTAGCGTGACGTTCTTCGCTTGCGGCTAGTGCGTAAAAGCTGGCAACCAGATCTCTGAAACATTCGGTAACATAATTCAGTGATTACAGCCGCGATATATTGAGGTTGGAGCGCAGAACATTAATAATTTAATCTGTTGAATTTTGACCGCGGAGCCAGAACCACGGTGGCTGGGGCACGTAGCGAACTCCAGCACCCTGTTTAGGCAGCGACACCTGGTGGCGAAGTGCCGCACTCGCGCCGACGGAGTAGTCCCATTGTTCTCTTCCGCTTTTACCGTGCACCTGAAGTTATAAAGGAGGCACTGCTGTAGCATGTCATATTCTCACATGACATACATCTCATGATTATCATGTTTGCACCAGTCACATACCTTCGTCATCCATTGACGTCACGTGATATCAAATTTGGCATGTGTGATGCTAGCGAAACGACCACGAGCGCATCATGAGTGTGGCATATAGTCATGTTGTTACATGACACGCATGTCATGATTATCATGTTTTTAGGTGTCATTTACCTATGTCGTCCGCTCGCATCGCGTAATACCAAGTTTAGTACATGTGAAGCTAGCGAAATGGCCGCCAGCGCATTATTAGCGAGGCATGTAGTCATGTTGTTACATGACACGCAACTCACGATTAGCATGTTTGCATCAGTCACATACCTTCGTCATCCATTAATGTAGCGTAATACCAAATTTGGTATATGTGACACTAGCGAAACAACCGCGGCGTATCATGAGCTTGGCATGTAGTCATGTTGTTGCATGACACGTATGTCATTATTTTCATGTTAGTGACTGTCGTTTGTGTTCGCCATGCAATCATGTGATACCATATCAGTTTTGTAACATGACATATGAACGAAACACCAAAGAGCTGCAGGACCATAAAATGTAAATCATGAAATTCATGACATCCATGTCACGATTTTTATGTTATGACAGGTCAAATATGTTCTTCATACAGTCATGTTATGCCGTACCAAGTTTGGTATCGATACCTTTATCGAAACGACCAGCAGAGCTAAAAGCCGTAGGCGGCTGGATAGATAGATAGATAGATAGATAGATAGATAGATAGATAGATAGATAGATAGATAGATAGATAGATAGATAGATAGATAGATAGATAGATAGATAGATAGATAGATAGATAGACAGAGACGCTCAAAGTCACTGAAGTTCGCTAAGAAATGCTTAAATAAGGTACAGGCGAACGCCAGCACGCGTCCGAAGGCAATGAAGGAAACATGATGGTCACGCAAAAGGAAGGAAGGAATAAACTTTATTTTGTATCCGGCGCGTTAGTGGGCTTGGCTTCCGCCTAGGTGTCGGCTAGAAGGTCTTGCCTCCTAGCGGCTTCCCCGGGCCGCTGGATTGCCCATAGCTGATCGTCCAGGGCTGAATTGAGCAGCACGGCCAGCCAACGCACGCGGACGCTGTCGGTGGAAGCCGCGTTCTCATTACTGTGTTTCAATCCCTGGCATTCCCATAGTATATGTTCTAAGGAAGCTCGTGCCTGACAATCTTTGCATTGAGCGGTCGCGTAGATCTCTGGATACATAGCATGTAGTAGCGCTGGATTCCTAAAGGATCTGGTTTGTAATTGTCGCCATTGGACAGACTGTGCCCTGTTGGGTTTATGGTGAGGAAGTGGGTAAACATGTCTCTGTATTTTATGTTTCGTAATTTCATTAAACTTTGTCATTCGGTCTTCCAACTCCACCACATTTGGAAATTGTGACGAGGGATCAACATTTGTCGTAGCCCGGAAAGTGAGTGCTCGAGCTACGTTGTGTGCCACCTCGTTAGGGTTGATATTTCCCATGGTGTCGGGTATGTGAGCTGGGAACCAGAGAATACAAATGCATTTGTCATTTTGGTTGGATTTGGCTGTTCTAAGAATACGCAGTGCTTCAGGGGAGATTCTGCCATTTGCAAAGTTGCGTACAGCTGCGCTTTATAACACGCGTCAGTTTGTGATATGGCCAGAGCGTTTGCAAACTCTTCCGCCGTTTCAACGCGTCTCGTGTGTATTGTGAGGCTGGTGCTGCATTGTTTCTCGTGGTTAAATACAGCCGCGACAAAGCAGCTTTTGTGTTTGCAACGAGCGGCATCTAAGAAGACCGCTGCTTTCTTGTTTCCGCAGCTATTTGTCATCGTCTTGGCTCTGCTCAGCCTTCTACCTGCGTTGTGCACGGGATGCATATTTTTAGGTAACGGAGGTGCTGTTAGCTTAGCCCGCACGTCCCGAGGAAGGTCGTCCTTGGTACCAAATTTTGTGTGGTAAGTGATGCCTAATTTTTCCAGGATGTATCTACCAGTCTTGGTTTTAGAGAGGCGCTCGTACTGTGCAATACGTTGCGCCTCTATCAGTTCTTCAAATGTACTAAATAAACCTAGCTCTAACAGCCTCCCTCTACTTGTGCTTTGCATGAGCCCCAGCGCTTGTTTGTAGATTTTTCTTATGAGGCTGTTTGATTTTATTTTTTCTGCTGCGAACCATCTATGGTATGCAGAAACATACGTAATGTGGCTGATGATAAACGCGTGGTTGAGCCTTAAGACATTTGCCTCTTTCATGCCGCTATGCTTATTCGTAATTCTTTTGATTAGGCGCATTGTTTGAGAAAGCTTCGCTTCCATATTGCGTACCGTTTCTCCGTTGGTGCCTTTGGCTTCTATTATTAACCCTAGTACCATTATCTGGTTGACAATGGGTATGGTGTGTCCATCTCGTGTTTTAAGTTGTATGTCTGTGTAGGTATTTGTGTTGTGGTGCTTGGGAGATCGGCCGTTTTTTGTTGCTCTATATAGTAGCAGCTCAGATTTTTCGGTTGAGCACGTGAGACCAGTTCCTTCTAGGTATTGCTCTACGGTGTCCATCGCTTCTTGTAAACGTTGTTGAATTTACCCATCGCTGCCATTGCTTACCCACAGAATAATATCATCTACATTTATTGTATGCTGAAAACCTTCTATCTTTTCTAATATACTTGGGAGGCCTGCTAGGACTAAGTTAAATAACATAGGTGATATCACTGATCCTTGAGGTGTACCTGCACTTCTCTTAGATATTTCATCGAATGTGAGGCCTCCTAGAACGATGTTGGCTCGTCTATCGGTTAGAAAGTTCCGGACGTAATTATACGCCCACTCACCTAAACCTAAGTTCTTGACATGATTCAGTATGGCTTGGTGGGTGACATTATCAAATGACTTTTTTAGATCAAGCCCGAGAATGTCTCGAGTTGATCTGCTAGGGTCATCTATGATGTCGTGTTTTAATTGCAGCATGGCGTCTTGTGCACAGAGATTTTTCCGAAATCTTATCATTGTAGATGGGAGTACGTAGTTCTCTAGGTAGTTAGTCAATCGGGTCTGTAAGGCGTGTTCCATTACCTTACCCAGACAGCAAGTTAGTGAAACAGGTCTTAGGTTTTCAAGCTGTAAGCGTTTGCCAGGCTTGGGCATAAGCACGACGTGCGAAGTTTTCCATTGCTGCGGCATGTGGCCTTGTCTCCAGCGTTCATTAATAAAGTCTGTTAATTTGCCAATGAACGTATCACCTAGGTTTCGCAGTGTTTTGTTCGTAATGGCGTCAGGGCCCGGTGCTGACGTAGTATTCAGTTTGTGTAGAACTTCTCGTATATCGGCTTCGTTGAATTCTTCATTAGGGTCAGGATTCGGCGCTCCTACGAAATCGGCGTGAGTGCATGGTGGTGCCTGGGATATGTATTTAAGCGTGACTTTTTTGAGAAAGTCTTTGTCTGTGCCTTTATAGGCATGCAGAATTACGTTCATATTTTGTTTGTGTACTGTTTTTGTGTCTTCTGGGTTTAGGAGGTGTCGAAGTAAATTCCACGTTTTGCCTAGGCTCAGTTAGTTGTCCATGGCGGTACAAGTTTCTTCCCATTGTTGGCAATAAAGCTGTTGTGCGTATTGTTCGATTTTCTTGTTAAGCGTGGCTATCTTTTTTTTAGTGTTCTGTTATGTTTCTGCGTTTTCCAGCGTTTTTGCAGCCTTTGTTTGGCTTCCCACATATGTAATAGCCTAATGTCCAGAATTTCAAGCTTAGCTTCCGGTGGGACTATTTTTGTTGCCTTTGAAATAGCCTTCTTAAGACTAGCTGTCCATTGGTCGATGTTTGTAATGCTTTCTGTGATGCTCTCTTGTATATTGCTGAATTTAACCCATTCAACTAGCCTAACCTGTTTGCCCATGTGTTTAATGGGCCCCCTAATAAGCTGGATTTCAGTGATAGAATGATCGCTTCCAAAGCCTTGCTGTGTATTCAGCCATCGTGCAGATTGCGTGTTCTTTATAAGAGTAAGGGCGTGGTATCACCACAGACACCATTTCCTTGCCTATTGTGTATTGTGTAGTCACTGATGAGTGTTAGGCCTTCTTGCTGCGAGTCCAGTCAGAGATTCCTGCCCTTGGGGTGGACGTGTTTATAACCCCATGTACAATGAGGGCCATTAAAGTCCCCTCAGACTATTACAACTCTGTCGCCCGCTATGGTAAGCGTGCGCTTAAAGAGAGTTAAAAGTCTGTGCCGTGTGAATTTTGGGTTACTGTACACGTTGAGGATGAACATACTGTCCCTTGTTTCTACTGTGGTTATTATTTCAATTAGTATATTTTCTATATCGGTAACCTGAGTGATGTGTTGCACTGCCGTGTGATCCCTCCGCACTAAAGTTGTAAGGGCTTTAGTCTCCCCCTCGACACGGCTGATAGGGCGGTAGCCAGACAACTTAGCGAGGCTATGCATCTCCTGTAAGATAATGATATCCGGTATGCCATGTGAACGAAACCACCGCAAGAGCTGCAGGACCATGAAGTGTAAATCATGACATTCATGACATATATGTCATGATTTTGATGTTACGACTAGTCAAATATGTTCTTCCTGCAGTCTTGTTATGCCATACTAAGTTTGGTTATGGAAACAGCCAGGAGAGATAAAAGTCGTTGGCGGCTAGATAGATAGATAGATAGATAGATAGATAGATAGATAGATAGATAGATAGATAGATAGATAGATAGATAGATAGATAAATTGATAGATGGATAGATAGATAGATAGATGGATAGATAGATAGATAGATAGATAGATAGATAGATAGATAGATAGATAGATAGATAGATAGATAGATAGATAGATACGTTCAATGTCGCCGAAGTTCGATAGTAAATGTTTCGCATTTAAAAAACGGTTCATCACTGCGTGCATTGCGCCAACCCTGGTTTATCTCCTGCGCAACGTCACCATGAGCGCCAGAGCCAACGTCGCCACCAATGTTATGAAAGCTGGGTGGGATAGGCATGAAGGCTGAGGCATGGTAAAACGAGAAGCACGCGCTTTAGTTGAACATACTGAAAACGTGCCGTCCGTGCCCCGAAGGCGGGAGCGTGAATAACCAGTCCCAGCTATCGCGTGGGCCTGCAGTTGAGCTGCCATATTGGCGCCGCTGGTGGCGCTAGTGATTAGCTAGGCCGCTATGCTACCGTGCATGTGGGCACTCACATCTGGCCCCTCCTTGTTGGATGAAGTCCATTTGGTCTGGAAAAGGGGCACTGCTGGGTGGGTTCACTGCGAGAGGGAATAGTCCTTCAAGCGCTCGGGTGGGTGCCTTTGGCGATGGGGTCGCGATGAGGGCACCGCTGGAGGTAATGCAGCAGGGCCATAGAAAACTGGTGGTCGAGACAACTCATCGTCAACACTTGAAGAGCCAGATGCGTCACACAGAGAAGACTCTTGTGTTTTCACAGTGCAAGGCTCGACATAAGGTGGCACGTAGCGCTTGAGTTGAGCGACGTGCACTACCCTGTTTTGGAGTCGATCACGAGGACCTTGACCAGTTACGTGGTTAACGTCAAATGTAACAGGTGTTTTCTGGTCGGTGATTTCATGTATTCCCCTGACTTTGGGTGCCAACTTTCCAGCTCCATCTACTATAGGCTCTTCGTGGCGCACCCAGACGAACTGGCCAACTTGGAAGGAGCGGTCTCGGTGGAACTGATCGTACGCTGTCCTGCGTTTGCCTTGTGCTTCCTTAGTATTACTTGCGGCTGTGGCCCGGTTTTGAGAAAGCGTTAGGAGACGGTCTTGTTGGGTACTCGCTTTGGCTGGACGGTGGCGTTATATGGGAGCTTGTGGACGTATCCATAAAGTAGTTTAAATGGAGAAAAACCGCTGATGGTGCTATAGCTTGTGTTTATGGCAAATGCATCTTCATCGAGTTTGCTGTCCACGGAGGTCAAATATGTTGGACACAGCTTACGAAAAACGGAGACTAAATTACCATTGCTTCTCTCTGCAAGACCATTGCTGGCTGCACGGTATGCAACCGAGTAGTAAATCTCAGCACCGTTCATTTGCATGACGTGTTTAAACTAGTGATATTCAAATGCGGCGCCATGGTCACACATGCAGTAATCAGGACAACCAAAGCAAAAGAACACAGGCTGTAAATGTGCGATAACTTCCTTAGCTGATGTTGAAATCGCAGCCACTGGGACAATGAAACGTGTAGAAAAATCGATGACATTCAAACTGTACTTCTTTTCTGATGCAGCTGTCATTGTGATGCTATCAAGGGCGATTAAGGCAAAAGAAACATCCGACACTGGATTGAGACCCATTTTGCCAACACTTTTAGACACTGGGCGGTTGCTGCGACGTAGTGAGTCACTGAAGACACAAGAACTGGCCAGCAGTATCGTTCTCTCACTTTTGTCAGTGTTCGGTTTACATCCATGTGACCTCCACTATCGTGAACAATTTCCAGGACAGCCTGGCGCATCTTGCTGAAACTACAATAGTTTGAGCACCTGAAGTCACCTCACTGTGGTACAGGATGCCATCAATTCTGGCAATGTCATGGTCCAACAATTCTGATAATAACAGAGAGCATCAAAGATCTCGGCACTCCTTGTCTTCTGCTTGCATAGCTGCGAGTGACTGTGTCCTATGGAGGACTGCTGCGGATAATCATGACAGCATATCAGCAACCACATTTCGACGGCCTGAATGGTGCTGCACCGTGAAGTCGAACTGTGTGAGATCCATCCACATAGTTGTAAAACGACGCGACGGCCTAATGTTGGCTGTCACGCATGAAACAGTCCAGTGTCAGTCAAGAGGCAAAATTTCTTGCCGAGTAAGTGGTGTCGAAAATTGATAGTAACTGTCCAGTCGACACTAATACACTCCAACACGTTGCTATGCAACTTTTTCTCTGTGGCAGTGAGTGCGCCATTCGCCTGTTCGATGACAGTTTCTTTGCCGCACTTTTTCTGAGAGAGCACATCACAAATAGTTGTTCCTGATGCATCTGTTGTGACTGTAGTTTGGGCGTTTGGGTCAAAATGGCCCAGCGCAGGTGCTTTTGTTAAAGCTTTGCGTATTTGCTGAAAAGCTTCATCGCAGTCGCTGGTCCAGGCAAACGCCTTAGATCGAATGAGACTCTTCAATGGTGCTGCCATCCGAGAGAAATTCTTCACAAAGCGGTGATAGAAGTTGGCTGTCTGTAGCCATGAGAAAACTGATTTGCTGTTAGCAGGCCGTGGGATTTTCATGATTGCTTTGACTTTGGCAGGGTCTCGCTGCTTGCCATTTTGCTCAAAATGAATCCGACAGACTTGATAGACTTCAAAGCAAACTTGCACTTGTCAAGAGAAACCTTGAATCTGCTGGCCCGGAGTACCCCAAGTGCTTCTTTAAGTGGTCTAGCAAACTCATCAAACGTTGGCGCAAAAAGCAGAACATCATCCAAGTACACCCGCACACCACACTTTGAGCGATGGGGCGGCAAGTTGGCGAAAGTGGACTGCATGGCCCGCTGGAAAGTGGCAGGTGCGTTCTTTAGCCCAAATGGCATGCGAGTCCACATAAAGGTGCCATGGTGGGTAACAAAAGCAGCTTTTGCTTGGTCTTTTTCACGAACGTAAACTTGCAAATAAGGAAACTTTAGGTGAAGACAGGCGAAAAGTTCTGAAGCAGTAATGCCATCCATGATGTCATCCGCATGTGGAAGTGGCTGCACGGCACTCACACTCATCTTGTTGAGGGGCACATAGTTAACACAAAGACGCTTCTTGCTACCTCGGCTGACAACAACTGCGGGGAAAGCCCAAGGTTCTAACGCTGGAAGAATGATGCCTTGCTGAAGAAGTGTGCTTGTTCGGGCCTCAAGAAAACGACGATCTGCCACAAGGTAACGGTAAGGGGATCAACTGTATGGTACCGCGTCGGGAAGGAGGTCGATTGAGTGTTCCACACCTTCGTACAGACCTAAGTCCCCCTTGTTACGAGTGAACACTTCAGCATGCTTCGACAGAATGCTCTCACTTTCTCGTTGTTGATGTGCTGGCATGTGGCTACCGATCTGAGCGGCGGACAAACATGGGTCAATGCAAACTTCAGTCGTCGGAGAAGAGGTCTGTTTGCATTTATAAGTCGGGCTGTTACTGTTTGAAACATCATCTTGGCAAGATAGTGCTAGCAACGGGGGTTAATCTGTGCCTGGAAGTGGCACACGCTGGAGGCCTCCTGAGCTGTGGTGTCCAGATACATGGTGACTGAAGGAAAAGGCCTGGACCATAACATCATTCGACATCCTGGGCAACAGTTGTTTATGAAACTGCACACTTGTTCCCGTGGTGGAATGACGAGTGTAACTTAGAAGTGTGGCAGCTTGGGCTAGTTGGTATGGCATGACGATAGTTAAAGCGCGAGAACAAAACGACGACACAGAGACATGAAGGACGTCTTTCGTGTCCTTCTTGTCTCTGTGTCGTCGTTTTGTTCTCGCGCTATACCTATCAGAATGACGAGTTTCAGTTGGCATGGGTGACTGAAACACCAACTTCTCGTGACTTTCAGAAAACCAGTATTCACCCAGTATACGTGGCACGGAATTTTATTGAGGGTGGCAGCTTCAACCAAACCAGTGATGGGTCCCACAAAAATATCCTTATATGCCGACGACATTACAGTCTGGTGTATGGGTGGTTCGGATGCTGAACGGAAGGAGGCGCTCCAATCTACTTTGTCAATCACAGAACGTTTTCTGCAGGATACAGGGATTGAGCTAGTCCGCCTCTAAATTGAAGTTGCTTCTATATCGACCAGTTCGATCCGGAAGAAGAAAGAGTCACCGCTTGAGCAGGTGCATATTACTAAAACAACACGGGATGGGCAGTCAATTCCAAGAGTCAATCGTATTCGGGTGGTAGGCTTCCTTCTTGAATCTAATGGCAGAAATTCGCAGGTTTTGGCTCGCATCACCTTCAAAACGGAGAACATGCCCAGACTAATAATGAGGGTCTCAAGCCGCAAGAGATGGCTGAGGAAGAGCAATCTTCTTGCCTCTTCCATGCATTCCTCATGAGCAACATTAATTACGTGACATCCTCGGTAAATTGGTCTAAACGTGAGGAGGTTAAACTCGGCACTTTAATGCGTATAATCATCCAAAGGGTATTAGGCCTCCCTATGAGCACGAGCACGGACAGGCTCATAATTCTGGGCATGCAAAACCCCCTCACGGAGGTTACCGAGGCACAAACACTAGCTCAGGTCGCGCGACTCTCCTCCACGAAAGCTGGGCAGCGTCTCCTACGGTCGCTGGGATATCATGATACGGCAGGAGAGGAACAGAAGTTCTTATCTTAAACAATGAAGGACACGTACGAGGTGACACCCTTCCCGCGTAACGTTCATTCACAGAACAATTTTGGCCGGCGAAAGGCACGTGCCAAGTCTGGGGCGTTGTAACCATATAATGAGATGATGATTGTCTTGCTGTGATGCAATGGGTTGCGCGATTGCGCTGTGATGTTCCGTCACGAGTATATATTTCCAGCGTTTTCACAAATAAAATTTCAGTTGAAGTCAGTGCTCTTTCCTTCCTTGTCTCTTCTTCAGTAGTTACGTCGTAACTACTCGTAGTCTTGCGCTGTGCAAATATGTTGATTCCCAATCACCAACTAGTCTAGGCATCTGTCTTCTCAAGAAAAAGAAAGAAAGAAAGAGAAAAAGGCAGAATGAATGAAAAAACAGGAAAACAGAGAAGGGGAAAGGAAGGAAACAAATGAAAGAGAGAGAGAAGGAAAGAAAAAATAGAAAGAAAGAAAGACTACTACAATAATAGAGAAAGCCAAGCTAGTTGGTACTGCATTGTAACATTGCACACAAACGCTGGAGGAGACAGGAAGAGCGCCGTGTTGTCTTCTTCTTTGTGTCCTCAGTGTGTTTTTTTCTTGCACTATTCTACAAAGACTGCTACATTTGGCTCGCACACGTCATGCTTCAGTCATCTCTTTCAAGGGCTACCTGGGACTCTTGTTTTAGAGAGGAAGCCTCTTACGCCGTGGGTCTTTTCTCTATTGCCAGTCGTCCTCATCGTAGACGTCATAGTAGCGAGTTTCATTGCATTGCATGTCAATAGAAAACAGTGTCACAGCATATCCACGGAGTGATTAATGAAGAGTGGGGCGAAGCACACGTCAGTCCATCCGTGCTTGCCGTGCGTCCGTCCGTGCGTCCATGCGGCCGTGCGTGCGTCCATGCGTCCGTCGGTCCGCTTCGCCGCACTCATCATTCACCTCGTAGATATGCTGTGATTTTTTTTTTCATATCGGACACGGGGCAACGAAGATCTGTGCTTATAGGGCAAACACTTGTTCCTTCTTTTTAAGCCTAAAAGAGCCCATGACGTGCACATTTCTCCCAGCTCCAAGTTCGGGCTTTGTCGCATGCAACGGTCCCCCTTACACTCCAGAGCACTCGTTCGCGTGGTTCTTTCGCGATAAAACGCGCCATTGGAAAAGCTGGCATCCAGCATCCGCTGGTCTCGGCTGCCAGCGTCGATGTGATAAAAGTGTTCGAACTTAAGAAAGTGCGGCCTACTCCAATTAAACCTGGTAAGACGCAGCGAGCTGCATACATGACGTGACAGTATTCGTTTTTCTGGCGTATGATTCATGTTTCTCGTTATCTTTTTTTTAAGGTCTCAGCAAGAAGATGTAGTCTGCATTCGTTCCACCCATTCAATTCCAAGCATTGCCATGTGTATGATTGAGTAGAAAGGAGATGAAAACATGAAAAACAAAAACACGAAAAAAGAACAGCGCTTTATGTACAACGCGAACAGAAGTTTATGATAGGCATTCAACCGAAGAGCGGAAGTGGGAGAAGTGTGTACGAGCATTGGAAGTCTTGCGGAGTGAGGTGGAGAGCTTCTGAGAACCTGGGCAGGTGACGACTATATCTGATAGTTGGCAGCACTCTCGATACATTAGCGCAAGCCTCATTCTCTTTCAAGGAACTTCATGTACAGATCGCCACGAATTTGTTTACATCGTATTCAGAAAACACCGTTTGCGTTAGCCTATGATTACGAGCACTTTTATTCTGTACGTGCATTAAGCGTGCCGTAGTTAAGACATTATACATAGCCTGTCCACGCTTTCGTACAATCAGAAACTCCGAAGCTGTCGGAATAAACGGAGTAAAGAAATATCACCGATTTCAGCTTTGAAAAAAACCTCATCTGCTGAAGAAGTTTGCTGTAGAAATCGGAAACTCATGAGAGGCACAGCTCAAGTAGAAGTCTACAAAGAGACTGAGATTAGGTTGAAATGTGAACGAACAAAAAAGGAAAAGAGCGTTAATAAAAGTGACACCATTTAGCGATTCGCAGGGCGTTCAAGTGTCCTATTTTCTCGCTGTCTTCGGCGCCGTGGCTGTGACGGCTCACAGAAGAAACATGTCTTGCAAGTTGTCACTAAGCAACACATGTTCGAGTGCGTGATTGTCTCCGTTTTTCTAGACGGCGGTGAGGCTTTCCACCATGTTTTCCGGGCTGTTTGGCGCCGGAGACGGCACGCGCGTCGTGGCTATCCTTTCTTCGGAAAACGTGTCTCCTCGTCGAAAGACAAGCAGCTGTCCAACTTGTCGTCCGGCGTTTCCTGCTGGGACGAGCAGCATATAAATAGTAGGAGACACAAACGTGGACGGACTTTGTTCGAGGCCGTTGCAAGCATTCTTTTTGGGACCATCTACTGACAGCGACATTGTCGTCGTCCAGTTCTCTACCAGCGCCTCCAAACTTCATGCGATAGCATTGTTCACAATGCGCACAGGCACTTTGAATGTAAAATCTTGAAGAGCGGTTCTCGAAACCGATATTGCGAGGATGAAAAAGTGTTGAAACTTCCGATGCTGTTATGTGGAAATGTGTGAAATTTTCGAAGGTGGTGGGAAAAGTGTCGAATAGCGCCCGCTGATACATGTTTGCGTCATTTGCTTCTACATGCTCAGACGTATAGTGGTGATTTTATTTGCAGCTGAGCTCTAGCTTTGTGCTGAATAAGCACTGATTTCAAAGAGCCCGGAAGATATGTTTCACAAAAGTGCCTTTTTAGATGCGCGCTGTAAGTGCCAGACTGCACACGACTTCATAAGTATGACGTGCTGTCGTGCTACTCAGATAAGGTGCCCTTATCTTAGCGATTACTGCTACTATATTGGAAAGACGCGGTGAATACCAGGCTTTTTGTTTAGCTTGATGAGAAGTTGGAGCTACCTAGGAGCCACTTGTACCTTTAAATATACTGAAAGACTGCCAGAGATTACTGTAAAGACGTGCAAGTACGCAGCCGATGGGTTGTACGCCATGAAGTGAGATCTATAAACCACCAAGTGCACCAGTTCGCTACTTTAACAAAGTTAGACGCCAACATGTCAAAGTGCTACAATTTTTATAAGAAAAAGATTAGAGCAACTGACGATCATTGTTTTTCACGCAAGACATGTCGAATAAAATTGAATGAAAAAAAAGAAAGAATTGCTTTATCTACGGTCGCTATTGTTGTATTTTGGTTTTCACAATCCTTTTACTGAAGCACCGGGGCATGATGCAGAAATAACTATAAATAAATAAATAAATAAATAAATAAATAAATAAATAAATAAATGAAGTATTAGCGCTCCAAAACTCTGTATATTTGAACCGATCAATGATTCTACGCCCACGCACTATAATAAAACGAGCTGTGGATGAATTAACCCCAAAAACACTGACACCTAGGACGCATACGGACGTCCTTCTTTTCTACGCGACAGGACGGGGACGGGACGTCAGGAAACCGGCATGAATTTTGTAGTTGGGGCGTGGCCGGTAGCACCACATAGCGTTTCAGGCCGGATATCCAAACGTCTGTCTGTGCCGCAGAACGTCAGCCGGGGCAGGCCAGCTAATTCATCTTGCATCATTGACCACGATACTCATTGGGAAAGCATCAACAGTAGAGATTCAGAAAATCACGGAGCTTCCTCGATCGATAACTTTGTTGTACCCGCCCGCACTCTCGGCAGCATGGATCGCGAGTCTCTCTGAAGCCAATCTGCCTGGCTCGTAGGTTTTGCTTTACTTTGTTGTAGCTTCTGAGCGCGCTTCTGCTACGAAATAACGTAGAAAGAGACAAGCTGTTATTACGTGTCCTAGTTCCCTCATTGCGCTACGGTATTTGCTAATCGAGTTCTTCTTTTGAGGCAAAAGCTTTAGATGCCTCATCAAACGTGAAAATTGAGCTTCTGCTGCGTCCCGCGGCGTCGGCGTCAACCACAAGTGACGCAAACAAAAGTCATAACGTTGTGACGACGTCACCATTTTGTGATACCAGATGGCTGGGCTTGTTTGTACGTATTCAAGATAAAAGACTGGGCGAGGAAAACACGGCGAGAAGCTAAACGTGTGACGTCTTGGTGTCCCTCTTATGTGCGGGTTTGCATGCATGCCTTGTTTTTTAGCACAAAGCAGTGCCTACATGATAGCATCACGACTTCCCATATGGACAGAATTTACGATGTCGCCATGACGTCACTATCACGCTACATAACGTAGCATCACATGGTGACGTCATTGCGTGACATCGCTGCTCGGTGACATGACATCGTTGACCTTTTGGCACTTGGCGTGCATTCGTCGTGAATCTTGTCTTTTTTTAAAACTCGGCAAACAGAAAAAGGGCAACACAGAGAAACGTGCGGAGATCCCTGTCGCACCACCGCTCACCTCACTAGATGGAAAAGCCTGCATATGTCTATGATGATATGTGCTTCAGTACCATTTGCTAGCATTTGGCATAGAAGAGCGAAGGCTCAGAAGGAAAAGAAAACAGCGTCTTCTTCTAAGTAGTCTTTATTTCCTTCCAAGCCTTCGCTCTTTTACACCAACTGTCTTGGCAATTAGCCTAACGATTCACTATTTTGCTGACAGGTTGGTTGGTGATGTGTAGTTTATATGTAAAAGAGGAAAACCGCAGCTAGGCACACACACACACACACACACACACACACACACACACACACACACACGCACGCACGCACGCACGCACGCACGCACACACACACACACACCCACAAAACCTCAAAACAGCACTCTGCCCTGCGTTTTCTTGATGTTCTATTAGGTTTTTCGCTGTCGTGTTTAGAGCATCTGTATTTCCAGCCCCTCTAAGACCTGGAGCGAGAATAAAAAATGAAGTCAAAGAAGAAGCAAAGCCTCTTCACAACGTGTCATTTTATCAGCGAGCATTGCACCGGTCTATGCCCACTTAGTAAGGCTTTCTTACTTACTCCGGAGGTGGTTTGCGGGCGTGAAGGAAGGATTATGAAAGTGTGGTGCAGAATCAATGCTGGGAATAATGAGTGTCTAGCAAAAGCAAAGTTCTTTAGGCACGATATCCTGCGAGCGACGTGTGCGCTCGGAATAACGCGGAATTCCCAACGAGCAATTCCGGAGCGTTCCATGGGCAATCTCAACGGTATGTTGTTTTATCAATATTAAATCACGCTGCAATTATCTGGGATGCTTTCACTAACCCTAACATTAAGAAATTAGAAGAAGTGAAAAAAAAAGCAGAACATTTTATATATAATAATTTTTCAAATACTTTTGTTATCGGACCTAAGAAATGGAGCTGAACTTTCAGCCTTATCATAAGATACTGAGAATCAAGACTTAAGGTTTTTTATCAACTAAATAAAGGTAAATATCAAGTTAACATGAGCGATATTTTTTTTCTTCTGGCTACTCTACGAGGCAGAGACTTGACTTCACCATAACTATCTTTCCTACACGCAATATTTGCTTTAACTATTCATTCTTTCTTCACACCATGGTCGAGTGGATAAACTAACTAATGCGATTGTTTCAGAATTTTCATTGGCACTGTTTTCACTAAAATGAGAAAGCTCTCTGACCAGCTGAATCATTGTACATATTGTTTAAATGTAATCTTTTTCTCTCCTTTTTTTGTCTTGTATCTATTGTATCTTCTTGCGCGTGGACTTTCGTATGTGCCGTATACACACTGGATATACACTGTATACCCATGTACTTGCCATTTCGCTACTGCTTAACTTCGTGTACTGGTAAAACCACCGAATGGTTATTGCAGTATTTCTAAATAAAAGAATAAATAAAAGTACTGCGTATAACACGTGTTACTTTGCCTTCCTTTTTCTGCACATTGTTTGCTTCTATATTCTTCAACTTGTTCTCCTGATAGCCCATAAAACAAATGCATGAATTGGCGGATCGTATAAATGGAACTCCAGCCGTGCATGGTACCTGCGGTTCCCATATTTACTTTACGCCTCACACTTGAAACAATAAAAAATCGCAGCATGGCTAATTGTTTATTTGTTTTTGCTATCTACTGTTAGAATATAGACACTTTATGCCTTCCACACCAGCAGAGCGTGAGCCATATCTTTGGAAACTCAGACATTATATTTATATCTGTTGTTTTACATCCAAAAACCACGATATCATTATTAGAGACCGTGTAGTGGAGGGTTCCTGAAATTTTGACCATCTTGTGTTTTTGAACATGTACTGACATCGACGAATACACACATACACACCTGCGCCTCCAGAACATATCCTATAATTGTTTGGAATTACGTCATATTCATTACCTCAACCGCGAGAAACTCTCTTTCTGACTTTTGAGGGACTGGTTCGGCTCAGGTTTGAACCCAGGCCAACAACTCGACAAACTTCAAGCACGTTTGCACTAACATGGAGCAGGTAGAAAAACCCGACTTGGGTTTGCACCATCCTGTTTATTTTTTTCGTTATTTTTATTTCTTATATGTGTTTATGCGCGCGTGCTTGTGCGTGTGTTTCTCTTGTTAGCACCGTCTGTTCATGTGTGTATGTTTACACGTGTGTGCGTTTGCGGGGCGGCTGAGATGGTGGTGGTGCCTTGACTCGTTCGCTACATGGCGCTTTCGACTGTGGCAGTGTCGTCCCATCACATGAATTATTCAGGCCTTCTAGAGAGAGAGAGAGAGAGAGAGAGAGTGGCACTGACAGTCGTGACAAGCACGTCTCTGGAAGCCAGTGAAGCGGTCCATATACCAATTTAGCTGTTGTACACCGTTGTTTCTCTACCTAACCGTGAGCTGCAGCAATGGGTAAAAGATAAAAACAATCGATCTATGTGAGAAGGATTTTCGGCAACGCAGAAGTTTGAGAAATGCCGAGAAACGAGTAAAGGCACAAGACGGCGTGTAGAAGCAGTGACAGCCAGGTTTTTCGGTTCTCCCGGTTTCGAAAGACGCATAAGTCTTCGGCGAGCCTCCTCGCGATGCGCTTCTTTTCGGGCGCCCCTTACCTGATGGCTTCCTCGGTGTTGTGCTGCTTCCTATTGAAGGGCGTTAGCCACAGCCACGTTATTGGCTGTCGCTGCGTCACTACCGAACCAGGGGCCTTTTGTTATGACAAGTAACACCATGGGGAAATGTGACAACCGGGAGCGTCGCGATATTTTCTCGAGGCCTTATTACACCGTGCACGCAATCCCTGCTCGTGAACAGCTATTGCTGCCTTCTTCTTGTTTCTTAGTGATCTTGCAGGTAATATATATGAAACTGAAACCGAGGCGTTCTGGTTAGAGTAGTTATGTATATATCGCTTACCATTCTATCGATTGTTAAAGTGCTATCTCAAGAGATTACGAGTGAGCGCAGCCTAACATACCGAAAAGCACTCGTATTCATGATAGTCCACTTTAACTAGGCTCACATCACAGGCGCGGCGGTTTCTTTGTGCATTTTCCTGACAGGAGCAGCAATATAGAGGAAAAATTAGATCTGTTTCAAATTGTATGTTGATATGTTGCCCATAAAACAAACAACTTTGAAGCCATCCTGTTTCAAGACGCTATCACAACTTTAGCGCACGATCCACTGCCTTTTTTGCTTCGAACGTAACGTCCATTCGGAGGGCGTACGCTCGATGTGTGATCGCTATCCTGCAACTTTTCCTAAAATTGAGGAATGACGTCCAATGAGAAGGGGTTAAATCCACGAAGCTTTCATCACGTTCGGGATTGTACACGGACGATTGAAGCGCGCTTGTGTCGTCATCCTCGTTACCACACCGGGACGTGATGGTGTTGAGACAGCGAGCACAGCCGTCATGTGTAATATCAAAGGATACCAAGAGGTATGGGAACGGTCAACTCTGCTCAGAAATTGAGCCGGTAACATTCATCTCAGTACAAATCCCTTGAACGTCGGGCGCGGTGAACATACCATACCTGTCTTTAAATAACAGTGGTGTGGTACGCAAACGGAGTCAGCGGTGTGTTATTAGTACTACACCACCGTGCGTCACGTGCGTCATCTGTGTTTATACCACACCGTGGTGAGCTTTCAACTCGACTCAAACAGTGTTTAGGCCACTTAAGCCTTGAGCACGTGTGTTGTACGATATGCGGAGAGCTTAACATAGCTATGAACAACACTTTCAGTTTGCCATTTTGGACTGCTGTCAGAGTAGAAAGGTTGCTAGAAGGAGGAAAGGATAGAAACAGAGACGCCCAATATTAGGCACAAGAAAACCCCCATTGGCTGAGGCAGCACAGGCATCAAGTTCACTGGAGTGTGAACGTGTGTTGTGGCATACTCAGAACAGGATCATCGGGCCTCACTTTTTTTAGGACAACTTGAACGTAAAGATGTACACAAAAAAGAAATATTTGGTGTTTTTATTAATGACCTTGTCTGCACTCTTTGGGATGCTCTAGGTGCCGACCAGTGCGGACGCGCGAAGATCGGCTCCTGCTTTCAAGAAGGATTTCCTGTGGTATTCACAAATTTGTCGCCGAGCTTTCACTCCCATCGTGTGGCTAAGTTCTCAAGAACTCAGCAGATACAACCTTTTTGCTTGTGAGTGGACTTTTAAACCGTTTTTGGGGCATTTTTACACGGCAACGCCACCGGGGGATTTAAGCCTAACAACCAAGGAGGCGATTGTCGCCGATGCGCCGACCCGGCGCCAACGTGACGCAACGCTCTGCGCGTTCCAGAACCTGCAACTGAGAATGGAATACCAAGTAGAAGGAGAGGACATCTCTCCAGAGGATTGCACGGAAGACATGGGTTGGAAGAAAGCCGAAACGAGACGCTCAAGGAATAAGCAAGCCATGGTTAGCGTTTCTGCTGCCAAGGGTTCGACCAAGGCTGACGTTGCGGGAGACGCTCGAACCAGTCGTAGTAGGTATGATACCAAGCATACAATCGTGCGAGCTGGACGCATGCCACCACTACCCAAGGACTTCAGCAAAATTGTGCTACGACCACGTGGAGGATTAAATATCTCGAGAATTGGCACAGGAGCCGTGGCACACACGGTAGTACTGGCGGCTGGCATCAAAGAGAAGGAGGCCGTGCAGGACATCATTTGTTCCAACTTGCAGCAGAACATTATGGTGGCGAGCACTCCGGACCAAGAGAGAGCTTCAAGATACATCAAGGTCAAGCAACTTGACATTGGAGGCAAAGTTTTCGAGGTTAGCGCGTACGCCACGGCACCCCACGATACTTGTAAAGGAGTGATTCGCGGGATCCCCGTAAGCGATACTCAGGACATTTTGACCCGGAAGATTGTGAACGCGAACAACCCGCTTGCACTGCAGGCCAAGAGAATCAAGGACACCGGGACAATCATCATAGCGTTCGAAGGACACAAGGTGCCCAGATTCGTGAGATATGGACCTTCACTTTTGCAGTGCTCCCTTTACCGCAAGAACATCGATATTTGTTACGTCTGTCGAAAGCCAGGACATTGGCCTGACGTCTGTGCGAACCAAGCTGAAACCATCTGCAGAGGCTGCGAGATCAAGAACCCAGATAGCCTGCACCAGTGCAATCCAAGATGCAAGCTGGGTGACGGTCACCATCCCACGGCAGACAAAGAGTGCAAGAACAGGTTCTTAGTGCCATACGTCGTCAGACGCCGACGTTGGGAAAGATCGCGAGCAGCCGCAGAAGCCCGGGACGCATCAATCACATCGAGTCCAGACATCAATGACAAGCAGCTTATTCCAGCCTACGGAACCCAGAGCATCCAGACTACACAAGAACAGGAAAGGCGGCCCCACTCCAGGGGGAGGTCGCGTTCCAGAAGAGGTTCTAGACCCAAGGCCCGCTCCCAATCACGGGGGCGCTCGTGTTCTCAAGGTCACCATCAGGGTCGGGTTCAGCCTGGGCGGCACCCGAACGGCCAGCTACCTGGCGTTCAGTTCGAGATCACGGCTTCACACCCGGGAAGGACGCCTGCAGTTGCATCGAAAGGCAGCTGGGCTGAGCGAGTGCGCAACGGCGCGGCAGAGGTGATGACAGGTAAGCTGCCAGAGCATGATAGAATTGCACAGCGAGAGCGAGAAAACGCGAGACTTACAAAATAGAATGAGAGGCTATCAGCTGAGTTAAAGGAAATAAAAATTCTTCTCACTAAGCTAACCAGCACGCAGTCTTCACAGCCAATGCCTCAGCCAGTCGATGTCCCTGTGGCTGAAAACGTGGGGGACTTGAGAACCACAAAAAAGAGGGCAGTCATGGCAGAACACATGGAAGCCAACCAAACGAGCATGTCAGATATGAAAGAGGTCCTTGACACGCTCAGCAAAGTAGTAGCGAATCTTAGCGAGCAGATGAGTAGGCTACAGTCAAGCGTGGTGGCACTGGAAGAGCATATGACTTTGCGCATTACAAAGGTCGAAGCATATCTGCACAATACAGCAAGGCCTCCTCATGCACCGAACTCACCCCTTCGGCCACCTATACTAGTGGTACCAAACCTGTCGACAGGTGCAGCCTCAGGCTCTGGCCGCCCATGTAATAACCATGATGGCAGCACTACGTGAAGCATTTCGTATCTGGCAATGAAACTGTAGAGGCTACCTTAAAAAGAAGGCAGCCCTACAGCACTATATCAGGAGCCTGTTTAAGGATTGGTAGTACTATTGCCTCTTTCCAAGCAGAGGGTATTTTGCCGGTATTGAAAATTTTGTTGTAAAGTGCTAAAAGGCCGTTCCGGGTTTCATCAGGGAGTTTTCTGATCATTTCATAGGTAATTGTATTAGAACCAGGAGCAGAACTTCCACAGGAACCAAGCGCAAGCTTCAGTTCATATAGTGTTAGTGGTTTATTGTATCCGTCTGATACAGGCTTGTTCCGGCACAGAGGTAAACTTTCAGCTATGCTTTTGTGGCGTAAGAACTTAGTGGTATAGGTTTCTGAGCTTGACATTTTCTCGAAGTGTTCGCCAAGAGCATTTGCCTGTTCTATTGTATCACCGCAAGGGAAGGTGATACAATAGAATATTCAAGGGAAGGGGTTTGGACCTTGTCCTTTAAGTTTATGCACCCGATTATAAACCTTGCTGACGTCTGTGTAGGAGTTTATCTAGGATATATAGTGTGTCCAGCTTTCCTGTTTGGCTATACGGCGAATACGCCTGCCATTCGCTTTGCAACTTTTAAAGGTTATCAAGTTTTCTGCTATTGGGTAGCGAGAAAAGGCCCTCCATGCATTGTTTTGCCGTTTTTAGCAATTTCACACTCCCGATTCCACAATGGCTTTGAGTTAACCGTATCATTTTTTGGACTTCGGTATGCACTTTTTTGCACAAGTAAGAACATATTCAGAGATATAGTTGGCCATCTCTTCTACTTCCAAATAATCTACCTCTTCGAGGTGTAGTGTACATAGCTCTCTGAATTTCCCCCAGTTTGCAACATGAAAGTTCCACTTTTTAGGATAAGACGGCCGGTCATCCCGTTGGTTTGTTACTAAAAGAGTTGGAAAATGGTCTTTTCCATATGGATTATTAATAACTTTCCAATCTAAGTAAGGTAGGAGTGACGGTGACCCAATGGCTAAATCTATGCATGAATATGTATTGTGTGTAGTACTGAAGTATGTTGAAGTGCAGGCTCCAGATGCGAGAAGAAAGTTTTCTATTGCACGACCTCTCACATCACATTTGGCATACCCCATAGCAAACTGTGAGCATTCAAATCTCCAATTCACACATATGGTTCTGGACGCTGATCAATAAGCTTTTCGAACTCTGTTTTTTAATGGTTCGTCGGGGGCTATATGTAGGTCGAGCAGATAGATATAAGATGGTTGAATAGAATAGCGCGAACAGCCAAAACCTCAAGAGAGCTTTGTAGCATAATGTGCTGGCATATTACGCTTCTTTGTGCAATGATGGCCACACCTCTAGAAGAGAAATGGCCACCATTTCGATCTTTACGAAAAACCACATATTGATTTAAGAAATTCACATGAGTTGACCTTAAATGAGTTTCTTGAACCCAGAACACTTTTGGCTGATAGTCATTAAGCAAGTCTTTAATATCATCTAGGTTATTAAATAGGCCTCTGGCATTCCACTGTAGTATTTGTGTGGTCATATTGAGATGAAATGTATGTGTGCTGTGTTCAGATGAATGTGCTAAAAATATAAGTTAAAGGGGAGGCTACCCTTCAGGTTACCGACCCCTTTGATGGAGCAGTTACGGGATGTTTCCCTTTCTTATTACGCTCCGAGGAGCGCTGATTTTTGGGCGTCGACGACGCTGGTGTTCGTTCATCGATTTCTATTGCCTTCTCCGAGGCACTGGAAGGTCGAGGACTGGGCTCAGAGACTTGTGTCTCCGGCCTTAGAATTTGATTCAGCTTCGGGGCCTGTTGAGCCGAGGCCTGCAAACCCACCTTTGATGTTGGTGGCGCGGCAACAGCAGCAGCCGCCTGGGGGGTGGACGAAGTGTCTACTGGGCCACTGTTGGCAACCGCAGTAGACTGCCGAGGTACTTGTGGCACTACCCCCCCGTAGCACCACCTCGGCAAAACTGTTGTGATCAAGGTATGGCAGATTGTTCCTTGCTTCACGAAATGTTATGTTTTCTTTTACTTTTAGTGAGGTGATCTCTTTTTTGAACTTCCATTTAGGACATGTTCTAGAGTAGGCTGGATGACTTCCATCACAGTTCACACAATGAGATGATTCGCAATCGTCTGAATTGTGCTCATTGGAGCTGCATTTGGCACATGTCTGCTTTCCCCGGCATGTCTGCGATCCGTGCCCGTACCGCTGGCACTTATAGCACCGCCGAGGGTTTGGGATGTACGGCCTCACGCGAAGTTTGATGTAGCCTGCATCTTGTGTGGTAGGAAGCACACAGCTGTCAAAGGTTTGTATTATATGCTTAGTACGGATCTGCTCATTTTTCCGGCGAATCAATATTCTTTCAACGTTTATGACATTTTGATTCTGGAACCCATCAAGAAAATCTTCATCACTAAGGTGCTAAAAGCCATCTGATATTACGCCACGGCTCACGTTCATTGTTGTATGTGCCGACACTGTGACTGGTACGTCAACAATGCATTTCAACTCAATAATTTTCTCAAATTGATCTTTGTTCTTAAGTTCAAGCAGAAAATCACCGCTAGTCATTTTCGTGACCTTGTAGCCTTATCCAATGATGTTTCCAAGGCATTTCGCCACCAGAAAAGGAGACAATGTGCGAGCAGTTAGGTTGCCCTCACTATGGATCACATGGTATTTTGGAAATATGTCATTTCTTTTCAGGAAAAAGTGGAAGGGTGCTTCGGTGCGCCCTCTTTTTTGAGGGTGATCAAGGAGTAAAGTAGCTTGTTTAGCCATGGGAGTAGTGCGTGTGTTCGGCGACCGCACCAACCGCCCACCACGGAGCCCAACAAGGGGACACGGCAAGACTTAAACTAAGTCTGCACAACGCCAGCTGTACGCTGTCACCATAACCGGATATAGCATACCCAAGGTTGGATACCTACACGAGGTTAACCCTTGCCGCCAGGAAACAATGAAGTAAACGGAAAAGAGAAGAGGACAGGATAGATTTAAAAAGGAGAAAAGACGAAGATGTAGGGAGAGAGAGATAGAAAAAGGCGACTGCCGATTTCCCCTGGGTGCGTCAGCCGAGGGTTGCCGTATACGTGAAGCCGGGGACATAGGGGTGTGTTACCTCTGCCGGGGGGCCTTAAAGGTCCAATCACCCGGCGTCGGCTCAACCCACAGGATCCCCTTTTCCCCGGACACGGCAAAGCCACGCACGGCTAGGCCTGGGAGGGAGTAAAAACTCCCCCGTTAGCTCGGGTCCGTGGTGTCGCTACACACCAAACGCCTACTTGCGCAGGCGCACTTGCGGGGATGTGTGTGTGTGTGTGTGTGTGTGTGTGTGTGTGTGTGTGTGTGTGTGTGTGTGTGTGTGTGTGTGTGTGTGTGTGTGTGTGTTTGGAAGACACGAAGCGCCGAAGGTTGAATGAGTGGTGCGGACGTAGATTATGCGTTGCTCGCGAACCTCCCGCATTGGTGAAACGGAAGCATATGCGTCAAACTAGGAATCTGTATTGGCTTGGAATTGGCTTGGAAAGAAAAAGAAAGGTGTTTACTTTTCGTTTTCTCTTGGTTTGTCTACTGTTTGCAGCAATTACAGCATGCAACTCTACTGTTTTTGCTGTAATTAACCAGGAAATTGTGTTCACCCATTTTTTTTTTGCTAGACAGAACATACAGACATGGGCTTCTGGAATTTCGATGGAGGCGAAAGGCTACAGAGGCCTCTACACTGTCCATTGTCCCTTGACGTAAAAGAGACACCAGATGACCGAATAGTCTTGAAGCTATCCAGCACGGTGCATATAACAAACGAATCGTCGCTGCGTCTGTAAAACCACAGGTATAATTGTTATCACCGTTAATCAGTCAGAATTCATATATTCAACCAGGTTAACATTGCTTGCTCACTCGGCTTACTTCACTTTCTAGCCATATAGCCCAATGACGATCTCAATGCTGAGCCATACTCAATGATGATCTTAAACTCCGAAGCTAAGTGTCAAAGAGAGAGAGCGAGTGAGTGAAAAAAGTCGCCCGCATCTTCCAATCGGGGAACTCGAGTAAATACGTTACAGCGTGGGGGGTAGCACCGCGGGAATGTTGCGTAATGAGGTATGCTTTGAGAATGCCCTATTGTTATTCCGTCTTTATTATTCTTATTTATCGAATGAAGTAGAAGCGTCAATTGCCTTCAACGAGTAGTGGAACATTGATGTTGGTTTGTTCCCCACTACAGGTTGAAGGTACTGCTTCTTCCATCGCATCTTCTCGAGTCAAGAAAAACTTCAAGCCAAGCAAAAGCCAAGTAAAGACGCCGTTGACTGACTTCTGAACTCGCGATAGAGTGCCAGAGCCTTGGTGACGTGCTCTTCTGACCTGACCCCTTCCCCGCAACATGTCCAGAGAAGACCACAGTGGTCACCGCCAGGCGGGCACGGAAGCGCTGCCGTGACAGCTTGGTCAACATCAACACGTGTGCTACGTGTACGTTGTCGGCTCGCAAAACGGGGGATGATATACGGCCGCCGTCATACACTACAGAAACGCCGTAAACCGGTTCACTTTCAAAGCCTACAGCGCTACACATCTGGTGGAGATAGCCATCGCTTTGGCTGTAACCTATCCCTCTTCGAGGCGTATCACCAACTCGCTAGGAGACTATCAGAACTAGGAGCTATCCCCCCATGCTAAGCGTATACTGGAACCTAACTGCCGATACGTTCATTCACATCCATGTAATTTGGTGTAAGCACCCGTTCACGAAGGACTCAAGGGAAACGAACAGGCCGATCAGGCCGCCCGCGCACTCTCTTCCCGGGCTGTCTCCCTGTTTTTGGAAGCCTACTTGCAATCAGTGAATTCGGTTCTTTCATTCGAAGATATTACCAATAGCTACAAGGAAGAGCACTGACACGATCCAGACCCTTGTAAGGGACTGCGTCGCGTTGACGAGTGCCTCCTTTTATAACTGTTTACCAACACTGTAATGTGCCCGGAGGCTCTAAAACATTTAAATTTCCCATTTTATGGTACGTTTCAGTTATTTGGAGAAGTGAATGACACCTTCCACCTTTCACCGTCTGGTCGTTCAAGTCAAATCCACCCATCTCACCGAACTCCAACCCCAACCTCACGATAGAGGACCGGGAGGCGGCCCTGCTTGGCTGTTAGGACTAGGGAGCCTTAATGTGTGCGTGCCTCGCAGCCGGCGCGCACATGAAGGTTCCTCAGTCCGGACCCGAAGGCCCAAAAGGCCCTGGTTCAACGGACGCGGGCGCGTTACTTGCATATCGGAGCTCCGCAAGAGAGTTTTTACCTATTGCTGTGAGCACAGGAGGCCTATACCATCCCAGCGCAATCACCTCTATGTAACCATTTAATGATGATTAATTGTTTGACCTCCACTGCATTAAAAAAATGTAACAAACCTTGTATTAGACTGGAGCAAGCAGTGATGGTAGTGGACTTGAGGACTAACAAAGTTGGGATAAAAACAGCGAATGCTTGTACAAGCAAGCCCTGGTTGCCGTGGGGCACTCCGGATAGGTAACGAGCTGCGGTAACGAGGCTGGCAAACAAGCGTTCCTGCAGAGCAAACAAGACCGTACCAGACCGTGTGCACTAATTATACAAGCGCCGTGAAAAGCCCATCAACGCGCAGTGAAAGCCGTTGATTTCCCGCTTCCCTTCTCGCTGTGCTCTTGTAGCAGGCGCCAACCCCGAATGCGTAAGCAAGCGGACAGTTTATTAGACCAGAGATGTACTAACAACGTTGTATGAAGGACACGGAACTTTTTCTCTGCAGACGTGTTTTGTGCACTTGTACGTTTGCTCTGAACTGAATAGCGGTCACATTAGAAGCGTGAAAGTTTTGTTCGCCCTATACGTAGGCACACATGAACACTTAGTTTTTTAAAGGGGCCCTGCAACACTTTTTGAGAATGGTCAGAAAATGCTGCCGATCGGTAGTAGAGGCTCAAGACAACAAACGAGCCAAACACTATAGCACAGCACGTGGCCAGGAATTCAAAATAAATTATGAAAGTCAGCTAAAACTTGCCTGCTCTTTTCTCGACAAATCACGTCATATGCCCAAAAATCACACGTCAACGACCCATCCATCAGCCATTGGCTGATTTGAACATGGCGCGCTCGCTCGTTGCAGAAATCGCCATGGGAGGCCGCTACTTGTCCACGCGTGCACGCGCGATCACACTAAAAATGCCGCGCATTCGAAGAAAAAAAAAGTGCTCAAGGTCGCAAAGCTTCGTAATCTATGAAGGCTATGTATAGTGGCTGGTTATCTTCTGAGAATTTCTCTATTACCTGATTGATAGTATGAATGTAGTCGATTGTTGAGTAGCCTGTTCGAAATCCTGCTCGTTCCTTTGGTTGATTGAATTCAAATGTTTTCTTTACTCTGTTAGCAATTACCTTTGTAAATAGCTTGTATACTACAGAAAGCAAGCTGATTGGGCTGTAATTCTTCAAGTCCCTGCCATCTCCTTTCTTATATATTAAGATGATGTTAGCATTCTTCCAAGACTCTGGTACTCTTCCCGTCAGAAGACACCTCGTAAACAGGGTGGCTAGTTTTTCTAACACAATTTGTCCTCCATCTTTCAGCAGATCTGACGTTACCTGATCCTCACCAGCAGCTTTGCCTCTTTGCATGTTCTCCAAAGCTTTTCTGACTTCTTCTATCATTACTATTGGGGTGTCATCTGGGTTACTGCTAGTTCTTATAGTATTAGGGTCGTGGTTGTCCCGCCTACTGTACAGATCCTCCTCCGCTATTTTAAAACTCCTCCGCTATTTTAACTATCCTATCCATATTGATAGTTATTTTGCCTTCTATGTCCCTTAGTGAATACATCCTATTTTTGCCTATCCCAAGTTTCATCTTCACTGCTTTGACGCTTCCTCCGTTTTTCAGAGCATGCTCAATTCTCTCCATGATATACCTTCTTACATCGCATACCTTACGCCTACTAATCAACTTCGAAAGCTGTGCCAGTTCTATTTTGTCTGTTGTGCTTGAGAGTTTCATGATTTGACGCTTCTTAATGAGATTCTTCGTTTCCTGGGAAAGCTTGCCAGTGTCCTGTCTAACTACCTTGCCTCCAACTTACACTGCAAACTCCGTAATGATACTCGTCAGATTATCATTCATTGTATCTAAGCTAAGGTTGGTTTCCTCACTAAGAGTCGAGTACTTGTTTTGAAGCGAGACTGAATTCCTGTACTTTCGCTTTCAGTGCTAGCTCATTGATTGGCTTCTTGCGTATGAGTTTCTGCCGTTACTTCTCCAAGTCTAGGCGAATTCGAGACCGTATCAATTCATGGTCACTGCATCGTGTCTTGCCAACCACTCTCACATCCTGCACGATTCTTGGATGTGCACTCATTATACAGTCTATTTTGTTCTTATTTTTGCCATTGGGGCTCCTCCATGTCCACTTGCGGTTTCCTCGTTTTCGGTTGAAGGTATTCAAAATCCGTAAATTATTGCGTTCTGCGAATTCTACTAGTAGCTCTCCTATGGCGTTCCTAGTACCGATACTATAATCTCCTACTGCCTGGTTTCCAGCCAGCTTATTCCTTACTTTTACATTAAAGTTTCCCATCAGTATAATATACTGCGTTTTTACCTTACTCATTGCCGATTCCATGTCTTCATTGAAGCTTTCAACTGAAGCCTCATCATAGCTGGATGTAGGGGCGTAAGCCTGTACCACCCTCATCTTGTATCTCTCATTCAGTTTAATTACGATATATATATATATATATATATTTATTTATTTATATAGTGCCGCTTTATGCTGACAATCACTAGGAGTCTGCAGTCATTAAGTCTTCCCGAGTATCTCAATAAAACAAAACGAAGATAAAAATGCAAGTGACCCGTAGATATTATGAAGGCTACAAAAAAAAGAAGTGCAACTGGATGGAGGACGGCGGAAGTGGTACAAGTGCACGCGAATGGACATCGAAGATGCGTGACATCGAACAGAATACAAACAATCCATGTCTCCTAGCGGCTGAGCCAGAGTGCGTGCGAAGTGCAGCGTCAGGAGGAGAAGTGTGTAAAAGGGTCTCGGGTGACGCCACTGTTGCCCGTCGGTGATCGGATTAGGCGGGCGATTGCGCTGACACCACTGGGTGCGGCACGCAATGCTCGTGGGCACGTAGTGTTACACCCTCTCGACACCGCTGAAGCACGCTGTTTTCGATCGTGCTCAAGGAAGCGGAGGATTTAGCTCTTCCTTCTCGGAGCATCGCGTGCTCCTTTCTGTGGCGACAAAGAGACGAAGATTTCTCTCTCTCATGGTGTTTTAAAATCCCTGCCTGCTTCTGACACCGTTTTCCGCGAGCACATGAGTATATATCGTGGATTCGTGTGGAGTGTCCTAGAATAACTCTGCTTGACAGAATGCGCAGACGTCAGTCCTGTTAACTGCACATGTTTTAATAGTCACCACTTTGGATGGTTTTCGTTCTAATAGCTCATACAATGGCGTGACAAGGGGCAATGGAGCTAATCTTTACTGTCTAGCGAGATGTTTTTGAGCTGCACCTTCCACACCCTCCTTTCTTGCCTTCATAATTATTTATAAAAAGGACTACGAAGAGGCTCGTCAAACGTAAGATTAAACTTGTTCCTACTCGAGGTTTCGTTGCTCCTTAGTAATGTTGCCTTGGGAAAATATTGCTGCCTGACCAAGTACAGGTGATATCCTGTTTGTTATCCACCATGCTTGCTGAAGAACAGTGCGTGTAATAAAGGCTGGGATAGAAACATTTTAGGATACATAGGTTGTATACCAGGACGACTTTCTCGTAGCCCTCAGCTTCATAATGAGTATACAAAAGCCGCAGGAAATGCGACGTCTAAAATGGTTTCGCTGCTTGTTCTGGGATCACCGAGAGCTCTATTTTTCAATGAAGAGTTCTTGTATGTGACATGACGGAGAAACAAGTTTGGATTATGACTGTCTTTCTTAGAGTAGCAGCTATCACTTCCGTTTTACATCACAAAGAAATTCCGTCTCGTTCACTCATCACTGTTTGTGGAGAGCTACTGCGACTCGCCTGTTCGCAATAATGCTCTAGACTGCATATATAGGCATCTCGTGAAACATTTATTTGTCTGCCACATTTCAGTACAATTTGATGCTTCGTTCATGGAACAACCGAGAAACCGAGATTTTACTCCGGGGGTATATTGAAGCACCTTTGAAACATCTCCAAGCAAGATGACGTCTAAATTGCCACCTATGTAAGCTCAATTGCCGAAATATTATGGTACGCGTCCGGCAGAGCCTGTATACGTTCGGCTGCCATGAATTAAGAGTCTTCTCTTATGGCCAATACGTTTATTCGTTTTTTTTTCAAAGGCCAAATGGTTTACACAGTGCTGCTTTCTTCCGTTGTCATTTTGTTCAATATATGGTTTTGGTACAGAAAAGAAATCTGTGACCACAAGCTCCTCTATGTGTTCGCATTCCTTTATACCATCAAAAGGTCGCTTCACGACACCACAATATATACCTTACCACGTACAGAATTTCTCCCAAATGTTAGTGTACCTGATATGCATCTCTTTGCGCTCTTTGGCTTGCTGACATTGCGTGTTAACATTTACTCATCCAATTTCCACACGCTACGCGCAATAAGCGCACTGTTTTTATTTCTCATACCAATATCGCCGCAGCCTCTTATGTTATACCCTTTTCTCTTATCTTTTATCCCCCTTACCCCCTTCCCCAGTACAGGGTAGCCAGCTGGTCTGAGAACTGGCTAACCTCCCTGTCCTTCCTCTTTGATTCCTTCCTCCTATGTTATAGCTTTCGTTTTGGCTCTCTTGTCCTACGGGCATGCGAAAGGCAATGCAAGCACGCATTCTCACCATGAACATATGCGTGACCTTTCGCAAACAACGCTTATGTGTTACCTTTATTGTTATTTTCTTTTTATCTTTTCATTCCGAGCAACTGCGAAATTTCCCACGTGGAGCTCAGCCCTCTTTCTTCATTTTATTCAAATCCAGTGACAACTAGACGAGCTGGCATGAAAAAGAGAAGGAAGAAAACTTTGCGCAAACAAGGAGCGCGCGTCAAAAATGGGGAAAAAGTCGATCGCTTTCGTTTCGCCAATCACGAATGTCTCGTAAGTGCATTAGAGTGCCACTGGCCGACAACGACAAGCAACGGGCAGAGCTTCAAATGGCGACGAAAGAAGATTTGAGTGAAATTTTCGAAAACGTTTTTTCTTTATGTTTTTGTATTTACCGCATCCCACGCACTTGCGTGTCGCAACCGAGGAAGCAGAGGAGAGAGTTGCTGCGTAAGGCATTGACTGACGCGTTCTGAGCGTATTTTATAAGCCACTTGGCAATACAGAGCACAAGGTAACGCGCGCTGCCTAAGCGAATTTGCAGGTGATGCTGACGCTTGTGTAAATGTCTCTTCCGGGCCTCAATCTCATTTCCCAGACTTTTTTTCCTCTGTGCTTGTTGCGGTCCTCTACGCATTGCGTGTCTTGGGTTCAGGCGTATATAGAACTCAGTGCTTTTTCCTAACTTTTGTGTACGTTCCACCTGCCGCCAACATTGTATAACAAAACCAAGAACGACTTTTGCCAATCCGCATCGTCCTCGCATTCTCCCGACTGATAAAAAGAAATCATGGGGAGACGAATACTTCGTTTCGTAATGCAAAGTCTCGTCAGATATATATATATATATATATATATATATATATATAATACACCAGTGGCAACATATTCTAGGAGAAAGCCACCAAATACAACCCCTTCAGAGCGCAAATGAACACATACGAATGTAATCAAAAGACGCGCGTCGCTCCGACCAGCGTAAGGATGCAGAATAAACTCTCGCTCAGATTACCACCGCGCAAAACCAGGAAAAGACCAAACGGAGACTGAAACAACGGAGCGACATCGTAAGGTTGAGTGATGGAGGAAGCGCGAGTGTTTCGTCAGTTACCGCTGAAGCAGGTATGTACTGAGAGGGGGCGAGAGGGGTGGGAGAGGGTGAGAATAGGAGAGGGGGCCAGGTTGCTCTCGGGACACGGGGAGAAGACTGAAGGGGAAAGAAGGGCAGCTTGGGGACGAGCGAAATCTGCAGGGACAGTGATGCGGGGCGGTGACGACGCCGACTCGACGTAGATATTCTATTAGATGGAGCTCTGACCCTCAGGGGATCCGGAGGCAAATTGAAATGAGTCTGCGATCTGATTGAGTCTCCCGCACAGAATGTGGGAGAGGGGCAGCAAAAAGAAAACATGTTCGCTCCCAGAGTGTACTGAAGGACATCGGAATAAGAGAACGATAGAAGAACAAGTAAATAAAATTATTACAGGTACGCGTCCGGCGTTATAACCAAAAATTGCTCGCCAGTGTAAGCGCGCACGAAGTTCAGTAGAAGAGGCGTAGGCTTTGGTGGAGACCTCATTTAGGCTGCCGAGCCAGTTATTTTCTTTTGTACGGGATAATAGAGGGACGGAGCCAAATAACAAAGGTACGTCCGTGACTGTTGTTCTCATGGTGGCTGCTCTTTGCCTTTCCTCCCGGGATGGTGGTGAGGAATACACGCGTACACTCGGTAGTTTTTTCAGCGAATTAGCGCAGGAGAACGAAAGCCCACACGAAGCTGTAAAAAAGAAAGGTTCGGTAGTCATCGCTTAACTTGTGCAGGTAGGGTGAGAAAGAGAGAGGTTCTCGGGACGAGGTGAGCCACGGAAAAGAAACTGATTCACCAGTATGTTTTGCCAGCTCACTCGTACCGTATTGCTCAGCTGACGCGAAGAACACCCTTGAACTTCCGCATCTGTGAGCCGAAGCTTGGAGTGCCCGTTTTAGGGGCGAAGCTCCTTGAGCCGTGGGTCGCGCGTCCACGATGTGTGTAGTAGTAGTAGTAGTCATCGTCATCGTAGTAGTAGTAGTGCGTCGTTGTAGTACGTAGCCACCTCTACCGCCAGACTAGAGGAGCGGCACGCGTGCACTCATTAGAAGTTAGGAGGAAACCCACGCACGTTGATCATATATAAAAGAGGTAGTTGTTTCGGCTTAAATACCCTACAGATACGAGTATCAGTGACTCAATCTGCAATAAAAATTTGCCTTGAGTTTGATGCTTATTTAAAGAAAAAAAACTAGCATCACAAAGACGTACTTTGAGCACTATCTGGTTGCCACGTTGAACTCGCTGGGTGTAACCTTCTTGGTTTTAGGAAGGTTTATCTAGTGTTGGGCCGCAGTGCCATGAACTAGAGGCGGCGAAAGGTGGGAACTAGGAACGAAGCGCAGGCAGTAAGAAAGTGCGTGTGTGCCGCTCCTCCAGTCCGGCCATGCCATCTCTCGTTTAGTCCTTGGAATGTTTGTTGGATGGCGGTACTTCTATATGATGAATAAATGATGAAAAGATGCGAGATGGCGCTACTTGGAGTGTTCACTAGAGTGATGGAAGGATGGACAGACGCACGGATGGAGAGACAGACAAATGCATGGAAGAACGAACAGATGTACGCTTGAACGGATGGACGTATGGACAGACGCAAGTATGAACGGATGCACGGACGAACGAGTGCACGGACGCATGGACGAATTTAGCGACGGATGGACGCGTGGATGAAGGGACGGGCGGTCGCACAGATGGACGCACGGACGTACGGACAGAAGCAGGAACGAACGGACAGACGGCAGCGCAGACGGACAGACGGATGCTACCCCACTCATCATCATGCACTCCGTGGATATGCTGTGGTTTTTTATGAAGTGTATAAAGTAGGTGACCATGGTGGATTGGATAGCGTGCCCAGAAGTCATAGTTGTCGCGGACCCAGAAGCCATGGTTTCGACACCCGTTGGCGGAGCGTTTTTTTAGATGCGGAGCATCTAATACTCGAGGCTTGTAGTGCGGCGCCGTCCGCAAGCTTCCTCCTCCTTCTTCCACCATCTGTGCATCCCTTCCTCCTCTACACACCGCGCGCGCTTCACACCTCCACCATCTGTGCACCTTTCCTCCTCTACACACCGCGTGCGCTTCTCCTCTTCACGAACATTCGCTAGCTGTATAATGTAGCGCGCATGCGCCGTCACGCTTCGAGAACATCAGCAGCTGACGCGCGCGCATGCGCCGTCGCGCTTCGAGAACATCGGCAGCTGACGCACGCGCATGTGCCGTTGCGCTTCTCCCCCTTCTCGAAGATTCGACAGCTGACAGTGCATGCGCCGTCGCGCTGTATATATACTCAAGATCGGCGCTCGCTCGCTCAGTTGCCGCTCGTCGGTTGGTTTGTACGGCGCGTCGACGTCCAAGGTCGCGGTGAAATGAATTCCAACGAATCCACAAACACAATGATCGACGTCCCTTCGACCAGCGCCGCCCTTTCGCATACGTGTGTACGTGTTCACTCATTTAACACCCCCTCCTAAGGGGTGTTAAATGAGTGAACCAATTTAGCCATCGATCCAAGTAAGTCGCAATTTAACACCCCATTTCACAACCACGTTAACCAATTTAGCCATCGACCCAAGTAAGTCGCACTTTACCACCCCGTTAACCAACTATATGCTCCGCATCCTCCTCAGTGTTCCCCCGAGGGAAGCTGCGGGCAATTGTTTTGTCTTCTGGTTGTGCGTATTTTCACGACGTCATTTCTGTGATGTAAATGCGTCACTGATGTTTTGGCAAACGCCAGTATAAAACAATTTCACGTTAAAATAAAGTTCTTTGCGGAACAGTAAAAAACACAAGATAAATAGCAGTTTACAAAATTATAAGTTTTCTCAATGGAGAGCAAGAACAGAAAGAAAGTAAGAGCATAGCTACGGCACCAGAGCGACAGCTCCGGAGCATTTGGCGTATAAAATATTCAAAAAAACATATAGTTTCTGGCAAACATCATGTCCACGTACTCCGCATTATTTTGTATGCACGTAAGCTGAGTGAGAAACTTTATTCTGTCTAGGATCAATACTTTCATTATTATTAGTACCAGAGAAAGGAAGAACACGAATATATCAAGGATTCCTGTGAATAAACGCAGACGTTTGAGCATCCTTCACTATGAGCATGGGATGTAATCGACCAACGGGCAAATGAAAAGCAACATCTATAGCGCCGATCAGATCTTCGTGTAACGTGATGGTCTCATCCGTCTCGCTTTTTAGCGAATGTAAGCTCTGATACTTTAACGTCAATGTTTTCTAACGAACGGCGAGTCTGCGTATCATCAGGATTGTGGCTCTTGGTGCTCTTTGATCTCAATAGCAGCGCCACCAACGCTGTAAGCTTCAATATTTGAAAGCTTACTTGTTTTCCACGAGGGCATCACGAATGAAAGCGGTGCTATATGAATGGAGCGAGTTTAAAATAGGGACATGGCTTCGCCAATCAGACCTGTTTACTGCGTGACCTATCGGCAGCCGCCCTACAGATTGGTAAGTTCAGAGCAACGCTAGTCCGACGGCTTTGGACGGCTTGCCGCTCAAAAACTTCCGCGCACTTTGAGAACGCTTAAGCTACGGTCCAAACAGAGTCAGAGAAGGAAAGAGCTGTAGATTCGGCAAAAAGGTTCATTACTCGAGTGTCGCCTACGTTACATGCAAAAAAAAAAATTCACAGTGCGTACAGGTGGACCCTAATTAGCCTAACAAGGAAGCCCCGTGTGTCGCTTCGAAAGCTTTCCCAAATGCTTGTTATTCGTCACTGTTCGCAATGACATTTTACGGTTCCTGTGCGTGTGTTCATTTTAACCTGCTCACTTTTAATTCTGCAGAGTTGCAATTAGTCCTCGGAAGCTGAGCCTTCAAAATGAGAGCCAATTGCAAGTAGAGGTATGGGCGTCTCCACGCGAGTGAGTGACTGAAACAACTTTATTAGGCGCACAAGAGACGTGAAGGAATTCAACGTCACTATAGGCCCACTCAGAGACGTTCAGGCTAAACCAGAAGCCCAGGGGCCTTTAGAGTGATGATCTCTAGAAGCCCATCATTTGAAAAGAAAGGATATGAATAAGAGAACCTGCTTGTTCAGAGAGAGAGAGAGAGAGAGAGAGAAAGAATGCAAAGTTAACTGCGAAGCATTTCTTAGCGAAGTTCGGCAACTTTCAGCATCTATCTATCTATCTATCTATCTATCTATCTATCTATCTATCTATCTATCTATCTATCTATCTATCTATCTATCTATCTATCTATCTATCTATCTATCTATCTATCTATCCGCTTACGTTTGGGTGCTCTCGTGGTCATCCCCTTAACTTGGCGTGAACACAAACTGGCGTGGGAGGGTGAGATGGTTTGGCGAATATGAACCGCTGGTCAAGACATGATTAATGTCATAATTCCGTCGCATTCGTCGTCAAAAACTTCCCGCCAGACAGTGGCACACACCCACGGGTGGGTATGTGCCGCTGGTATTCGGGTATGTGCCACAGCTGATTGACAGTATCTACCCAGGAACGACGATGACGAGAACACCCATAAGCAATTTTAACGCGCGAGTATTAAGAAATACCCGACATCGGTAGCGTCGACCAGACGAATGCAAAGAATAAATGTCAGGGTCTCAGCTGGAATCAAACCCAAGCATTCTACATGACAATGAAGCATTTTACCACGGACCTACGCCAGTTCCCGGAACTACTTTTCAAATAGACGGTAATATTAGTGAAACGTCAATAGTAGTTGCAGTGATGCCCACCCAATTTTATAAACATCACATAAGTACTCCTTCGGTACAGCCGTCAGGTCGGGTTAACGTATATTGTGTTGTGTAGTTGCCATGCACTGAAGTTGATTTATGAAGCAATGTTCAGGACCAGCATCGTCCTGAGCATAAGCACTTCATATCAGATTTGGTGTAGCTATTACGCAAGTTTCAGCTGGCATTGTTGCGCAAGTGCGAACAACTGGTTATAGGAACATCTGCAACTCTTCAACTTATCTCTGTGCGTGCAACATTTGTACATATATTTAGCGTCATATCATGACGTGTCGCTCAATACTAAAAATTGCAACATGGTCACCTTCCCTCCACATGCTTTGCATAATGTTGATTCCCAGGTGCAGTGGGATCTGCCGAATTTTTTTTTAGTTCGGCGAGTTTGTGAGGTGAGCCAAACCGCGCCTATAGGCACTGTGCAGAAAACCTTTGGGTCCTAGTGGCATCTTCGGCTTGCAGGACAGTCTATAGCTCAATTTTAGAAGCATTCTAGGTCACGTGAGACCATCTTTAGGTATGTGTATTTTTCGCTATCTAGCAAAAAAACAACAAAAAACGGATGGTTCTTGGGTCATGCCTTGGTGACAATAGCTTCCGCTGTAGTTCCCGAGAGAGGTGAGCGCGTACTTTGAAAAACATGTTCATATCGCCTAGGATCGTACTCACGCGTGGAGTTTATTGTTATTGTGAATAATAATAATAATAATAATAATAATAATAATAATAATAATAATATAATAATAATAATAATAATAATAATAATAATAATAATAATAATATCTCGCGTTTTGCACACCAAAGCAACTATACCATGAGAGGCGCTGTGGTGGAGGGCTTCGGAAGTTTTTACCATCTGGTGTTTTTGAACGTGCCTCAACCAAGGAGGTTGGTACCAACAACGCACACTACACGGGCTTGTGCCTATTCGCCTTCATCTAAATGCGACCGGCATGGCCGGGTTTGTATCGGTGACCTTCAAGCCAGCACTCGATCACCGTATAACCTCCACACGACCACGGCTTTGTTCAGTAGTTTCATTAAATATCCTTTGCCTTACAGTGCCGGTCCTGTGTCTCTTTTCCTGTGTGTCTGCATATTTCAGTTTTTTAAATGTAGTATCACGGTGCCAAATCGGTCTTACTAAATTCCGTAACGTGAACGATCATAAAGAGTAAACCTTTTCATTCGTCCACTCTTTATACATGCGCACTGCAAACGGCTTACTGCCAATATTTTCCTTTCGGGAATAGCGTTACGCAGCCTTGATATTGAACAGACAAAAACTAACGCGACCGCTATCGAAAAAGCTCATTGGAGAGACCGAACGCAATTATTCTAACCGGTGAGGTAGGTAACCCCGGTCCGAGATATCGTTGGCGCGATGCCCATATTATGAAAACAGCTCTGACCGATCAGCTGCCATCACACCGTGTTTTGTAGCTTGTTGCCCCTTTTCTGGTCTCCTTCGAGCTAATCAACTCTCTGGTTGGCAGTGTTGCGCCTTTGGGTAGCGTGGTGCGGACTCGGGCCATCAGAGTCCCCGGAGAGGACGAGTAGAGAAGCCGGAGAAGGAGAAAAAAATGTTTATATACAGTATTTACATGGTAGCGTGGTACAACATGAAAAGAGAATCACACACGAGCGCCTCTGCGCTAGCGTTTTTATACATCGTCCGCCTTCCCAAGATCCCTTGCAAAGAAAATTTATGCGCCGGATACTCCAATGAGATCGTCGTCTTCCTCTCCGTCCCCGAAGAGGGAAAGCCAAACACCGCCTCCCTCTGAACCTAGGAAAGGGGCAAGGCATGCCCAGTTCGCTGTTTGGTGAGGGAGACCCCACGCGCCAGCGTGGCACCACAGTGAGATGACGTGGAATCCCATGCGCAAAGTCGCTCCCTGATGCAGCCAGGTTGACTCAAGCAAGGCAGAATACCCCGTACAGCTGCTGGGTCGACGCTGCTTCGGAGTGTTGCTCTCGGCGGCTGACAAAAGCTTGGCCAACGACTTTTGTGTCAAGAGGAGCCGGCGACGTGGTTTTTCCCGATTGTCCGCGTCCGTAGCCGTCCCGGTGCAGGGTTGACTCATCAACAGCTGCCAGGTGCCAGCAGGCCGCGAAGACCACGTGGAACTTGGGCGAGGCACAACAGCACCCCCGCCGCCAGATGATACATCGGGAGGTCGAGTTGTTCCATGCAGCTCGGCCGGGTCGATGTCGGCGACGTTCCGGCAAGGCTCTTGCTTTCTCGAAGGGCCTGGTCAAACTGGAATGCTCCAAGAGCTGGCCTCTGCGCCCCGCTTCGGTGAAAAGTGGGTGACAAGCTCCAAGAAACGACCTTTGTCAGCCACACACAATGCGACAAGCACCGCGTGCACGCCACTCTCATCGCCAGGCCTCAGATTTTACAAAGCAAACATCTTATCTTAATAACTTAAGCTCAAGGAAACAATGTGCATACCAATCGGGACAAGTGTCCAGTAACTCTTTCATACGTAATTCCATTTGGAATCGAGATAACATTATAATCAAGCTAAACAAGCAAACTGTAGAGCTCGGGACAACGAGGGAGTCAGTAAAAAATTTCTCTATGCCCTCACTGTAACACATTGAAAAAAAAAAAGTACACATAAACTAGGTAAAGGTAAACAAAAAATCAAACAAACCTTCCGCGTCTTTTGACGAGTCAAAACGCTCGACTTAGGGCGTCTGCATTTGTATGAAGGCCACCTCTCTTGTAGCGCACCTCGAAATTGTGCTGCTGCAGTGCTATGCTCCATCTGAGCAAACGACCATTCTTAGGTGACATTTGGTGTAACCAGGTTAGTGGAGAGTGATCAGTTTCTATAATAAACTTAGAGCCAGCAACATAGCAGCCTAGTTTTTGTACGGCCCAAACAATGCAAGCACATTCTTTTTCCGAAGTGCTATAAGCCTCTTCCCTGCTGCTCAATTTGCGACTCAAATACAAAACCGGCCGCTCCTCTCCACTCTGGTCCGTCTGACATAGCACTGCTCCTAAACCGCGTTCGCTTGCATCACACTGAATAGTGAAAGGTTTTGCAAAATCCGGTGCCCTCAAGACGGGTTTCTCACTCAATGCGTGCTTCAGCTTCTGAAAAGCGTCTTCCTTTTTAGAGTCCCATTGAATGTTCACAGGTTCGGTCTTGCGTAAACTATCTGTCAAAGGGCTGGCAATCTCGGAGTAATTCGGGACGTAATGCTGATAGTAACCTGTGAGGCCGAGGAATGCTCTCATCTCGGTCTTAGTGCTGGGACGACGATAACCGACCACCGCGGCTACCTTGAGTTCGGACGGTCGACGACGCCCATTTCCTACAATGTGCCCTAAATAGCTTACTTCAGCACAGCCCAAATGACATTTCTCTCTCTTTACCGTAAGACCTGCATTTTTGATCCGTTCCAAAACCATCCGAAGGTGTTCAACATGGTCTTCCCATTTGTCCGAAAATATCGCCACATCGTCTAGGTAAGGCAGCGCAAATTTCTCGAGCCCGTGGAGAACCTTATCCATCAGGCGGCTGAAACAATACGGCGCGTTCTTGAGCCCAAAGCTCATCATCAAAGGACGAAAAGTGCCCAGGGGTGAGATAAAAGCAGCGTATCGACTCGCGCGCTCTGTCAAAGGGACCTGCCAATACCCCCTAACAAGGTCTAACGTAGAAATGTATTTCGCCTTAGACACTGTCTCTACCCTCTCTTCAATGTTAGGAATAGGGTAAGTCTGGTCGACTGTTACAGAGTTCAGGCGGCGATAGTCCACGCATGGCCTTGGATCACGGCCCGGAATCTCAACCAAAATCAAAGGCGAGGTGAAATCACTGTCTGCTTCGATGATAACACCTAGGTCGATCATGCGGCGAATTTCGGCCTCTAGTATCTCTCTCTGTCTAGGTGACACCCGATACGGCTTACAGCTGATCGGCTTGTTAACCGTCAGCTCAATGTCGTGCTTAATCACATCCGTTTTGCCTGGCTTCTCGGAGAAAACGGTAGCGAATTCCTGTACGAAAAGCTCTAAATCTTCCTCTTGAGCCTTACTTAGGGTGTTCCCTGTGTCTACCCTATCTGACAATGTGCTGCTGACCGTGCCATCGGAAAGACAAAGGATTTCCGCGCCCTCATCCTCAGGAACATTGAGTGCAAGGTTTACTACTGCTTTTCGTCGCATGTAGGGTTTCATTAGGTTACTGTGATACACTTTGGGGCATTTCCGGCCCCACTTTACCTCGTAGTTGGTGTCTGAAAGCACTGACATCACTGTCGCTGGTCCCTCCCATTGTACGTCCAGCTTGTTTTTTCTTGAAGGGCACAACAGCATCACCTCATCGCCCACTCTAAAGACTCGCTTTCGAGCTGACTTATCGTAACGGGCCTTGGAAAGCGCCTGTGCTGCGCGCATGTTGCTCTCCACCACTTCGCGTGTAGTCCCCAGTCGCCCCAATAAATCCAGTACATAGGAAACCACATTAGGGTCCTCCCCATATCCAGTCCATGACTCTCGTATCAAGTGCAGCGGACCTCTCAAGTTCCTGCCGTAGACAAGTTCAGCCGGACTAAAACCCGTACTCTCGTGTGGGGCCGACCTCAGAGAAAACATCGCAGCTGGTATACACCCCTCCCAGTCACTTTTATGCTCAAAGCACAAAGCTCGCAAAACGCGTTTCATGACCGAGTGCATGCGTTCCACAGGGTTCGACTGTGGATGGTGAATAGAGCTATGCGCGATTTTTATCCCGCAGCGTTCTAGGAATGTAGTCGTAAGGCAGCTTGTGAACACACTTCCGTTGTCACACTGTATCTCCGAGGGAAAACCCACCCGAGAAAAAATAGACAACAATGCGTCCACCACGCATACTGAACTCAACTCTTTCAGTGCGATTGCCTCCGGGAACTTGGTGGCAACGCACAGCGCGGTCAGGACGTACCGATATCCTGATTTAGATGGAGGCAGAGGCCCCACGATGTCAATCACGAGCCGACGGAAGGGTTCTGTGACTATTGGCACTAGTTTCATTGGTGCCTTCCATTTGTCTGTTGATTTTCCTATCCGCTGACAAGTGTCGCATTCACGGACAAACATCTCTACATCCTTCCAGCACCCGGGCCAGTAGAACTCCTGAGCCAGCTTAGCTTTCGTTTTCTTTATACCTAAGTGGCCCGCCCAGGCGTTGCTGTGGGCCAGGTCGAGAATGTTCCGCCGGTATTTTAGTGGAACTACCACTTGGTTGTAGACCCGCCCTTTACCGTTCTCATACCTGCGATGCAACACCTCGTTTTGGGTGTAGAACGAAACGTTCTTCCTAGAGTTACCTTCCTTATGTATGGCATCTAGCAGCATAGAGAGTGCGAGATCCGCCTTTTGATCGACCACTAGCGTTGCACGGTCGGTTCTGGCTAGCTGACACCAACTGGTGGACGCGGGTGTTAACACCGAGCCTGTCACCAAGTCCTCGTTTTCGGGCGTTAGAGATATTTCCTCGCTGTTGTCGACCATAGCCCCAGTTTCCGTCTCGACAACTCGCATGGCAGACTCATTTTCCGTCGCAACTACCTCAGGTTTTCCTACACTGCCCTCGGACGTCTGCTCCCCAGAGGTTGAGCTGCTCAGCTGTTGCGTCAGCTCGCGCGCCTTCGAACGGGTAAGGGCCATGCAAGCTATTTCGGTGGCAAATGATTCTCCACGTGTTTTTAACATTTCCTCAGACTTATTTGAAAATAGGTAAGGGAAGTGCTCCGGAAGGTTGGCTGAAATTGCTGCTTCCGTACACAATTGGCCGAAAGGGCCCTCGATTACAACCCTCGCTATCGGTAGGCAGACGCTTTGCTTTTCTGCCACTTGCCGAATCCAGGCACACTCTCCTATATAGTCTTCGGAAGATACGCAACTTGGATGCGCTACATCCATTGTGGCCGCCGAGTCCCTCAATACCCTACACATTCGGCCGTTCACTGAGAGTGTCCTCATGTAAGGCTTCAACAGCTTTAAGCTATCCTCTGACTCCTGAATTGTGGCAAATGCCATGTGCTTCTTACAGCTCCTGGCCATGTGGCCCTTTTCTCCGCAGCTGTAGCAAACAACTGGCTTCCGCGCTTCTAACGCATGCGCTATGTCACCAGGCGCCTTTGAACCTGATGAAGGTGCCGCCTTAGTCCCCTCACTGTCCTTTCCCTGCTGACTGTCTAATAACTTGGAATTCTCGGGTTTCCAGTTATTTCTTGCAAACCTCTTGCGTCCCTGGTTTCCCGACCAGCTTTCTACCTTTTCACTTTTTTCCGAAGTTCGTGGTGTACTGCGGAGACTACGGCGTGAGCAGTAATCTTCGGCGAGTTCTGCTGCCCTGTTCATGTCTACGTCTTTCATCCTATCCTGCACCCAAAGCCTTACCTCCTCGGGAATTCCCCGGTAAAACTGCTCAAGTACCATCAACTCAATGACCTTGTCATGGTTGCCATAGACTTGCGCGCTTTTGAGCCACTCTTCAAAGTTGGCTCTAATTTGGTAGGCATAGTCTGAATGAGATTCGTTGCCCCTCTTAGAGTGCCTGAACCGCAGGCGGAAAGCCTCTGTCGATAGGCGATATTTTCATAGCAATGCAGCCTTTACCCTGTCATACACCTCGGAGTCCTCTTTATTCATTCTTGCGATAACATCGGACACTTCGCCTGGTAGTACGCATATCAGTTTTTGTGGCCAAGTCTCCCTACTAAACCCTGCATTTTCGCATGCTCGCTCAAAATGCACGAGGTATAATGCAATGTCGTCACCCGCCTTGAAGGTGTGGATTAGATCCTTTATCTTTGATTCTCCACCCCCTGAATTTCGATTTCCCACGGACATACGAAGCTCCAGTTCTTTCAGACGGATTTCATGTTCTTTATCCTCGCGATCCCTCCTTATTTCCTCCTCTCTCTGTTCACGGGCTAAGCGCTCACGTTCCTCTTTCTTTGCCAAAATGGTTTCTCTGGCCTCAATGGCCTCTTCTAAACTCACTTCCTCTTTTCCCAAGTGCTCCAAAATTTGTTGTTTTCTTTTAACCGAGCCGACCGAAATATTCAGCTCCTGACAAATTTCGAGGAGTTCTTGGACCTTAAACTTCTCCATCTTAGATATGCACACCGTTTCTCTTCTAAGGTAATTTTGCCCACGAGCCACCCAATTCTTGGTCTGCGAATCAAAATTTACCAAAATCACCCTACCACGTTACCGACCATCTGCGCTAACGAGTCTGGCGAAAAGAAGAGCAAACACGCGGCACTCACCACTTCGATGCAGCCGACGCAGGCGAATCCCATAAGCTGCCAGCCACTGTTGCGCCTTTGGGTAGCGTGGTGCGGACTCGGGCCATCCGAGTCCCCGGAGAGGACGAGTAGAGAAGCCGGAGAAGGAGAAAAAAATGTTTATATACAGTATTTACATGGTAGCGTGGTACAACATGAAAAGAGAATCACACACGAGCGCCTCTGCGCTAGCGTTTTTATACATCGTCCGCCTTCCCAAGATCCCTTGCAAAGAAAATTTATGCGCCGGATACTCCAATGAGATCGTCGTCTTCCTCTCCGTCCCCGAAGAGGGAAAGCCAAACACCGCCTCCCTCTGAACCTAGGAAAGGGGCAAGGCATGCCCAGTTCGCTGTTTGGTGAGGGAGACCCCACGCGCCAGCGTGGCACCACAGTGAGATGACGTGGAATCCCATGCGCAAAGTCGCTCCCTGATGCAGCCAGGTTGACTCAAGCAAGGCAGAATACCCCGTACAGCTGCTGGGTCGACGCTGCTTCGGAGTGTTGCTCTCGGCGGCTGACAAAAGCTTGGCCAACGACTTTTGTGTCAAGAGGAGCCGGCGACGTGGTTTTTCCCGATTGTCCGCGTCCGTAGCCGTCCCGGTGCAGGGTTGACTCATCAACAGCTGCCAGGTGCCAGCAGGCCGCGAAGACCACGTGGAACTTGGGCGAGGCACAACAGCAGGGTCAAAATATCGCATCAACCTGCCTACGGAGCCGCCCCTCAGTATACGCTCATGAGTTCCATCACTGCATTGTTTGTTCCTTGTGAAAAATCCCCACGCATTCCTTTGTTTCCAGAGATGCGGATCTCTTCCGGCGTCTTCTCATCTATCCTGTGCCACGGGAGAACGACGAACGAGCTTTTTGCCTTTTCGAGCAGCACAAGCGCTGATTCGTCGTCAAGTGTTTTTTTCGTGGAGTCTCTTCCGAGGGAGCTCCAGAGTCGTTCTCGTCTCGAGACACTTTATATGTACTACCATGCGCCAAAGAAGCAAAGCGATGCCTTTGCGAGAATAAACGATCATTCGTCTGTCAAGTCTTTTGTAAACCGTGGCTTTGTGGAGCCCATTTAGCCTCGGGCTTGTTTAGCTACCCTGTCTTGTTGAAGGGAGCGTCGCCCCAGTAAATGTTATTTCGCTTCTAGGAATACACCATTCGTTGAAAAAAAAACAACAACCTCGTCGCAACATTTTCGGTTGCCTCACATGCTAGAAGCATCTCGTCCTCAAGTTCTTCGAGTGTGCGGTGGGCTTGTACGTTGTCGGGCTTTGTGGTTTCACGTTGTTGGTAGAACGTTGACACTCAGAAATAAATCGCATAGTTGCTACGTACGACGTGTCTACTGCAACTTGCAGTGGTATTTTGTCTTTGTAGAGCTCACAGGCTTAATCCTACTTTTTTGTAGTTTGGTAGTTTTGTGAGTTGTTTTCTGCTCAGTGTGGCACTGTTCGCGTTAGCTCGCTGCAGGTGTTTCCTCATCTCTGCTGGTTGCCCTATTGGCCATCCTGCTCTATAGAAAATTTCAAGATTGCGAGCGTTGCACCTCAGAAAACTTCCGTTCACCTCATTTACCTGCTCCTTTGAAACTGAAAGCATGTTTTCAAGTTCTTTTTAAATGTAAGAAATGTCTCCCTTTAGTTTTTCACATAAAGCGAACGGGCTTAAAATTCAATGAAATTTCTTATAAATTTTTTATGTAGCTCAAAAGAACATTTATTTGATGTAATTTACAAAATGAAGGAAAAAAAGTGTAAAAAATTAGCACGATACTTTCTAAAGCTCTTCTTGCCTACCAATGCTATTAAGGCACATCGGTGGGCAAACCAGATATCAACAAGGGGCACTGTTTTTAAACAGTGAAGGGTTCCATTATCTCTGTCTTACCTATTATTTGTGCTAACTCGAGTACGATTTTCCTGTCCTCTTTTGTGTTTGAGCTATTTTGAGAAAGCGGAGGCCATTTTCTTGCGCACGCGCATAATCAATGTACGGGTTAAGTCACTACAGTTTCACCCTTTACATTTAACGCTGACCGATATTAGTGAAATGACGGCTTGTGAGAAGTTATGTGTTTGGCTTGAAGCGTGGGAGAAAAGATACAGTAGCAGGAACATTTATATGCAATGCTTGACTCTGGTAACTTTTTTGTCGCAGGTGAACAAGATCCCTGACTTGAAGAACGTTCTGCTCAAGAAGGATGCCTACTGCAACCCCATGAATGATTCCAGAAATGTCCCAGGTAGGACTGCATGATTTATTGATGTTAAAGGGCCACTCACCAGGCCCCATACCTAATTTTAGTTAGACCGTGGAAGTTGTTGGGTGTCCAATGAGGAACAATTTGCCAGAAAAGTTTTTTGAATCGCTTCATTACGAGCCGAGAAAACTGTTTTGTTGAAGCGGTGCGAAACGAGGATGAGACAAGGCGAGCTCGAAACCCTTGCTCCTCCTGCGCGTAGACTTCGCAAGCAAAATCTCTTTCCTACCCTCTCCGGCATTCGACCAAGAGGTCACGTGCGCATGACGTGCCGAACAAGCCCAACCCCTATGCACGAGAGCGGCGTATTTTCTGTTGCTGTTGTTGACCAGCGTTGTTTTGAGGTCTACTGCCTGTTTCTGCGGGATGGTTTGGAAACGCTGGCCTAGATGCGGTAGAATAGATAAGCACAATGAGTGCGCGAGCGCGTAGGAGCGTTCCACGGCTGTTGTCTGCTCGATGCGCTGACCGTGGGGACGCAACTCATTGCAATTAACGCAAAAGCAATGAAAAAAATAAATCACTCACATTTTCTTATTGTGTCTCAATATTTATCTAGAGATTTATTAATCTCTTCAAGCAACAAATACAAAAACTACGCATGTCGTGTTATATAATTTTTGCCATATCACGTGCCACTGTTGGCAACGTGAGAGAACCGTCGTCTACGTAGAGGATAAATGTCACTGCATTGGCGTGTACGTAGGGCCATTCATACGAGCACGTCATGCCCTTGTTCTTCAGGCGCGCGCCCGAAAAAAGAAGGCGGAGCAGCGTTCATCTTGAAATTTGACATATTTCCGCGGTGCGTAGCATTGCAAATTTTGGCAGATGTGATCATGAATGCCTCGCCTACCCATTGCGCTTGTCAGCTGAAAATTGTCATACCTGGTGAATGGCCCTTAAAAAAATAAGTCTTGGTGAACTCATAGTAATATGTTTTCGGGTGCTGAACGTATCTTACGCATCAGCTATCTGAGAAAGATTTGAACACTTTAACGCCACAAACTACATCTTTCAATGCTCCCAGAAATGGGCAATCTTCATTATTATTAGTGTTTCTGTTTCGGTACGTATGATAGCCACGTTGAGGATATAATCATTTAGTAGTCGTAAGAATTTTGGCCATGAGGATCAATCCGGGTATATTATTGCACATACAATACAACATAAATCCAACTTTTATGAGAATAGTGAAAACAGAGATGCCCGTACACACATTTTTTGTACAGGAGTGGAGTAGTATTGAGAAGAAATGTATTGCTCACATTCTTCTTTTCTGAGTACGATATTTGTCGTCTTTATTGTTTCAAGAAGCAACATATTAACAAAAAAAACGTACTCAAGAATTTTCAATAGGAACACTAACCAATTCACCGCAGTTGAGCCACATCTGTGTACACGTGCCGTGCTGTAGTTGTATTTAGTACTCTCGACTAATTCAGTGCATTATTACGCTAATGTGTAGTAATCATCCATACATGCGGCAAAGCGAACGAAAAAAAAAACCTGTAACTATACAAGAATGTTTCCCCTCCGTAGTAAGTGAGCTACGTGTCAATACTCTGCTAAGTGCTCCATGCATAGATACATGCAGATTCATGCAGTACTGAGGCCACTTTTTAATCCGAATAATTAAAACGCTACGCTGGCAGTGGAGGTGTGCTGAGTAGGCTGATCACAAATTCGAAAGCGATACATTACTTTTTGTTTGAGAATAAATAAATCACTAATTTCACTGCTTACAAATTGCACGAGACACATGAAAAACGAAGTAGTTAAAAATGGGGAAAAACTAATACCTACTTATTGTCACCGAAACGGAAAAACCACAACTGCGAGAGAAAACTTACAATTTTAGCACGGATTCATCATAATGCTCTGCTGCCCACCCTTAAAATATATATATATATATACTACACACAAATGCAGAAGAACCATCAAGCGTATATATCTGCGCGAAGGCTGAACGATTCGCAAGCCTTACCGCAGCAGTCAGTGATTGCTTTACCGTTTCATTTACTTCGTTTATCACGCCTGGCAAAGACGAGAACTCTCCCGTAACAGTGACAACCTACTTGTGAGTCAGAGCGATCAGCGATAAATATAGAAAAAAAGTAAAGTTTGGCCACAATGGCGAAGCAATGAACGCGATAGCGACAAATCGGAAGGTCACTCGCAGAATCGCAAGCAGATCGAAATTCGTCCCGCATTTTTCACGCACAAATGACGCACGAAACGTACTGACAGGTACAAATGAACGCGAATAAGCATCCCAGTTGTTACTTCACTGTGTCTGAGAAGTGCGCCCTTTTCGCAAACGGAGACTGTGCAACGATTGCAGTGATCTTTGTCTGCCCGGTAACTCCAACAGGATTGTTCCAATGAAAGCCAAAGGCCCGCCAAGACGTGCGATCCTCCCCATCGCGAGATAAGGGAGCGGGATAAGGGAGCGAGAGACCCCTCTTCTCGGCGGCGCTAAGTACGCGTGGCAGATGAGAGTGCGCGTAGCCGCGTCGGGATGATGTGGCGACGCGCGCTCGTTACGCCATCTGGCTGGTAAAGCTGAAAACACGATAGTTCCTCCCGAGATGCCCGTCAGCAGCAGTAAGTGGTAGATATAGATAGCTTGCCGTTGGAACATTGAACAAGCTGCTCCTCCGTGGCTCAGTGGTGAACGCCCCGCACTCACTATTTAGAGGTACCAAGTTCGATTCTGTGCGCCCGAGTCTTTCTCTGGATTATTTTTTATTTCTTGAGTTTACATATATTGTGAGCGAGACAAGCGAATGACTCTTCATTCTCTTTACATATCATCATCATCTGTACATCTTCGTCATCTGTAAATATTATCTCGAGCCTGGCTGAATAAACCGGTGCCTCATAAGTGGTGGAGATGCTTCTCGTTCCCCCAAGTCCTCTCGCCCGTTCTCCATGGAGCACCACTCGGGTCGTCACGCACAACCCCCTGCGATAGCAGCCCAAGAAAATTCTGGCCCATCCAACGTTTCCGTCCTACTGCAGCCATCACCACCCGCTCTGCCCAACAACGCCTGCCTGCGTGATCCACCTGTGTTTTCCGGTCTCCAAGGTGATGTTGTAGAAGACTGGATCAAAAACTGTGACCTCGTCAGTGATTTGATCAGGTGGGACAATTCACAGAATTGTGCAGCGTGCCCTTTTACTGTTCGATGTCGCTAAAACTTGGTTCTGGAACCATCACCCGGACCTTCCCGACTGGGACACTTTCGCGCAGCAACTTCGCGAAATTTTCGGTACACCTACAGTTCGCGCGGAGGCAGCAAAGAATAAGCTCGCTGAACGCACGCAGCTGCCGTGTGAATCTTATGTTGAATTCCAATGGTGGAGTCGGTGCAGCCGACCGACTTCGCGAGCGAGCACTCGACTCTGGCGTAGAGCAAATCCTCCAAATCCGCCATCGGAACACAACCCGCCCTGCTGGAGCAAGGCGGAAGCTGCCGCGTTACCCAGGATACCTTGCGCGTGGTCTCTTCCGCTGTCTGTTTCCCACGTGGTTTACCAGCATCGCTGCATCGTTCGTTTGCTTGTTCAGCGCTATTCACCTGTGTGGATTGGATATCACGCCAAGCGTGCAACAGCTATTGTCCACGATGTCTGCGATGGTGACCACACAGTATGCGGAGCAACATGGTAAGTGTCTCCTCAATTTCAACACTGTGCTGTAATTGTAAGTTGAATGCAACACACGTGTTGCGTGGAGCGATTGTCTGCACGCGCTATGTTCATGTTGCAACGTTGCTCTACTGCTGATGCGATCGTGTCACTGAAACGCATCGCATGAGTCATACCGTTGTTCGTTTGCCTGTGTCCGTGGAGAACGAAAACCTTCGCCGCATTGATTGCACAAACACTGCTGTAAATATACAGCCAAAAGTAAACGTGCGCGCGACGCCACTGTTCTTGCACGGAACGGCGTCATTAGTAAGAAGCGAATTCCTATCACTTTAGAATGCAGCCACACGAATAGAAACGAACCGCGTTGGTGACAAGCGTGTTTGGTATAAGGGCAATTTGACCGATCGTCCAAAACAATTTTTTTCTGCCCCCTACTCCACTCCCGCGGCGAGTCTCCCAATTTCAGAAGTCCCTAGGTTGGCAGGTACGCATTTGCGGCGACATACCTCCAAAGTAACGCTTTTACCGTACAAGCACAACGCAGCGCGAGCGTTTCAGTTCTGCACTACTATGTGGCAAAATCCAGTGCACTCGCCTTTCAGTGGAAGCGGCGCAGAAGCAGTTGTCTGCCTTTATATGTCTCGAAGAAACTATAAGCCAGTGTTACGCACCCGAGAATTTGACTCCCAGGAAATTTTAGCTGCAGAGGTAGCATCGTGAGTGCCTGTTCTGCAATCTAATGGGTTGGCAATGTTACCAAGGTCAGGACATTGAGCACATCCAAATTAGGAATCGGTCTCAGTCCACAGAAATTACGTTGCTTTTCCTGGAGTGTCACTGCCTGTTTCAGGCCTGAAAGATCGTGCTTCATTTTGATTAACAGTCAGCTGATCAGAAACTCTGTGCATCATGATGAGAGTGTGTAATTCAATCAAGAATGTGCACAATGTGTTGAGCTACTGTTGAAGAACTTGCATGCCACCATGTATGCTTACGTAAAATTGTTATTCAAAATTTTGTGTCGTGATGAGATAGCATAGCAAACATAGTTACTGTTTTGTGAAGCTGTGTTAGGAAGCCTCACATGGCTTAGCTTAAGTGCATACATAGTTGCATGAAATTCACATGGTGCTTCAATGTACAGCAATTTGTGTCACAGAACACAAATCGTTGGTCGTTACGTCGCTTCATGTATGCCAGCTGTATGAATAACAATGCATTTCGTTTTTCCATTCACAGTGCCGGAACACAGCCAAAAGAGCGAGCAACGCAGTGAGTCCATTTATTTATTTATTTAGAGAATACTGCAGGCCCATTTAGAGGCCCTAGCAGGAGAGGATACAAATGCATTCAAGTAATGAATTATACATGATATATACAGTTAGATCAGTGCAAAGAACACCAAGCACTTTAACGACAAAAATCAAAGTAGAAAATCGATATCAAGACAAACTAAAACAGGTTGGTGCTTATATATGCCTATAAGCTCTACATTAATACCAACACAGCAGAATACCACAACTCTCTAACACCTGTGTCGGGTGACGTGCAACTGGTAACGTCTGTACAAATGTCTCAAGCACTTTTTTCTTTTCAGGTACAGGCTGTGAATGGACGGCGGGAGAAACAGAGAGAAAATAAACTTTATTGAAGAATTAAAATTACGTGAATAATACCGGGTGGAGCCCTCTTGTAGAGCCCCACTGGCCACAGCGGCTCGCCGGGCTTGGTCTAGGGTCACCAGTTGGCTCCCCAGTGCCAGCTCGGAAAGCCGTGCCTCCCAAGACCACGTTGTGAGTGTTTGTAGTGAGCGCACCAACCTAGATACTGCATTGGCTGGCCGCTCGGTACATTGGTAGGTTATGTGTGTAAGTGTGGCTGTGTGGTTACTACACCATGGGCATACCCCTGTTGTGTATATCTGTGGAAAAATTGCGTGTAGTTTTGATATGTGGGGGTATGTGTTCGTTTGGAGGCGGCGCCAATCCCGGGCTTGTTGGCTGCTTAAGTTCGGATGTGGAGGGGCGTACGTGCGTCTTGTAAGGCGTTGGTTTTCCAATATCTGCCTGCTTGTTACACTTTGCTCTTCATGATGCCCTGTGAGGTGTCCTGAGGAGAGTCCTGCGTCTCGGCGAGTAAGTCCGCGAGCTACGCAGTTTGCCTCCTCGTTCCCCCCCAGGCCGTCATGCCCTGGGCACCAAGTGACGCCATGTGCCTCCATCAACATGGACCCCAAAATATCAGTGACGCACCTTGGAAGTGTGCCTCTAAGGTATAAGCGACATGCAGCTTGTGAGTCTGTCAAAATATACGCTGAGCGCCCCCTTCTTTCGGCTTCTCTGATTGCCAAGGCTATGGCTGCTGCCTCTGCGGTGGCACTTGATCTGGTGCGTAGGGACGCGCAGGCCACGACTTTGCTTTGGTTAGTCACTGCCAATGCATATGCTTGTTTTCTGGAGCCTTGTGGTGGCGCGGGATAAAGACTGACGTCGGTAAAGTAAGCGTCTGGATCGCTACTTCTCTGCAGGAGTTTTCGTGCTCGCGCTTGACGGCGCTTTTTTTTGTAGAGCGGGTGCATGTTTTTTGGAACTGGTTCCACGATTATTTGATCACGTATTTGCTTGGGTACAATGACTGTCTCATCGCCACAGTATTGAGGGATGAGAGGGTATCCCAGCCTCTGTAGCAGTGTTCTTCCCTGGAGCGTAGTGGTGAGTCGTTCTCGCTGTGCGATTAGCGTGGCGGCGGCCAATTCTTCATACGTATTATGCATGCCGAGTCCCATGAGTTTTTCTGTGCTTGTGCTGTTCGGAAGTCGCAATGCTGCTTTGTATGCAATTCTGATGAGTCTGTCAATCTGCTCTATTTCGGGCTTGCGTGTTGATTGAAAGGGAAGAGCGAACGTGACTCGGCTGAGAACGAAGGCATGTACAAGGAGTACCGTGTCGGCCTCTGTCATCCCATCATTACTTCGCGCAATTCTAGCTATAAGGGATGCAATACTCTTTACGGTGTGTTTGAGTTTGCCTATTACAGTCTTTACGCTGTTGTTTTCTTGCACGTGCATGCCTAATATTCGAGCTACTGGGGTCCTGTTGGTGATCTGTCCGGCAATTTGTAGCTGCAGCGCGGGTGCACGGTTGGACCGAGTGCGTGGGGGTCTTATTTGCAAATATTCCGATTTGTTAGGTGCGCACGACATGCCTGTAGCAGTGAGGTAGCCTTGAATCATGTCTATAGCGGTTTGCAGTACATCTTGTCGTTCTCCATAGGAGCCCTTTGTTGCCCATAGCGTAATATCATCCGCGTAAAAGGCACAGCCCAGGTTTGGTACAGTCTCCAGCTGGAGGACTAGTTTCCGGAGGCCGATATTGAATAAAAATGGAGACAAGATGGAGCCCTGAGGTGTGCCTTTCAGTGGGAGGTCGTATGGTGATGATTTGGTACCAGCTATGCCAATCTGCGCCTTGCGATTTCCAAGAAAATCAGAGGCATAGTTGAATATGCGTTGTCCGCATCCTATGGCTGCAAGACCGTCTAGTATGGTAGAGTGCGCAATATTATCAAATGCTTTTTCGATGTCGAGTGCAACGAGTAGATTGTTGAGACTACCTGGCGCTGGGTTAAGCACTTCCTCTTTGAGCAGTAAGAAGATATCCTGGGTAGACACTCCTCGCCTAAATCCGTACATAGATGTTGGTAGAAGCCCCCGTTCTTCTGTGTATTGGTCAAGGCGAGTGAGTATAACTTTTTCGAAGAGCTTGCCAATGCATGACGTTAAGGAAATTGGTCGTAGCTGATCAAGGCTTCGCCGTTTGCCTGGTTTAGGTATGAGTACAACCTGTGCCAGTGTCCATTCTGCAGGTATCTTTCCACTCGGTGTCCAGACTTCCTGATTAAAGTGGTCTGTGATGGCTTGTAATGCTTCATCGCTGAGGTTCCGTACCATGGCATTTGTAATGCCATCCAATCCGGGCGCTGTATTTCTTTTGAAGCTTTGAGCCGCTGCATAAACCTCCGCAAAGGTTATGGGGGCGTCGAGCTCAGTGTTGGGTTCTCCATTGTAATCTTGACTGGGTGTTGGGCTAACGTTTCGCTTGCGTTCTCCTGTGTAGCGTTGTTTCAGCTCTTCTATTAACTGATCCGGATCACCTTGAAATTCCCCAGCTAGCCGTTGAAGGGTAGCGTTTGTTTCGCTTCTTGTTGCAGAGGGATCCAAAAGACTCCGTAGGATGTTCCACGTCTTTTTCGTGCTTAATGTGCCTTTTAAGGAATCGCAGAAGGTGCGCCAGTTGTTGTTGTAAAGTTCCTTTGAGTATGCGTTTATTTCCTCCGTGATTTTCGCTATACGGAGTCTGAGTTTCTTATTTAGGTTTTGTCGGCGCCACCGTTTCGTGAGGCCTCGACGAGCTTCCCAAAGATGTGTCAAGTGGGTGTCAATAGCAGGTGCGTCGGTAGTTGTTTGATATATCTTGGTGTTCTTGTCATAGAGACCCTTAATGTACGGTGTCCATTGGGCTATAGTTGTTGGCTTGGGCCCGTCTACTTCCTGTTGCTCTCTATATTTAGTCCAGTTAGTCAGTCTGGCTTTTCCGAGCGGGCGTCGCAGTCGAGCTGTTTCATATGTTATTTGCACAATATTGTGATCGCTGCCCAGATTGTCGTCCAGCACACTCCAGCGCATGGTCGCGGCATTGTTGGTTACGGTAAGGTCGGGAGTGGTGTCCCTGTTGACACTGTTTCCTATACGAGTCGGTATGCCCGGTGTCGTGAGGAGTGTGTAGTCGTAGGCGCTGTATCGCTTCTAAAAGTCGCGTACCTTTGGGTCTGTCTGTGCTATAACCCCATGTGGTGTGCCAAGCGTTGAAGTCCCCAGTGATGATCAAGCGGTCGCGTGGTTGAAGCTTGTTGTTCAAATAGTGGAAGATATTGCTGAATTCTGCTTTTCTGTCTTGTGGGGGACTGTATATGTTACATATAACCTGCCTCGGGCGTCCTTTCTTCGCTGGCCAGAGCGTTACGATAAGGTGTTGCGTCTCTTCGTTCGGTGCCGTTATGCATGTAGCTGCCAATTCTTTCCGGACGAGTGTCGCAATCTTAGGTGTATTTGGATCCATGTACAGTTTGTAGCCAGAAACTGTTTTAGGCCTGGCTCCCACCTCTTGCAAGCAGATTACGTCAGGAGGAACCAGCGCCGCCTTTATGTATAGAGTGAGTGTAGCGTGCTTGTTGTGCAGGGAACGACAGTTCCAGGACCATATAGTGAGATTCTCGTTTGCTATGCGTCGGTTAATTGCCATGATGCGAGGAGGTGGGTGTGCTTTCAGCGTCCGAGGTAAGCATGCTTTTGGCGTCGGACTCCTGGGACCGCGGTTGGCTCTGCTTACGTCGACGCTTCGTTTCTTTGGCGAGGCTTTCATGAACGTATCGCTTCAGGTCATGAAATTCGACAAAGAACTGTTTCATTTGGGCTTCTGTTTGCTGCAGTATGTGCTGTTGCATTAGCTGCAGTTGTTGTTGTAAAGTGAGGTTTGTCGCTGTTTGTTCTGTTCCTATATTGGCTACAGGATCTCGTGGTGGTGTCGATTGCGGTTGGATGTGCCCATTGTCCCGTAGCTTTTCGCTTGGGTGGCTAGTTAGATTTGAGAGGCCTGGACTGTAGTTTTCGGGGTGGCTCCCATTATTTGGGCCAGCTGTTTTTCGAGCCACATTATTTTGTTCTCGTATTTGTCAAGGCGTTGCTTAAGCTGTTTGTTTTCAGCGATTACTGCTTGATAGTTTACGTTTTGTGTGATGGGGGCAGTACATGCAGACTTGGGAGCCACGGCTTCCGCCCAGCTTACCGGAAGTGATGATGCCTGTTGGGTGCATCCTTGATCCCCGCCGTTGCCTTTGGCTCCCCCTCCTGGAGGACTGCGGTGGAGGTTCTGCTGAGTCGGTGCTGGCGCGCTCTTCTTGGATGGCGAGTGCGGCTTTCTGCCCGGGGACCGTGAATGCGACCGGGAACTGTGCTTGTCATCGGCTGACTTGTAGGCGTTTTCTTCCTCTTCGGAGGAGAACCAGCGGAGATTCTTGGTCCTCGGTGGGTCGTTGCTAGTGCCCTGTTGAAGCTTATCACTGTGGCCTGCTTGTACTTGCGGCCGTTTAGGCTTCGGCGGCTTAAGTCTTTTTTGCAAGTTGGATCTCATGTGGGGTGAGCCTCCCCGCACGAGGCGCAACTAATAGAACACGGATGTCCATCCGTTGGATTAGTCAGTCCGCACAGCCGGCAAATGGGGCGATCCGGATGCGGGCAAACGTCCGCGCGGTGTCCTTTTTCTCGGCAGACCTTGCAGACTTGAATCGTAGGTCGGAAGGGGTAGCAGCGGAGTTCACCCCCGTAATAGTAGACGGTACGATGTAGCGTTGGACCGAAAAATGTAATGGCTGCGCTTTTCGTTGTGCCTATCATTCTGGCAGTGATGATCTCCACACCGTGCGTTCTGACACGTAGGTGCGCCATGAGAGTTTCGGTTGAGGTGCTCATCGGTACGCCGTGAATCACCCCTTTTAGAGTATCGTCTCCATTTGCGGCGTAGGCACGGACAGCGTGAGCCCTGCCGTTAAGCACAAGGGCGTGTATCAGACGCACTTTGTCCGCCACTTCCTCATATTTGGTCGACAGAATCGCTATGTTTGACCCTGGGTTGATTCTAAGGATGAAATGGTCATCTCTGATGCCAGCTTGGCATGCCTCGATGATTGCTTGCGCAAGCGTAGGAGTCAGAATGTTTCTCGGCGGGAGGCCCTGGTTTGGACGAATGACGATCTTGTAATCGTCCTTCGGCAACGGCGGTAGCTTTGGCAATTTCTTGAATGTTGGCGTGCCTGTCTTAACTTGGTCCTGGAGCCCTGCGCTGCCGCGCCTCCGCTCCAGTGCCTCTTGCTTGCGTTTTTTGGTGGATTTCGCTGCCTGCCAGCTAGCGTCCTCTTCTGCATGCGATTGAGCGCCGATAGCGTCTCGGCTCACCGTATCGTGGTCGCCCTGGAGTTGATCCATTTGTTCGTCTGCTGTACCATCCTGGTCTGGGAGGTGGTATTGTTGGTCGGTCGCCGCGTTGAGAGCCATAGCTGGATGAAGCTCCGACGCGGGCGTCCCCAGCGTCGGTGCAGCTGCCGGCGGCTCCCCAGGTCAGCGTTTGGTGAGCGTCCTAGGGGTGACGAGCTTTCTGAAGTCCTTTGGCACCTCCAAGTGGCAAGAAATCCTCTTGAGTGGTGCCCAGGCGTTCCTCGGAACTTCTTGAAGCTGATAGTAACGTTTTCGAGTGGTTGCAGACGGGAAACACCACTAAAAATCATGAGAATCCAGAGCGCGAAGCGAGCGCGTCTGCACTACTTCGAGCCCCCTGGCGGTCTCCGCGGGAGAAACAAAGCTGTTGCTCGACTACTACCAGCAGTATTTTTCCCAAATAGGGCCAATGAAGAAATTTAAAAATAAAAAGGCAATGTTTGCCAAAATAGCGGCCAACATCACAGAGGCTGTCGGGGTCCCTAAAACAGGGAACCAGTGCTGCAGCCGCTACAAAACAGTCATGCGACGAAAAAGAAGCGCTGCAGCACATAACAACAAATCGGGAAATTCTCCTTGCGACGTTCCCTTTGAAGACGACATAGCCAAAATACGTTGGCTAGATGACAGCCTTGAGCCAGAAGAGCTCAGGGACAGCTCTGGAATAGTCTCTATTAAAAGACCGCCCAGCCAAGCGTCGACGAGCCAATCGTCGACAAGCCAAGCATCGAGGAGCCAGGAGCTGACAAGCCAAGGTTCAACTAGCCAGGAGTTGACCAGCACAACGAAGGAACCTGAGCCCAAAAAGCCGAAACTCTCGGCTTCTAGAATGCTGGAAATGAATCACTTCTTTGATGAAATGAGCAAAACTCAGGAAGAAAAAGAAAAAAAAACGAACTGAACGCGAGAATGAAAGAAGGAAGCGTCATGAAGAGAGGCAAGAACAGAAGGAGCGCAGTCGGCAAGAAAAAGCAAAACAGCATGAAGAAAAAATGAAGCTTTTGAGCCGCTTTCTTGGCTTAGACAATGAATGATTCCAGTGGCCTAAAATACTATTAGCATGTTGAAATAAAATGTGCAGTGCAAAACATGTGCTTGTGTATATAAAGGGGGCTGCGCATTGGTGCACACACACAGCCTCCCAACTACTGTGGGGAACTAAAGGGCTAGTTCAGACAAAACAGAGAATTATGGTGTTATTTCCCACAATCACTTCGCAGGAGCTTAGTCAAGACCTTTGCACGCTTAATTTCGCCAAGCTTGTGCAAAGCTCGCTCCTCATCAGTTTTATCACTGTGGTTATCAGTGCAGTTCTCCCACTGAATAGCATTGGGTGCTCCATCATCATCATTATCATCATCTGACTCTTCATCACCGTAATCGATGCACAAGTTATGAAGGATACAGCAGCTTATGATAAACTTATTGAGCCAGTGGATAGTGTGCAACTCCAGGTACATGAGCTGCCTGAAGCGCTTCTTGAGTGTGCTGAATGCATTTTCAATGAGCACTCGTGTGCCTGAAAACTTAAAATTGAAGCCTTTTTGTTGCTTATTCATTGCACCGTAATCCCTCTATGGTGTCAACAGGTACTCCCGCAGCGGATATGCTGCGTCCCCTAATATATGATAACGGCCCTGACATACTGAAGCTATGTTCTTTGAAAGAGGCGATAAGCTAAACACATGAGAATCGTGCATTTTGCTGGAGGTTCCAGTGAACGCATCGAGGAAGCGCCTCTTGTGGTCACAGACGGCTTGCAGCGTTAGTGAAAGGTAATGGTGCCTGTTGCAGTATGTGGAGGCAACCTTGTTGGCTGGGCACTGTATCTTGACATACGACCCATCTATACAGCCAATAACAGCATTCATTCCAGACACCTGCAAGCAAGTTGTACTCTTCTAATGAGTGATATCATCCATGCCTGAGCAAGAAATGAGCATTTGCGAGGAGTTTTAACAGGAAATACTGGTGCTCAAGCCCATTAACTCACAATCACAGCATATGCTTCATGACTCAGCACAATATATTTTATGTTAAAGATGCAAAATGCAAACCAAATTCAACTTTGAGAACTAGTTAAGATAACATACATTGCTGTCCACACCATATACTACACGTTTTCTTGCTATTCACCTCTCTTTTTACAATGGTAAAATGGGAGAGAAAACAGAACAAAGCCTGCGTATGTTTTTTTCCTAAAGGGAGTTGAAGTACGTAATTGCAATTTAATTCTTAAATTTGAAACCAAACCACGTCCATATTGTATCGTACATCTGAACAGAAATAACAAAGCATGCAGCATCATCCACATGCAAGGAATCGACTGTGACTGCAGGAGAGACATAAGTTGAATGTTTCGAACACAACTGGATGAAGCTCGGTATTATCATCACGACCTATCACATTTTTCTTAAAGTCCCACCTCAGCGTGAAATTGAGCTTGAAATAACCCACAATAAAATGTGCACTCGTGTGTGTGATATGATCAATATAGCTTGGCCGGCCAATATTATTGGTCCTCACGATAAATAAAATCAAAACAAACCTTCTCAAAACTGCTAGTGAGGTTATCCAAGTCTCCGGGAAACTTGATCACCGATGGTCCCAGCGTCATCAGGAACTGCGCTACTCTCTGAAGAACTCTGTACACGGTGCTTTCTGACATGTCGTAACGGCTTGCCACGTCTCGCATGCAGGTTTTGTTGGCCGCGTACCTGCGCAGGGGGATTACAGGTATCCGAAAGAAAAAAAAACAGCTTCAGATCACACTGCACTGTAAGCAACGGGCTCATAGTCAAATGCGTTCTTGTGCAGGCATCGCACAAAGGAAAAAAAAGGGGGTGAAGGTGGGGAGGTGTAACTAACCAGATAAATGTCAAGACATGCGTTTCCGCGGATTTCGCTTGAACTCCTCCGTGTGTGCTCGAAGGGCACATTGACGAGACAGCAAACTCCGCGACCAACTTTTCGGCCACAGGTCGAGCCAGCCTAAAGTGCCTCCGGAACTGCTCAAGAAAAGAAACAAACGAAAACACCACAACGTGTCAAACCTTGAGCATAATGCTTTCCTTCTTTTTTTCTATTTCTTTGCGTCGTGGTCCGAGTACTGCCGAACGACGTCCTCGATGAAACCGACGACTTTGGGCCTCTTCGCGGGAATGCGGAACAACTTGTTGAATTCCCGCTCGTAAGCGCAAGCTTTAGCGTCGCTGTCACTGTCCGACGAATCACTCATGTCGGTACTTGAGCTTTCTGACTCGGAGCTGTCGCTATCAAGTAGCAGAAGCATTGCCGCACGCTTTGCCGAGGTAGCCGAGCCGTCCATGCCGTCCGCCATTATCAACACAACTCGCGCCGCACCAGCCGCGCCCCCAAGCAGACAAACGTGTTAAAGGAAATGCGTCACGCTGAGTTCCGGTCCACTCCACCGATTTCGGCGGAGCAGTTTTTCCTGCTCCACGGAGGGACTCCCGCTCTGAATCCCCTCCGGCTCTCTCATTGGAACTTTTGACTCTCGCTCTCACTCTGTCATTGGAACACACTTGCTCTGAAAGGAGCAGAAAAACTTGCTCCGACTCCGCCATTGGAATTCAACATTACACTTCGTATATTGAGGATGTTCTTGCACTGTGCAAGCGTGTTAACTACATCATGTCTCAGGAAGACCAAGCACGCCACATTATTAAAGGCATCAACACCGTCGCCTTTTACGCCTTCGCCACGCGAAATCCCGCCACCAGCGCAGGACGTGATAAACATCTGCCAGCGACTTGACAAGCTTTGGTCTCGTCGCCTCTGCTACGATGTCGCCGACATTCGTCTGCCTGCACCCCTAGACTTGCGTGCGCTTATTCGCGACATCGTTCGTGAAGAGCTTTACGGGCGCTGCTCTTCCTGCGCTGCGGAAGTTACTCTCCCTTATGCAAAAAATAGCTTGCGAGACCTGATTAGGCAAGAGATCGCGTCCGCATGGCATCCGACGTGATCCAACGGTCCCTGCGTGCGCCAGGCGCCCACGTACGCCGAAGTTGCCGTGCTTTTTGTCGCACCCATCGTTTCTGTGCCTACACCAGGAGACCATGCGCCTGTGGCTCCGTTGTCACCGCCAGTGCGGGCATCGCCTTACTACGCCCCTGAGCGCCCTTCTCGGCCCATCTGTTACTACTGGGGCTATCGAGGACATATCACCCGGCTTTGTCGAAGGCGCCAACAAGACGTGCAACGCAGCTACGCCCCTGAAGAACATCCAAGCTTCCGTCCAACCATGAACTACCTACGGTCACCTTCCCGCTCGTCCAATCACCGTTCACCATCTCCTACCTACCATACTGACATGTCCGGGAATTCCCGTACGTCTCGCCTCAGGTCGCCTTCGCCAGGTCGCCATTCAGTGTCGCATCTGCGGCCCGCCTCTCATTCCACGAACGCTCACGCAGAAAACTCCTCAATGCAGTTTTAGTAGGGGAAACAACAGCAACCGGACAGCTAACAATCCCTCAATATATATATATATATATATATATATATATATATATATATATATATATATATATATATATATATATATATATATATATATATATATATATATATATATTTATATATATATATATATATATATGCCTCAAAATAAAATATATATATATATATATACATATATATATACGGTGAGTGATGCCGATGACGACGCCGATGGCAAAATCAAGCCGAGAGTTGCCGTATAAATGCTATAACAATGAAAAAGCGCTGGGAAATAATTACCATGATGAAGTTTCGCGCAGTTAAGTGCGGAAGAAATGCATTTAGTGCGACAAAAGGGCAGGCAGGACCCCCTCCTAACAACACACGGTTGAAACAGCCGCAATGCCAAAACTTTCTGTCCCGCAGAAAGATGGCGCACAAATGTCGCGCGGGAACAATATCCTCGGCGAAGAGACAGGGCTCCGTTTTCGGTGGGAACGAGTCGATTTGCCGATATTTCTGCTTTGCTCTGAGCGTGCGATATTTCTGCTTTTGTGCGAGCCTCTTCAATAAGCTAATGCACTGAGCAAGTTGTGGGCGGTTTTCTTTTGAAGCCGCGCACCGGCTCCTCTCGCTTCGTGAGAGAGATAAGTGTCGCAGTCGGACGCTTTCTTTTCCTTTTTTTAAGCACTCATTGTGGGCCCCATAGTTGCTTTCCTTTTTCTAGGCCACATCTCCCCCCCCCCTTTTTTTTAATGCTTTTGCGCCAATTGTTCAGGGCTGTTTCGAACTTGCTAGTTTTTCGTATTTCTCGTTCTTTAGCGACGTTGTTATACAGAAATGCGTGCTACCTTTTGATCGAATGTGCGGGCCCGAAATCTTGCGAGGAAAAAATAACAGATGCCGGTTGGGGAAATAAATAATGCGTACTACTACATTACTTTCTATGTTAGGCTTTTGTGTCGTATAAATGGTTAGTACTGCTGCCTCTTTCGAGATCTGAGTGGTTAAAAAGAAAAAGAAATCTGAGTGTAAGGAAAGAAATATTCTTTGTACTGCTTTTACGTGACATCGTTTTCGACTCTTGAAAAAATCCTATCTATAATAATAATGAACTGCCTGGCTATTCTGTGGATGCTCTTAAAAATAGTTCTCTATGGTTCTTTTTGGGTTTCTTATTGCTGTTGTGTCCTTTAGAGAAACTTTTCAAAAGAAAATAAATAGAGAAAGAACTGAAAAACGTAGCAATAGTAGCAAAAACATAGAGCGACCTTAACGAACGTTCAGTGCCATTATTACGGCTTTGCTAGGAGATGTAGTAGAAGTAAGTGTAGATGGGTCCACAATGTTATTCAGGGGCTATAACTCGGGGCCAACGTCAGCTAATAGTGTCACTATAATTCGCCACTGGGCAACCCTTACCACCACATGTTGTCATGCTGTGAGAATGTAATGGGCGGTTCATGGTTGAAGTAGATTCATATGTCGAAGGTACATACGTTCCTTTCGGCACCTCTTCTGGAACTTGACCAGGATGCTTAAGTAGATCTGAAGTATCTGTAACTCTGGGCCAATCTTGATAGAGTTTCTTTTTCATATACATTTTTTCTCGCCATTCTTTCTTCATCCTGTATATATATATATATATATGTATATATATATATATATATATATATATATATATATATATATATATATATATATATATATATATATATATATATATATATATATATAATATATATATATATATATATATATATATATATATATATATATATATATATATATATGTGTGTGTGTGTGTGTGTGTGTGTGTGTGTTCGTAACGCACTGTTCAGATAGTGTAGAAATAACTAAATAACTATTTATTAAGGGGCTAACTTGCACCTGAAACGCAAGTAAAAGCAGGGTTCCTCACAAAAGCGCTGAAAGAAATGATCTCTGAAAAGTTCTCGTGCAGTGTGCCCCTCTTTTCTGTCGAAATCCCGTGCTTAGGTCACACGCGACGTCACGGCCTTTTCTTCTTCATGCTCAGGCTGCTAGTCTCTCGAAGGCGCACGAATTTGCGCGTTTAGTTTAAACGTGGTGTCTATATTGCGTCAATATGTACATTAAAATCGTAAGCGATAATTCCGTCTCTACAATACGTGCTCGGAGAACACGTTTGGCCACCCTGATTCACTAATGGACAGTTGGTAATGTGTCCACATTGTGAAGTGAAGCCAAACATAGCAGTTCGCCGCATGGGCACCACGGCGATAATGGAGGGATGACAGAAGAGTAAACTTAGTGCTAAAGATAGGAAATACGCTCAAAGTAAAAGGATGTTAAACGTATACGCCGATTTAAAACCCTAAGAATAAAACGTAACAGAAAAGACGAGTAAGAAACAAAACACTTATTTGATTTTCTGCGCAAGCCCCGCCGTGGTGGTCTAGAGGCTAAGGTACTCGGCTGCTGACCCGCAGGTCGCGAGATCCAATCCCGGCTGTGGCGGCTGCATTTGCGATGGAGGCGGGAATGTTGTAGGCCCGTGTGCCAGATTTGGGTGCACGTTAAAGAACCCCAGGTGGTCGAAATTTCTGGAGCCCTCCACTACGGTGTCTCTCATAATCATATGGTGGTTTTGGGGCGTTAAAACCCACATATCAATCAATCAATCAATCAATCAATCAATCAATCAATCAATCAATCAATCAATCAGTTTTCTGCGCAAGAAAATCAGTGAATGGTATTCTGGAGGCGCTGCGTTAGAGTGCCTCGAGCATGCAGCGGAGGCGAACGAGCACATCAAGTCGCGTCACATGTGAGACATGAGTGCTATCTGGAAGCTACACTGTGAAATGAAGTGCGCGGCGTGCGCGCCCATCTCTGGGGTGATAAGGTGTAGAACACAAGGCGACGTGTAGATTGGAAACACTTGGCTTTCGTGCAAGCGCTACATGATGAGCGCAGCGTGATAAACGCTACGGTCCTTCGAATTACTTGTGTATGCCTTTTTAAGTAAAAAGTTACGCATACATAATTTGACATGCTGTCATGGTGCCTCAGATATGCGAAATAATTGCTTTTTGATTGATGCTTTTGATTGATTTTTGATTGACGCTGAGCCTTGAGCAATATTGGTGGGCGCTGCGGATGGCGTCGGCCGTTTGGAGTATCGTTCGGCCACTTCGGTGCCGTTTAGGGTACCTTTAAGGGCTGACAAACAGACAAATGTACAGAAAGACAGACAGACAGACAGACAGACAGACAGACAGACAGACAGACAGATAGACAGACAGACAGACAGACAGACAGACAGACAGACAGACAGACAGACAGACAGAAAGGCCAAAATTTTTTCGTCGAAGGTCCCCAAGAAAGACTATCTTCTTTAAAAAGTAAAGGAAATCTGCTTCAACGGTAAGAAACACACAACGGTGGCAAGCAGGATGCTCTTACCTAAACTGCGATGACCATGTATGTCACGCCTCTTTAAGTGGACGGGTGCAAAGTGCTAAAAAAGCCAAGCGTGGCAATAAACGTCGAACTAACGCTTTCTCCGTACACGTTCTTGCACTCAGATCGAGTTTCTTGCTTTTCGTTAGATATTTTTTGCTGAACTTTTCATCTCTGCGCTGCGTGTGCGCAAGGGTTTGGCGATACACAGCTTGCCCAGTGCCGTAAAGACGCTCCTCCGCCATCAAGCGTCACTATTTTGCTTGTACATTTAGGTTTCAAATTTCTTCCCCAAGTGTGTTCATTTCTTTTCCCTCGAAATTCGGTCTGTTGAAAATTGTAGAGCACAGCACTCCATGCGAACGTGTGAAGTTTACTGCGAGGCGTTCTTAAAAATTTAAGACAGGAAACACGGTTTGAGGGAAAACGTATAGAAAACCTACTCTGTGGGACTAATTTCGTGCAGTTTACGGAAAGCTATGATTCGCACGTTTTAACCATAATGGAGGAAACAGAAGAGGGCGTCTCTCCACCGGTCTACGCATAATAATTTGCACTGCGATGAACGGAATGGTAGATGGTCTGCAGGAGCAGCAGCGTACTATGATGTTTTTATCATAGCTGCGTAATCAATTTCTCGCTGTTGCGTATTGACTGTCACGAACCACATATTTTAGGCTACGTGGTACGGGACAGGTTTTTCAATAAAAAGAGGAAAGTTGAGTTGGGACTGTTCATAAATGCTGACGCATGCGAGGAGACGATGATTTGACTTGAAAGAGAACAAAAGGGTTGGAGGAAAGAAAAAAAACCGGTGCGAAATCGCGAGGATGTGGCGCAGCGAAATGGTAGCTTACTGAGAAGAAGCATTTCGGGAAAAAAATAGGATGGGACAAAAACCCAAGCAAGGCGTGTAGGTTCAGGAGGAACAAACGCTGCTCGGAGCGTGCCACTAAGGAGAGTTAAAGGGTGACGCCTATAGAGTGCTCTCCTTCCCTTGTAACGCCTAAGTTGGGCTGGGCTCCTCAACCTGCGAAGGGAGGGGAAGCGCATTCGGCCTCAACAAGATTTACTGACTTGACAGCGCAAAATAAGTTCGGGCAATTGGCTCTGCCGCCTGCAGTCTTTCTGGGCGCTTATATATGAGCTTATTCTTTCTCGCGCAAGGCATCTACTTGTTCCCGCCAGCATAGTTTGTGCTTCGCACGCGTAGCGTCCTTGCTCTTTCGTGCTTCTCAGTCGCTTCTCGTTTTTTCGAAGACTTCCCAAGCGTTCTTGTCCTAGTACAGTTTATTATGTTCTTTTGTATAACGTGTCTTTCTACATTCGCCGAGGCCTTTGCTGCACCGTGAGGAAAGGCGTGAAGTGTGTGTGTACGTGTTCGGGACTAGCCTGTCCCCTGAATTAGCCTTCCTCCTCCCTCGTGGCGTTCTTTTTCTTTAGTCACGTTTCCTTGTTATTCATGCGTTCTTTTTCAAGCGTTTACTTGACGTCCTACAGGATCAGAGGACGCAATCCTGTTTACTTCGCCGACAAGGACGAAAGCCATGCGAAGGTTGCTTTCCTTGTACCTCTGGTCTTGCAGGGCACCCTTCTTGGCCTCTGGCATCTTTTTTTTTTTTTACGGTGCGTCATCTTATGTTTCATTTCTTGCTCTCACTCTGACTATATCGAACACTGCAGCCATAGGCAAGCTGGCTAAGACGCAGCAGTGCATTTTTTTGCTTTTATTTGTCGAACAAGAACGTCTTGGAAACTGGCTTGGCCACTCTCGTTGCCTACCATTTTGTACGGAGCCAACAGGAAATACAGATATTGGGCGGGCGTTCCTCCTCGGCGTGCTTCCGAAAAGTCGGCGAAACAGAAGACTATCCGTTATGCAAAGGTGAAGTGAGTGCTCTTAAGTGAAGTATAACGGTAATAAAAGAAAGTACGCTATGCGATTCAGTTGGGAACAGTTGAGTGGAGGGCGTTCGCGCCAATAGATCCTGTTATGTTCGGAGGAAGATCGAAAGACGTATCGGACGCACGAGGGAATGGAATAACCTCGAAAGCTTTGGCGAACCTATGCAAGGAAGTGAATATTTTAAGAGAAGTGAATCTTCTATCTGCGGGTTGGAAAAACAAAGCTGGTTGAATTGAATACCTCGTCTGCCGATGCGAAGATGTAGCTCTGCGAATCGCGTAGAGTTGTTTCTGGCCCTGAATCATGTGTGAAAGAAGGGAGTAATTGTTGTGCTCTCCAAATGTGGAAAATTGAGCGCGGTTGTTGTTCCTAATCCCAGCACGTGCACGCACCACCTAATACCCGAGATATTTCCTACGATCGGAGTTCAGTATATCTATAGTTGGGACAAGTTCAATCTAGCGTAACATATAATATCGAAGGCTATAGCTTTTGCTATACTGCAAGTGGCTGAACAGACTGCTTGGTTACATCCTCCTCTTGGATATTCAGAATGAAAGAAAGAGTTTGATGCACTGATGACGTCTCCCTTCATCTACAGTTGTTTCTTATCTCTCCAATCACACTTGTCAATTACCGAGTTCAAAGGAGGGGATGGCAGGTTGTCGCTTGCGCGCAACACGTCTACGTTCTAGCTCCCCACTTTCCTTTCGCTTCTCTCGAAGGTATAATCACGTACATTCGGTTCATCGGTGGCGCCTCCGTCACAGCAACTATAATAGGGTCGAGAACTTGGCAGTACCTGTCTTGTGTACTCGGGGCAAACAAAGTATATTTGCAGGACGAGACAGTGTTGTGTGGCAGGGGGAGGGGAGGAGGATGCTAGCTATATTTACCGCGCGGTATCATCAGAATACCAAATAATGAATCCACGTTTTATGCAGATGAAGGCCCCATCGGGAAACTCAGAAGACGAACAGAGCGTCTCTCTTTGTAAGTAACGATGCCTCCTTGCTTTGTATTCCTATGCAAAGTAGCACTTCTTGAGCATACTGTTGAACTTTGTCGGGGCAAGCAGGCTCACCAAGGCAGCGATTGCTCGGCTACCATGCGCACTCGTTGCAGAGTAACTGAATTTCTGCGCAGACAACTTACACGCACTTGCCAGTAGACTTCATTACCAAACGTAAGATCAAAGTTTTTTTTTCCTTCTCACCATTCACCGTCGCCTGATGACCTAATATTTTTCATTTTTTATTTTTGTTGCAGTGAAGCCACAAGGTCTCTGATTCATGACTTGGCAAGTGCATCATAAATCAGGAAGTCTTTTCTGTTCTCTATAGATGTACCTCCCCTACTTTTCTCCACTTTTTTTTCCCTTTTGCCCACGACGCTTGCCTCGGGGTTCTTTCTCCGACTTGTGTCCTGCTCGTCCATTCTCGTCTGACACTCCGCGTGCCTCGGGCTTTTCTGCGTCGAGCCGTCATAGCAACGTTCGATCTCGCGATCAATATAATCCTTCGCGGGTGTTAATAGCTCGCAAACGACTTTTCACTGCCAGTCAAGCTGACAGCCGGAAGTCAAGCACTTGAGCTCACAGCGTCACGCCCCTGTGGCGGTCCGCGCTTACAGGCTTTGCCGCTCCTCGTCGAATGTCGGGGGTTATTAGAAAATCCATAGAGTGGCAGTATACATATATTGGACGATATAAGACGCAATGTAGATGACAGTATACGATCTACCGCAGAGTTGAAATGAAAATATTGGTCATCATAAAGCCCGCAATGTCAGGTGTTGCGAGCCAGGGTAGGTTAACGAAACAACTTTCCATAACTAGCTGTATAAAATGTTGAAATGAAAATTTCTTTTTTCCTTTTCAATTTCACCTTCTCGCATGTGTACGCAGTCACATTTATTGACGCAAAATTCTGATGCAATAACTTTTTTATTTTTGAGTACATAATGACAATTATTACACAAAGTACTCATTTACAGTGTCTTGCCAGGCGTGCCACCAAGCTTACTTCTCCACCTCTCAATAAAGAGCCGATGTCTTTCTCTATCACGCACAGAAAAAGTGGACAGCTGGGCTGATTCATCTTAACATTAGTATTATTGAACACACTATAAGCTCAACAAGGCCCGCGCAGAAGTCGACGAACGCAAACCTTCTGTCTCCTAAAGTAATATTGAATCTTCCGTAAATATAGCAGTAACTAAGTTTCACGACGAGAATTCCACACATAAAAAATGAAAACTTTTGCCGACAAGGGCAAAAAACGAGTAAACATGGATTGAAAGTGTTTAATTCCTGTTTTTATACAGGATTACCGCATGATATGCGACGAAATGAAAAGTACGGTCAAAACCTTTCCACGACAAATAAGTAGCAATGTTCAGTGTTGTCGAAGTACCGAAAATGCCCAGCGAGAGATGAGAAGATGCGACACAGTGGAAGCTACAAACATAATTTTGAGTCAACCGGCTTTTCCCTGTTAGAACACTGCGGAACACAAAAGCTTCGTTACATATGGTTTCTATGGAAATTTTGACGCCATATCAGCAAACGAACGCGAAATTTTGTGCTCTGAAGTGCATGTATTAGCTAAATATTTGCAACAGCCAGTTCGGAAATGAATAAACGTCTCACAGAGTGAAACCATTAGTTTCGACTCGGGCGTAGTTTCCCGTCCCCTTGTTACACCAGCTTACTGTGACAGTGCCCCAGTAAACTACAAAGGTTTTCGTTATAATCATACAACACAATCAATCAGTTGTCGAGGCTCTGAGAACATGTGAGTCAAAGAATACAGCGCAACACGAGGCCTAGAATTTACGATTAATTCTCAAAGCCAGCCGCAAATCACTCGCTCTTCTCTCGACAAATGAGATCATAAACAAAAGGGAACTTGCCGTAAACATGAAGTCAACGGCTGATTTGGGCATCACGAACTGCTATGTTACTATGTTACTGTGGCGGCTGCGGGATGGCGCTTCGGGTCCACACGTTCCTGCGAAGCCACTTTGCAAATAAGCCAGTCGTTCCTTCATTCCTGCAAGCGTCAAGTTCTTTTTTCGTAAATTTGAATTGATTTTCATTGATGTCGCAATTACTGGACCTTAATTAAAAAATACAAATGTAGTCATATGCGCTGTCTTTGACTTCACTATCTGTTTGTTTCATTAGGTAGCATTCTGTGATGTGAAATGTGATACAGTTAAGCGCATCTGCTAGACAAAACCAAACTAATTTTACATGAAGATAGGCCTTGGAACAACAAAGGGGGCATTACTTGTTGTTCGTCAACATAGTGGAATAATTTTCAAAGACTTGAAAGAATTTGATGTGGTCAAAAAGCACACTTCCTGTCAGTGGGAGGTGAACCCAAAACCATCAAATCTGACAATTATGTCTGACAACGTGGTGGTACAATTGAGAGGACAGGTTGCAGGCATTGGCTATATGTCATGGTATGAATTGCACATTTAGACTGGGCGATGAATGCCACGGAATTTCATAGAAAAATGAGTTCGCCCTTTATTCGCGTTTATAGACATCATTCCGTCATGATTACTTGCGTAAAAGGAGACGAGAAGAAGAAACACTTCAGCTTATGCCCCCATATTCTTCACTAGCAATCATGACCTATTACTCTCGATGCCAACTAGCCTAACGTTCCGCGTTGATTGTGTTCCCTCATTCTCTTTCGGCGAACACTGGTGATAGCGTGGGACTATGCTAGCGGTGCTCGTGCCCATGACTCTCATTTCCAAGTCGAAAGTTTTCATTTTTATTCGCTACGAAGCAAGCACGAAAGAAGTAAAAAAGGCAAGATGGATCACTTCCAAAACGAAAATTCGGGGGCCGAACAACGCTGTTTTGCAGAACTGAGAAAGAAAGACGCTGGGGGTCTGACGAGTCCCACGTCGAATTCAGAGTGCGCACCTTCTGGCCGAACTGTGCGTTATGTAAAACACAGAACGCCGCTCCGCGGAAAGAAATGGTGCGCCGAGAGACGCGCTCATTTCCATTTTCCATGACGTCCCGGAATGTGGCAACCCGCCATGCTCAGTTCTTCTCTATAGAACCTTCGCAACCTTCTTCCTCAACCCGATTTTTTTCCTCTGCGCCCATGTCTCCCTCCTATGTCGCGCCATCCCACAGACTTCATTCTCGCTCGGCAGATAACCCTTTTGGTCTATTACTCATCGCTTACTCACGACCGCACTTGACTTTCATGAGATGAACTGCGAAACGGCACATTTTTTGGCGGAGTGAAGTGACCCGCTGCCAAACGCGCCCTTAAGGCAGTTGTGGCCGTCGGAAGTACGGGAGGAGAGATAGGACGGGGCACTGGCCGGCAGGGCAAGCTCGCTGGCAGTATGCTTCCGTAGGAAACGAAGAAACGAATGATCTTCCTTCCCGCTGCGCTCTGGGTAGTGGTCGCAGAAGACTCGACTCTGACGACTGCAAAGAGAAGAAATGCATGCATTTCCTTTATACTAGCGGGTACGTGGCTCAGACGGCCAACTGACGACGGCGGACGAAAACGTATTCACGCCTCGTCGCGGCGTGGATTATACGTAATGCGCGGTGTAGCAGCCAAGTAAATGGAAACGATGGAACAACTGGCTTGGAAACTTTTGAGGCAGAGATATCGTTTATGCGACCGCGGGTTACGAAGGGGCGAACTGCGGGGCACTGTGCTTACGTGGTTTTACTATCTTTGTTTATTTTTGTCTTCTTTTTTGTGTCGCACTATTCTTCTTAGTGCGCCCATGTGCAGTCGATTATAAACACTTTTCTCTACGTTCTTTGAAGTTATTTTATCTGTAGGGACATTCTGCTGTTGCAAGCTTTCTGCTGTTTGAAATGTTTATGATATGACCTACGCAGTTGTCTTATTTGTATGGTTGGCACAAACGCAGACAAACGAATATAAAAAAAAGGCAGATCCCACGTACAGTGCGAATCGCTGATATGCGAAGCACGAATGAGGAAGCTTGAGATGCCACTATAGAGAGAGAGAGAGAGATAAAGATGCAAGGAAAGGCAGGGAGGTTAACCAGACGCACATCCGGTTTGCTACCCTGCACTGGGGAAGGAATAAAGGGGGAAAAAGAGGTTGCAGAGAGATGAGAAGGTACACAGAATCACGAGCACACTCGGGGAGCACACACAGTCTACAGGCGGTCACTCAGGTTTGTTGACTTTAGGTAAATTAGCAGTGCTTTAGTTGCTTTTTGCGCAACTGAAGCAGATGCCCAAGGTCCTAGTATCTTCTGCACACAAAATGGTCCGGGGTCAAGTTGATTCAAAACCATCCGGAGCTGGCATTGCTGTGTGTCGTAGCAAGCGCAGTTGCACAAGACGTGTTCGATGGTCTTTTCAGCTCCACAGTAGTCGCATGTAGGAGTGTCTCCATACCAATGCGAAAGGAGTACACCTTTGTAAATGCAACACCCAACCAAAGGCGGCATAACAGTGTCGCATCGGAGCGGGAAAGTTGTGATGGTAGCTTTAGCTTGAGCGAAGGATCCAGTTCATAAAATTGACACCTTTGGAAGCTGGTAGACGACCAGAACGTGCGTGTGAGATCTCGAGCCAGCAGGTAAAGTTGTCTTGCTGCATCATTCCTTGATAGAGGAATCGGGACTACACGGGTTCCTTCATGGGCTGAGCGGGCTGCATCATCGGCTAATTGATTTCCGGTAATACCGATATGTCCAGGCAGCCATTGATATATATCATGCCCTCGTGCTAGAGCTTCATGATGGCAATGTCTTATTTCTTGCACCAATTGGTCATGACTCCTCCTACGCATGGCAGACTGCAAACTCTGAAGCGCTGCCTTCGAATCGCAGAATATGACCCATTTTCCTGGACGTTCTTGAACGAGATATTGTAAAGCAGCCCTTATAGCAGCAAGCTCTGATGCCGTAGATGTAGTCATATGCGACAACTTAAACTTGATTGTCATTGCTGCAGCCGGAATTACAGCGGCACCTGATGAGCTGCTGGACGAGACGGACCCATCAGTGTATATCGGCGTTCGGTCTAAGTACAACTCATGTAATAATTGCAGTGTTGCTTGCTTCAATGCTACTCTGGAGTGATTGCTTTTCTTTTTGATTCCCGGAATTTCTAGACGTACTTGCGGCTGGTCGAGGCACCACAAAGGACATGCCATTCTCGCAGCTGGCGTATATCCTGATGGAATGCTGTTTAGGTGCTTGGCTATGACGTCTGAAAACGTACCACGTGGTCTTCTGGAGGGTAGAAGGGCCAAGTGGTGGTCAGGGACACGGCTAGCATGTCGAATGTGCGCTCTGAGGCAATCCACAACTCTATATGTCCTGACCGGATGGTCTTTGGCAAGCATGATTGTGGCATAAGTAGAAGCGCATCGGGGCAGTCCTAGGCAGATACGCAGTGCCTGACCTTGCAAACTCTCTAATGAGTGAGTATTGGATTAGCAAGTGTTAGTCAGTACCGGCAAGCTGTAGTGCAATAGACCCAGAAATAGGGCCCTGTACAGCTGTAGCATTGAGGCCACAGAAGTTCCCCATGCTTTCCCGCACATGAATTTCATTACATGCACAATAGATAGCAGTCTCTTCTTCAAGTACGCACAATGTGGGCTCCACGAAAGACTTCTGTCGATTATTATGCCCAGGAAACGATGCGTCCGTGCATATTTGACACTCTGTCCATTGATGTAAACAGGGTATGGCGTCATTGGTTTGCGTGTAAACGCCATCAACGCGCACTTCACAGTTGATATAGTTGGGCCTTGTTTCTGAAGGTAGGCTGTTGTGAGGGTTGCTGCCCGCTGTATGCGTGCACGCACCTGAGGGCGAGTAACTGCAGCACTCCAGAGGCAAGTATCATCGGCGTATATGGATAGGCACACCGACTTTGGCAGAACCTTCACCAGACCAATGAGGGCAACATTGAACAATGTGGGGCTTAAAACACCTCCCTGAGGTACTCCGCAGTAGGTGTAATGTTCAGCAGTTGTACCCTCATATGTTTGCACAAAGAAACACCTGCCAGTTATAGAATCTTTTATCCAATGAAACATTCGTCCACCAATGCCCATTGCTGCGAGAGAAGTGAGGATGGCATCGTGAGCTACATTATCATATGCACCCTTCACATCAAGAAAGAGTGCCACTGATATGTGCTTGCGACTTTTTTCTTGTTGAACAAATGTCGATAAGTCAAGCACACAGTCGATGGAGGAGCGGCCCCGACGAAAGCCTGCCATGCAAGAAGGGTATTTGGTGTATCGTTCCAAGTACCACTCGAGACGAAATAGAACAATTCTTTCCATCACTTTTCCGAGGCAGCTTGCGAGGGCAATAGGGCGATACGCTGTCAAGTCCAATGGTGATTTTCCCGATTTAGAAAGTGGTATTAATCGACTTATTTTCCATTCTCGGGGAACACTGCCGCTGAGCCAGGAGTTGTTGAAGCATGTTAAAAGTTCTTTTCTGGCTTTTTGTCCAAGGTGTCCCAACGCACTATAAGTAATACCATCAGGACCTGGCGATGACATGCGCTTGGAAGCGACTAAAGCACCTTCCAGTTCTTCCATGGTGAATGGAATGTCCATTTCTGGTAATCGCGTCTCAGGAACGATCACGGCGTCGATGCTCTCGTTCATAATATTCCCGGCAACTCTCGTGCAAAATTCTTCATCCACTTCGAGTAAAATCAGCACAACAATACGAGGCGGAGGTAAATGATACCGTACGTGACTTTCATGTCGTTTACCTTCGTTATCTATTCCCGTCACCTGATAATGAATTCGGTATTTTTGCAGCTAGCAAAATTGACGCGAGCACGCTATGAGCGTAGCATGTATAGAATTGTTTTGCATTACACGAATATCATGATTGTCATGTATGGTGGTGTCACATAACTTCGTCGTTCTTTCACGTCCCGTAATACCAAACTTGATTGATTGATTGATATATGGGGTTTAACGTCCCAAAACCACCATATGATTATGAGAGACGCCGTAGTGGAGGGCTCCGGAAATTTCGACCACCTGGGGTTCTTTAACGTGCACCCATATCTGAGCACACGGGCCTACAACATTTCCGCTTCCATTGGAAATGCAGCCGCCGCAGCCGGGATTCTATCCCGCGACCTGTGGGTCAGCAGCCGAGTACATTAGCCACTAGACCACCGTGGCGGGGCTACCAAACTTGATGTACGTGAAACTAGCGAAACGGCGGCGAGTGCACGTAACGTTGACGTGCGCCCAATCAGGATGCAGTGACGCTACGCTAGCAAAACGTGAGCACTCTATTGTCTGACACTATAGGCGCGACCAGCGTCTGTCGGCGAGGCCTGGCGGCAACCGGCTCGAAATGCGACATGCTGCATTTCTCGCCAACGACGTTATCTAGACAGCACCACGTCTGCTTAGCTTGGTGATGGAAGGACGCCGGGCTCGCTCAAACGCGCATGCGTTAAAGCAACGCACCTCAACGTGAGGCTGCGAGTTTATGCCAGGCAGATTGGCGCCTGGCGTGGCATCGCTAGCGTGACGCGACGAAACGAATGCCGGTGTGCTCGTGCGCTGGGTCGCGTCGAAGTGTTTTGGCGCCTTGAGTGTGGCACGTAGTAATGTTCTTACATGACACGCATCTCATGATTACCATGTTTGCACCAGTCACGTACCTTCGCTATCCATTCACGTGACGCAACGCGAAATTTGGCATATGTGAAGCTAGTGAAAAGGCCGCGAGCGCATCATAAGTGTGGCATGTAGTCTTGTTACATGACACGCATGTCATGATTATCACGTTTGGACGTGTCATGTACATATGTCCTCCGTTCGCGTCACGTAATAGCGAATTTGGTACACGTGAAGCTAGCGAAACGGCCGCGAGCGCATCAGAAGTGTGGCAGGTAGTCATGTTGTTACATGACACGCATCTCATGATTATCATGGTTGCAACAGTCACATACCTTCGTTATTCATTCATATCCCGCAATACCAAATTTGGTGTATGTGAAGCTAGCGAAACGACCGCGAGCGCATCAGGAGTCTGGATAATCATATTGTAAGTGACCCGACTTTCATGATTATCATATTTGTGCCAGTCATATACCGTTGTCAACCATTCACGTCACTTAATACCGAATTTGGTGTATGTGAAGCTAGCGAAGCGACCGCGAGTGCATCATGAGTGTGGCATGTAGTCATGTAATGTTACGTGACACGCGTCTCATGATTATTATGGTTGAACCGGTTATATACCTTCGTCATCTATTCACGTCCCGTAATACCAAATTTGGTATATGTAAAGCTAGAGAAACGGCCGTGAGTGCGTAATGAGTCTGGCATGTACTGATGTTGGTACTTGACACACATGTCATGATTATCGTGTTTGCACCAGTCACATACCTTCGTCATTCATTCACGTGCCGTAACAGCAAATTTGGTATATGGGAAGCTAGCGAAACGACTGCGAGCGTACCATGAGCGTGGGGCGTAGTGATGAATCATTGCTTACATGGCATGTATGTCATGATTTCCACGTTATGGTCTGCCACTTGTGTTCGCCATGCAGTCATGTCATACCATCCCAATTTCAAAACATGTCATGTGAACGAAACCACCGCAAGAGCAGCAACACCTTGAAATATAAATAATGACAATAATGACACACAATTCCTGATAGCCATGTTATGACTAGTCAGTTATGCTTGTCATGCAGTCATTTTATGCCATGCCAAATTTGGTATTGATAGCATTCACGAAACAGCCAGGAGAGCTAAAAGTCGTAGAAAGATAGATAGATAAGTGGATAGATAGATAGATAGATAGATAGATAGATAGATAGATAGATAGATAGATAGATAGATAGATAGATAGATAGATAGATAGATAGATAGATAGATAGATAGATACGCTCAAAGTCGCTGAAGTTCGCTAAGAAATGCTTCGCATTTAAAAAACGTAAGAATATAAACGCCAGGCCTGCGCAGAAGGCGCAGCACAGTCGCAGCGAAAGGGAGAATAACGACCTCTAAACACTCATCTGGTAACTACTGCAAGCACGCTTGCTTGATACCCACTAGGGCATTAATGATTAGATTTTTGGTAGTAGGCCAGCATTTGCTATGCTATTTTTCGTCATTCTTCTGAGAAGTGTGGTATCCGCTAAACACTTCCAACGAACTTAGGCAAAAGATCATAAAAAAATGGCAGATCTCACAGTGGCAACTGATATGTGAAGCACGAATGAGAAATGTTAATTTGTCACTTTAAATCAGCATAACGTTACGAGGTGGAGGTAAATGATGCCGTATCGACTTCCGTGCCATGATTATCATGCTTGGAAGTGTAGTTTACCTTCGTCTTCTATTCAGGTCACGTGATACCAAACTTAATATATGTGGAGCTGGCGAAACGGCCGCAAGCACGCTATGAGCGTGGTATGCGCTCATGTTCTTACATGAAACGCATGTCAAGGTTATCATGTTTGAACCAGTCATATATTTCGTCATCGAACAACGTCACGCAGCACCGAATTTGATAGATTTGGAGCTAGCAAAACGGCCCCGAGCGCATCATGAAGGGCCCAATATACTCAATGTAGCGTTGACGCGCGCGCACGCTGGGCACAGCGACCCAACGTTAGCAAAACGGGAGAACTATATATTCTGACGCCAGGCGGGACCAGCGTCCGTCGGCGCGGCCCGACGGTAGGCGGCGCGCAATGTGACATGCTGCATTTTCCGTCGATGCGTTACCTAGACACACTGCGTCTTCATTTTTTTGACACGGAGGGACGCCGGACGCGCTGAAACGCGCATGCGTCAAAGCAATGCAGCACGGCGCGCGCCTATCACGTCCCGTAATACCAAATTTGGTGTAAGTGAAGCTAGCGAAACGGCCATGAGCGCATCATGAGGGTGGCATGTAGTCATGTTGTTACATAATACGCATGTCATGATTTTCATGTTGGGATCGTTCGCTTGTGTTCGGCATGCAATCATGTCATACCGTACCAGTTTTGCAACATACCATGTGAGCGAAACCAGCGCAAGAGCTGTAGGACCATGACATATAAATCATGACATTCATCGCATACATTTCATGATTTTCATGTTAGGACTAGTCAAATGTGTTCCTCATACAGTCATGTTATGCCATACCAACTTTGGTATCCATACCATTATCAAAACGGCCAGAAGAGATAAAAGTCCCAGGCGGCTAGATAGATAGCCATATATATATATATATATATATATATATATATTGTTACGCACAAGGAGGACCATGACGTATACGGCTGAAGGGGGCCGTTTATTTTGGTCGCGAAGAGAAGCACCGGAGCGGCCAACAGGTTGATGATGGCAGTGTCGTCGTCTTCTTTCTTCCTCCAGCTTCGGGCAGCCAGCCTGTTCACCCATCTTCGTTTTCTTCCCAGGCATGCGCAACATTCCTCCCCTCGCAGACGAAGCCCGCCGGGCGAGGTAACTGATTCACCTTGGTGTGTACAACTTCAGTCGAGCGACATGGACTGCTTGGGTTTTAGCGGCTCTTCTACCACTTCTCGTGAGGCGAGCTATTGTGTATGTGACTTCCGAGATTTTGTCGAGAACAATAAACGGTCCGTCGTATGTGGCCAAGAACATTTGGCATAACCCGCGTCTTCGTACCGGAGTCCACAGCCACACTAAGTCGCCTGGATGGTAAGTTACAGGCCGGTGGCGGACGTCATAGCCTACCTTCGATTTTTCCTGTGATGCCATAGTGCGTAGACGAGCAATACGACGCGCCTCTTTTGCAAGGCAGAGGATTTCGGTGACTGAGAGGTTCTCATGCGCCGAGAATGGCAAAACTGTGTCGAGTGTGTGCCGTGGCGGTCGTGCGTTACATCAAGAAAAAGGGGCTATAGCCTGTTGTCTCGGGCTTAGCGGTGTTGAACGCGCACGTTATAAATGGTAGCACGTCATCCCAGTTCTTGTGGTCGGATGCCACATAAATAGAGAGCATGTTCACAATTGTTCGGTTGGTGCGCTCCGTGAGCCCATTTGTTTGCGGATGGTATGGCGACGAGTGACGAAGGCGGGACTCACTGAATCGAAGCAGCTCTTCTACTATATCTGCCGTAAATTGTCGCCCACGATCACTGATGATCACGTGAGCTGGGCCATGTCGGAGGATAACGTGCTGCAGCAGGAACACAGAGACGGCTCTGGCAGTTGCGGTTGGTATGGCCACCGTCTCGCAGTAGCGCGTGAGGTAATCGAACATACAATTATCCAGCGATTGCCCTTAGCCGACTTTGGAAAAGGGCCCACGAGGTCAATGCCCACCTGTCGGAAAGGTGTGATTGGAGGTGGCAAGGGCTGTAGAAGACCACCAGCCGGAGCAGTAGATGGGCGTTTGTGGCGTTGACACTGTGTGCAGCTGGCCACATACGCCTCGACTGACTGTCGCATTCCTGACCAATAAAAGCGTTCCTTAGCACGGTAAAGCGTCCGCGCAGAAACTAAATGTCCGGACGTAAGATCGTCGTGCATAGCACCTAAAATCGCTGTCCGAAGGCTTTCTGGCACTACCAGGAGGAAACGTGCGCCAGTGCTGGAAAAGTTCTTCTTATATAGGAGTCCGTTGCGTACACAGAAATGGCATGCCGTAGGAGCTGTGCAAAGCGATGATAGCCTGGTGCCCTTTGGCTGTTCATCTTTGAAAGTACTGAGGTCGGGAAACTTTGGTGACACAGAAGCTACGAGGTGATCGAGGTCATCGGCGTCACACTCTGTAGTGCTCAGTGGCATGCGCGAAAGGCAATCTGCGTCGGCGTGTCGTCGACCACTTTTGTACGAGACTATGAAGTTACACTCTTGGAGCCGAAGTGCCCAGCGCGCTAGACGGCCGCAAGGATCCCGAAGGTTGACGAGCCAACACAATGAGTGGTGGTCGGTGATGACTGTAAAAGGGCGTCCATATGGTAAGACCGAAACCGCTGAATCGCTAATACTACCGCGAGGCATTCTGGTTCTGTGACAGTGTAATTCTGCTCGGGCCTACTCAAGGAGCGACTTGCGTATGCAATCACGTGCTCGCGGTTACCATAGCGTTGAACTAGGACGGCACCAATTCGTATGCCGTTGGCATCCGTGTGCAGTTCGGTTGGAGCTGATGGGTTGAAGTGTTGAAGAACAGGCCGCGACGTCAGGAGGAACTTCAGTTGACGAAAAGAGAAGTCGCACTCCGGAGTCCACTCGAAGGGAGTATTCTTCCGTAGCAAACATGTCAGCGGATACGCGACATCGGCAAATTTAGGTATAAAGCGGCGAAAATAGGAGCAAAGCCCCAAAAAACTGCGGAGCTCCTTCACAGAGCGCGCACATTGAACGTTTCAACGGCTGCTGTCTTCTGGGGATCTGGACGGAAGCCCTCCTGATCAACTAGGTGTCCGAGAACAAGGTTTTGTCGGTCTCCGAAGTGGCATTTATTTGAGTTAAGAACAAGGCCAGCGTTTCTTATGCAAGTCAGTACAGTATCCAGACGTGAATTGTGTTCGCTGAAGGTGCGGCCAAAGATGACGACGTCGTGGAGACAGCACATGCAAATGTTCCACTTCAAGCCACGAAGAACTGTGTCCATAAATCGCTCGAACGTCGCCGGCGCGTTGCACAGTCCAAATGCATCACATTGAATTCAAAAAGGCCGTCAAGGGTTACAAAGGCTGTCTTTTTCTTTATCTTCAGGATGCATGGGAATTTGCCAGTAGCCCGATCTTAAGTCTACAGAGGAAAAGTAAGAGGCCGAATGCAGACAGTCTATGGCATCATCAATACGTGGAAGTGGGCACACGTCTTTTTTTGTTACAGCATTCAATCGGCGATAATCGACGGAAAATCTCCAGGATCCGTCTTTCTTTTTAACGAGAATTACTGGAGCTGCCCATGGACTTACCGACTCTTGAATGATACCGTTTTCAATCATTTCGTTCACCTGCTCATTAATAACCCGCCGCTCGGATGGCGAAACACGTTATGGCTTTTGTCTAATCGGATTGGCCAAACCCGTGTTGATAGTGTGACATGTCCGAGAAGCAGGGATTAGGGGCGCTTTGTCTTTCTGCGCAAAGTCGAATGCAGAGATGCGCTTCGAAAGTACATTGACCAATGTTCGGCGTTCACTTGTGCTCAGCGACTTATTCACCATTGACAGAAGAGCCGTTTCAAAACTGTGACTACGACGCTCTTCCAGCGCATGTCTAAGCTCGGTCACCAGTAAGGCCTCGTGTTGTCCACTGACGACGGCTAACTTTAGACCATCTGGTCACATCACGGGTTCTGTAGAGCAATTGACAGTGCATAAACCAGCGCGTCCACGTCTGATCGACACCACACAATGTGGGATCAACACATTCTTTTTCATGCAGTTGGTGTACACTGGTTCTACGTTGGCATCAAAGTTGGCGAAATAGCTGTCGCTGCAACCAACAGGTACACGAATGGTTGATAACGGTGGTATGATAGTGTCGCCACAGACACACAATGCCGTCTCACCATACACAGGGTTTTCCAAGAGTGCTGGCGGAACGTGATCACTCAAGACTATTGTTCCTGTGCGGCAGTCGACAGTCGCACCACACTCCCTCAAAAAGTCCATACCCAAAATAACATCATGTTTCGCCTGCGGAATAATCACGAACTCCGTTGGGATAACGCAGCCTCCGAGAAACACGTCAGCTTGACACACACTAACAGGATGCAGTGCCTCACCACTCACTCCGCAAAACTTCGAAGCTTGATTCTACTTAAATAAAACCTTCCGCCCCAAGGTATCTTTAAAACACGCACTCATGACCGAAATGGTGGCCCCCGTATCCACCAAAGCCATCACAGGCACATCGTCAACAAAAACACATACTTTGTTCTTGAGCATCAACACAGGAGGTATTTCTGATATTAGCACGTCTCCGGTGACCTCACCTCCATCGGCCGCGCTTGCTAGTTTTCCTGTGGCAAAGGAGACGTGTTGCGACGCCGTGGTGAAGGAGAACGGGGAACACGAGGCGGTGTTGGCGTCAAGCTCCTGTCAGATGTAGGGGAGTGGTTCCGGAAGCTGCGTGTCCAGTAGTCTTCACGAGGCAGCAGGTGTGTTGCCCTAGGGTCGTCGTGCGGTCGATCAGACGATCGTGTGGAGTGTTGTGGTGGGCCATAGTACGTTGCTCGCGGGTCGTCGCTAAGTCGTTCGGAAGGCCGTGCAAAGTGTGGTGGGTGGCCATACCGTAGGGCTACACGTCGACGGTTGCAAAATCACGAAATATGTCCTGGAACACCACAGGAGTAGCAAACCATGAGAGGTCGAAATTCAGTTTGTTCGTCAATGAATCGAACATCGTCTTCCCTGGCGTAGTGGTTTGGTTCGTCCCGTATATCATAAGGATAGACCGGGCGTCGCGAAGAAGGCGGACGCTGAGGGCGCCGGTCATGGCGAGGAGCTGGCAAGCGTGGTGCTCTCCTTGGTTGTGGGAGTGCGCTGCACTCAACAGCTGATGCACTGACCATCGATTGCCAAGGGGTCGTAGAAGGCGGCGGCGCAGGCACAGCCTCACGTGGCACATATACCGAATGTTGGTCGTTTATAGAATGGTGATCAACTGCTGAGTGTGTCTGTTCTCTATAGCGAAAAAGTTCTTCGCGAACGATCTGTCGAATCATCGAGGACAGGTATGGGCAGGAGCTCGTGTCGATGCTGGCAACCGTTGTAACATTTGTGAGTCGGCCGAACTTTTGAGCAATCCTGCGCATTTTCAGCTGTTCGAAAGTTCGGCAATGCCGAATCACGTCGGACACCGAGCTCAGGTGCTCTTTTCCGATGAGAAAGTTATAGACATTTTCGGCTATGCCTTTCAGCAAATGCCCTACTTTGTCTTCTTCTGACATCTGATCATTGACCACCTTTCAGAGCTTCAGCACATCCTCTGTATACGTGGTACATGTCTCACCTGGTAGCGGCGCGCGTTGAGACAATGTCTGCTCAGCCCGCTTCCTTTTGATGCTCGAGTCACCAAAACACGCTTTCAGCTCCGCAACAAAAACGTCCCACGTCGTCAGTGTGTCTTCGTGGTTTTCGTACCACACAAGCGCAGTATCCGTAAGGCAGAAGACCACATTACTGAGCTGAGCGGCGGCATCCCAGTCGTTGGACTTGCTGACTCGCTTGTACTGGACGAGCCACGCGTAGACATCTTCTCCCGATTTTTCTCCGAAGGTTGGTGGGGCTCGGTAGTAGGGCACGGAACCCACTGTAGTTGGCCTTGAAGCGTTAGATGACTGATCTTGGGCAATTACGACCGGCGCAGGCGGGAGTCCGGCAAGGCGGCGGCTGCGGCGAAGTCCTGGAAGTGAAGCTCCCGTCGTTGGATTTGTCTTACCCAGCACCTCCTCCAATCTGTTACGCACAGGGAGGACCAGGACGTATACGGCTGAAGGGGGCCGTTTATTTTGGTCGCGAAGAGAAGCACCGGAGCGGCCAACAGGTTGATGATCGCAGTGTCGTCGTCTTCTTTCTTCCTGCAGCTTCGGGCAGCCAGCCTGTTCACCCATCTTCGTTTTCTTCCCAGGCATGCGCCACTATATATATATATATATATATATATATATATATATATATATATATATATATATATATATATATATATATATAGGTAGATAGATAGATAGATAGATAGATAGATAGATAGATAGATAGATAGATAGATAGATAGATACACTCAATGTCGCCGAAGTTTGCGAAGAAATGCTTCGCATTTAAAACATAAGAATAAAATAAAATAACGGGTTCAGCAGTGCGAAACCGTTGCGCCAGGCTTTTGTATGAGCGGGTGGGTGAGAAGCCCTGGTGTTGTTAATGACCCGAGTGCGTTACATTAAACGAAGTCACACTAGATTCCAAGATTGAATTGTAGTCTGCGTATCAGAATGCGCATTTACAATGTCTGCCGATTGCTTGTAAACGAACTACCCATAGTGATTCATTTGCATGCCTCGAACATCATCCAAGTAGGCAAAAGCATGTGGAGCTTTCCACCAGGGCATACTTCGGTGCTCCTGCTCCAGCCCCCTCCTCGTTAGCTCTGTTATACAGACTTCGTGTGTGTCCAGACTATTTGCATAGATTTAACATCTTCTTTCTTGTTTCGTTGCATGTGATGATTCAATTTCCTGGGTGGGCAGTTACCCCTTATTGCTGGAGCATCACCATCATCACTTTACCCGTGGTTTGAGCGTCGCTTTCATGTGGTCTATAGAAGATAGTGCCACCTTTCTGGATATTGCAGAACAAATGATTTTATAGTGTCCCACATTCGTTACCCAGCGAGTACTGCTCACAAAGGAATATTCACTTATTCAACTTAGTGGCACGACCCATGACGAATGCCCGTTGCCGGGAAAATGTGCTACTAGGCCTGACCAGGTCCATGGAGCCCTGCTAACGGTTTTAAGGAAAACGAATTAGGCCGGACGTTTATAGACGTTTTGACGTGATGATTTATTTGTGTTTACATCGGTGTTGTTTCTTTCTTGTTCTTTATTTGTTCTTCTCTCACTTTTTTTAAATGCGAAGAATTTCTTAGTGAACTTCGGCGACTTTGAGCGTATCTATCTATTTATCTACCTAGCCGCTCATGTTTGGGTGCTCTCGTGGTCACCCCTTTAACTTGGCGTGAACAAAAATTAGGATAGGAGTGTAAGATGGTTTGACGAATATGAAGCACTGGTCAAGACATGAATAATGTATTAATCCTGTCGCGTACGTTGTCAAACACTTCTCGCCAAACAGTGGCACGCACCAACGGATAGGTATGTGCCGCTGGTATGCGGGTATGTGCTACAGGTGATTGACACTTGGCATCTACCCAGAAACGACGAGAACACACATGGACAATCTTAACGCACGAGTATCAAAATTACCAGATATCGGTAGCGTCGACCAGAGGAATGCGAAGAATAAACGTCAGGTTCCCAGCTTGAATCGAACCCAAGCATTCTGCACGGCAATGAGGCATTTTACCACAGACCTACGCCAGTTCTCGGAACTACTTTTCAAATAGACAGTTATATTCGTGAAACGTCAATAGTGGTTGCAGTGATGCCTACCCAATTTTATAAACATCACATATGTATTCCTTTGATACAGCTATCACGTCGGGTTGATTTATGTAAGAGTGTCCAGGACCAGCATCGTGTTTCCTAAAATTAACTAGAGGGGACACTGGCACTGCGATTGTACAGAGACCACAGAAGTTATGGGCATGTCATGAATTTGTCTATAGTCTTGATTGATTTGTGGGGTTTAACGTCCCAAAACCACCATTTGATTATGAGAGACGCCGTAGTGGAGGGCTCCGGAAATTTTGACCACCTGGGGTTCTTTAACGTGAACCCAAATCTGAGTACACGGGCCTACAACATTTCCGCCTCCATCGGAAATGCAGCCGCCGCAGCCGGGAATCGAACCCGCGACCTGCGGGTCAGCAGCCGAGTACCTTAGCCACTAGACCACCGCGGCGGGGCTTGTCTATAGTCTTCGTCTTGCGGGTGGCGAACGCATTTGTGGCTTCGTTTATGCTGTGTTTTGATTTTGTGTCAAAGGAAAGAACAAACTGTTTTTCACTTGGTAACCCTATTCGAAGTGGTAAGCCTAGAAGATTGAGGAGGTGAAGCGTAGTAGCTGGTGAACATTTGCTGATAACTGTTCCGTGACAAAGCAGCTTAAAGCCACGCGAAGCGAAAGCGAACATCAAATACAAAGACTAGACAAATCCATGTCATATCCATAAGTCTCATGCTCGCTGAAGAGCTATGCGTTGCAGCTCCCATGGACACTAGCGCCAGAGTTCCCTTTAGTGTATATTTACCAAACTCGACAGTAGTGGGCCTTTGAGCAAACCAGAGCAGACAAGATGGCGGGTCCGGCAGCAGGGGGGAATTCGACGGTGCGCATAATCATTAGCATAGTCTGCTAAGTTGAAGAGTGCACCAAACAAGATCTTTTGGTCGGCGTGGAGGCGGCGTTTTTGAGGGGGAGAACAGGCGTGCGCGTGGAGTCTTTTGGCGCCTTTTTTCTCGTTTACGCTGGCTTCTGTCGCGTCTGCTTTGCACCTGGCTTTCACGCAGTAATTAGAAATTGGAGACCCACGCTTGCTTTATTGTTCATTTATGATATGACATTCATAATGTTTTTTTTTCGAACCAGTTTTGACCGTTGGCGTGCATCAGTGGTACCTGATTGCCACGCAGACAGCCTTGGTTCGATTCTCACTCGTACTGACGTTTTTGTTATTTATTTTATTGGCATCTTTTTCGTTATTATGGTCACGCACAAAATGATGTTGTTTCGCTCCCAACCAGAGACTCCGACATCCGAATTTCTGCGAAACCAGTTCTTTAACGCTATCGCGTTCAACTAATAAGTGTAAAAATATGAGTATAGGTGAAGAGACAGTCGTTTATGTGACAGCGTACTTTGATACCATGAGTCTAACAAAAATAACCCGAGAGAAAGAGTGGATGAGCGAAACAAGTTGAAACCATGTTACTATATAGTGTATGTTTCAAATACACCATAGTGAAGTGAATCATTTGCATTCCATATTTACGTTCTTAATTGGGTATAAACCTAATGATCTTCACAGTAACAGGACTCCAAAAAATCTGACGCCATTGAAAAGGTGGGATCGAGCTTTGGGTCGCAAAGACAGAAAGCTGACTGCCAAACAGAAAGTCTAGGGCGTTCGATTTGAGAATGACGACATCATAACACACTAGTGTCATGTTTTTTCTGGACAAGAAGTTTTGATCTCACGCGGTAAGTGGGAGCTCGCGTTCGGTACCCTTTCGCACTTGTTCCCAGCAATTGTGCCTCATATATTTAAGCCGAAATGCTCATAACCAAGGCGTCAATCCTCCTGAAAAGGCATGGCGTCTCTCTAATGTTCTATTCTCAGTTTGGAGGAGCCGCCAAAAAGAGAACTCCAATAAGAACGGTATGCGACGAACAACGCTGTCGATACTCAGAGTTGCATCACATTGACATTCTATCTATTGTGAACGGCCGCGGTGCCTTCAAAGCAGTGGAATTTTTCGTTGCTTTAATTGCTTCATTTTATATTTTTCTTGTGAACGAACACAACCTTATATAACTGGTCATGTTTTACTTGTCACGAGGTTTTGTTAAGTTTGCTTCAAATTAGAGCAATAGATATTATTCTCAATCTCAGTGTTCACCATTCTGAGCCAAGGAACAGGTAACACAAGGTTGCACATGTCGGTGTCACTCCTTCCCCGTGCAGCGAAGTGCACCGGCAAGTAACATATCGTGAGCATCTCTAACAAGTTCCCCTGAGCCAGCCACGCCAAAACCACACAAAAATGCACTCACTTCGATGAGGTATTTTCAAGAAAGCTGCTTCCATCAGCCCGAGGCCTTCTTTTTACATAAAAATTAATTGATAAAGCTGTCTAGAGGCACTTGACGAAAACCCCATAGTTTGTGACCTTTATTGTATTGTGCTTGAAAAGTTATGTAGTTGCTACTTGACCTTTGAGTTATATCGCTCATGATCACAACGTGATGGCTAGAGTAGCGATCTTTTACATTGTGATGAGAACGTCCCCCCACCTTTTTTTTGCAAGAAAGACAGTCAGGAGTTCTGTGAAAAAGAGGAAAATGCTAGAAAGAAGGTGAAGTTGCTCTACCACTTTGCACTCAGCTGTGTAAAGATAACCATCACTGGTCTGGTGAACGGGGCAGAGCATAGATACTGTGTCTTCAAGAACGTCTTTTTTGTAACTAGTTGATAACAGGAGTATTCTTTTTCTAGAGTTTTTTTTGTATTCAAGTAAGCCAACTTGTTTGAGTCTTCTTACAGACGTTTCACGTCGTTTTTAGTCTAGACAGGATGCCTGTGGTTCAATTGGTAGCGGTCATCGTAAAAACTGCGTTGAAAATTCTCATTGACCTAGAACCTCGCGTACTTGGAGGTTAAACGCACTGCAGGCACCTCAAATATAGGTAGGACACCGATTGTTAGCCAACTTGCAATGAGGAATGTATCCGGGTGACTCTACATAGGCACCCTTCTGTGTATCCACATAAGTAGTCCTCAAATGCGACGCTAAAATAGAAGCATGATGAATGCTTGAGTTTGATAGCAGTACAAGAAGAAAGTCTCCGCGAAGAACAGCGTAGTGAACTGGTGCGGGATGCCACTGTAGCAAGTGATGCGCCTTGAGTAGCGTAAAATCTGCAGCGTGGTTAGTTCTATGACCGCCGACTCTGCTCCTTTGGCGGAGATACGGAGCTTTGAAACTAGGTTTAATAGATGCGAAGCAGCTCTTTGACTCACGTGTGTTGCGCCGTACGTACTTGCGTCCACACGAACGCACCACAAGGCATTCCCCTCGTCACAGGTGTTGGAGCGGTGCGAAGCAGGACACGCCGCAGCTGCGTGTTGACGTCACGCTCTCCTCGCATTGCGCGCTGACTTCACTGTGTCCCTCGCTTGCCGTGCTCTCGTCGCAGCACCCGCAGCTTCCGCTTCGTTCGTTCTCCCGCAACACCTGCCGCTACCGCCGCTCGCTCTGCTACCGCGACTGCCGCTCGCTACCCGTCCGACTCTTCGGTTCCCGCGCAAGAAACCTGTCGCGCGCGTAACGTACGCGTTGCAACATGTTTGTACGTGTCACAAGACCTACGCCAACCATCGCTTCAAACGAATCTTCCAGCGCGCACCACAGCACCCGCGTTAGCGCCATTCAACCCGTGACGCCACCCGTCCGCAACGCTGCTGCTTGGCATCCCATGAGGGTTCTCTTTGGGAAGATGGTGTAAATTTTCTAGTAACGCTTGTTTCACTTCAAGGTTCATTCTGGACGTGGTCCCTGCGATGAGCTACCGCAGCACAGCACGCGCACTGTCAGAGGTAATGACATGCGCTATTCCAAGCCACGCTTGCTGCATCTACGAACACCTATAAGTGGCGAACGCTTATATGGAATCATGAATTTTTGATGGCATTGCCATGTGCTTCGCAGATGCTACCAGCACGTGAACTACACCTGCCGTTCGTGAGCATGTAATTTCGTTAGCACTAATTTAGCTTTCCATTAATTATTTAAATATAAGTACCAGGGCATATCGTGAAATTGACCGTGTTACTTTCTTGTCACTGCTAAAATTTAGGGAATTAGATGAGCATAAGTAACAGAACTGCGGAACAACCCTGTGCCGCACTGTATGTCGAAGCGGTAGAGGCCTACAAGGCTTACCATTTTTTGCGACTGTGAATCGTGTTATCCGTATGGAAAGTCGACTGCACCTCCTGTTACCACAAGGTGGCACCATACGTGTCCGCCACATTCATGCCCGAGTACACAAATAGCAACAGTTGCCTAGTGATCCAAGTGTATGTGTATAATGATGTTTTCGAGCGAAGAGCGTCGTCGTCCGGTGTTTCTATCAACAGGGCCTAATCAAGTGTGAGGCACACGAGATGGCTTTATGCTCTCCCATAGTAGAGTTACTAGTCCTCAAAATCGCTGCCCACTTTTTCCAAACACACATGTTTGTGCACTTGAACATATATTAGTATTTTGTGTTATAATAAACTTTATGCGTTAACACCATCGAGTATGCTGAGACAAAGTGCCACACTTTCATCGTAGAGTATCATAATCTAAATTAGGGTTCCACATGCTGTGGCTCACGGGGTAGCATTACGCGGCCGCTGGCAGGGGGCTGTTTGCTCAAGTACCTCCAATGTACACCTCGGAGTGGTTCATGAAATTCAAATGCACAAGTCGCGGACGCGTGTGCTATGCTCCCCCGTGCAATTTTTACATATGCGCTCGTGGTACGCTGTGCATTTGAATGCGCGCAGTCAACACGTGCCAGGCCGTTAGGAATATATTCCACTCAAGATATCTCTGGTCTTGTTTCATTATTGTTCCGTTTCCGAAAGTCATTTTTTGCATATAATAGGGCACGGTACAAGTCGACGACAAGTATAGAAGAGAAGAATGCAAAATGTGTCCATGACGAAGCAGCAGAAAAGTTCATTGTACAAGATATAAATTAGAAATGTAAAAAAAGTTTAACAGATAGAATTCGCAGGCCCTGTGATGTACACACATAAAGAGAACATGATTTTCATTTAGCGCAATACTGAACAAAGTGCCGAGGGACTTCTAATGAGACAGACTCATGAAGTTCATATAAATCTCAGTGCATGGTGAAATCAATGAAGAAGCTCAATATACCTAAGTAGGAAAGAATAATAAAATAATATACATATTAACCATTGTTCTGATAGCACCACAAAACAGCCAGCTATGTGTTAACTCCGATGTTGCACAAACGTTCTTGGAATGGCGGACACCTTCACTTCTAATTAACAAAATAATAAAAAATGGCAGAATATCTGCGGGGTCAATGATGGAGAGTGGGGCGAAGCATCCGTCTGTCCATTCGTTTTTGCATCTCTCCATCCATGCGTCTGTCTGTATGACCGTCCGTGCGTTCATCCGCCGGTCCGTGCGTGCATCTGGTTGTGCGTCCACACGTCCATCCATGCATCCCTCCCTGCGTTCGTCCATGCATCCACCCCTACGTCCGTCCAAGCATCCACCTGTCCGTGCAGCCATTCGTGCGTCCGTCCATGCATCTGCCTGTGTGTCCGTTCACCCATCTAGTCCACACTTCAAGTATCACCATCTCGCATTTTTCATCATATATTCCGCATATAGAAGCCCCGCCATTCAGCGGACATTCCAAGGACTAAACGAGAGGTGGCACACGCACACTTTCTTACGGCTTGCGCTTAGTGTCCTACTTCCCATCTTTAACTACCTCAAGTCATGGTATATACTGTGAGTAACCGTTTATTCGGCCAGCTCGAGCTCAATCACGCTGGTGATGATATTCTTAGATGAAGAAGATGTACAGGTGATGATGATTACAAAGAGAATAAAGAGTCATTCGCTTGTCGCGCTCACACTAATTCCCCCGCGCGGTGAAAGCGGCCCGGTCGCTTGACAGTATTATGAAATGCGTCGCGCATAAGGCTTTAAACGAGATACGTGCACTATCTCTGTTCCTCGGCAACGATGATCAGGACTAGCGCTAAGAGGAGAAACGCGGTAATTGACAGGAGATGTCTGTTCGACCACCGTGTATGGCCCAATGAAGCGACTGATGAATTTGTCGCATAGGCCGGGGACGCGTAGTGGAGTCCATAGAACTTCGTCACCAGGGGAAAAACTCACAACACGGCGAGACGAGTCGTAGCGAGATTTTCGAGTGTCTTGAGAGAGGCCGGTGTTAACACGGGCCTGGTGACGGCAGTGTGCGAGACGAGATAGGAATTCTTCAGAGAAAGGAGCCGTCGAGGGTAGGGGCCGAAAGGAAAGAGACATCCAGAGCGAAACTCGGCGAGCGACCATGGACGAGAAAAAATGGAGAAAAGCCGGTAGTGCGTTGAGCAGCCGTATTATAGGCGAATGTCACGAAGGGTAGAATTGCATCCCAGTTCGTGTGGTTGGGGTGAATGTACATAATGATCATGTCGATAGGGTCCGATGAAACCGTTCAGTCAATCCGTTGGTCTGCGGGTGGTAGCTAGAAGTGGTCTTGTGAACAGTGTTCGAGGCACGCAAAACTTGCTCGACAATGGAAGATAGGAAGACTTTGCCACGATCACTGAGGAGAATGCGTGGAGCTCCATGACGCAAAAAGATGTGGCGAAGAAGAAATCGGCAATCTCAGTGGCAGTTCTCAGATGGTATAGAAGCTGTTTCTGCGTAGCGGGTAGATGGTCGACTGCCGTGAAAATCCAGCGATTCCCATTGGATGATATAGGAAGAGGGCCTACAAGTCGATTCCAACGACTTCAAAAGGGGAGGCGGGACAAGGAAGAGGTTGCATTAGCCAGCCGGAGCAGTTGCGGTCGTTTTCGCGTTGGCAATGGACCAGGAGGCGACTACTTAGCACGGCGGAAAGAGAGCCAGGCCAAAACAACGACTTCGTATTTTGTCGTAATCTTGTTGTAGCCTAGATGAGCGTGGTTGGAGCATCATAGAAGGCTTCCAGAACTTCACGTTGCAGAGAACTTGGATGACGGGTACCCACTTGTGCCATCGATGTGGTAAATGTCGCGAACATAAAGCATCACCGACAAGCTAAATTGTTTAAGTTGTCGACGGAGTCTGGCGTTTGGAGGAGTAGTAGAGCCGGTCAAGCGGTCAACAATGGTGCGGCAGTATGGGTCGACACGTTGTTGTGAAACAAGGACGGATAGGGTGGCAGGTGATGAACTTAGCGCTGCGATTGGAGAGGTGCTGTTGTTTTGGAGTATCGATGGTGAATTGCTTCCGCTGGGCAAAGGACAGCGCGATAGAGCATCAGCATCTTGATGCTTCTTCCCAGATCTGTAGGCGACATCGAAATCATACTCCTGTAAGCGAAGCGCCCAGCGACCAAGGCGACCCGATAAGTTTTTCAGCGATGAAAGCCAGCATAGGGCGTTATGGTCGGTCACGACGGTAAAATGACGGCCGTGAAGATATGGTCGGAATCTTTGCACTGCCCAAACAACAGCAAGGCACTCCTGCTCGGTGATAGTGTAGTTCTTTTCTGGAGCGGTAAGAGCACGACTTGCGTAAGCAACGACGCGTTCGCGTGAGTTTTTGTCACGCTGCAAGAGTACCGCACCGAGACCATGACTACTTGCGTCGGTGTGAAGGATGGTGGGTGCGGTGGAATCGAAGTGGCACAGTACCGGATCCGACGTGAGGGCTTGCTTCAATGCCGTGAAAGCGCTTTCGCAGTCTTCGGACCAAATGAAGGGGACGTTCTTTGCGAGGAGTTGATGGAGCGGAGACGCAAGTTCCGCGAAACCACGTATGAAGCGCCGGAAGTAAGAAGATAACCCAAGAAAGCTGCGCAGGTCCTTCTGACGTAGTGGACGAGGAAAATCGAGGACAGCGGCAAGCTTCTCGGGGTCGGGCCGAATTCCTTCTTTGCTGACAAGGTGGCCGAGAACCTTGATTGTCTTGCTAGCAAAGGTACATTTCTTGGTGTTAAGCTGTAGACCGGCTTTTGCAAGGCATGTGAGGACTTCGTCAAGACGTTGTAGATGCTGCGAGAACGTGGATGAAAACACTACTATGTCATCGAGATAGCACAGACATGTTTTCCATTTCAAACCACGCAATACGCCGTCTATCATGCGTTCGAAGGTGGCGGGCGCATTACAGAGTCCAAAAGGCATCACATTGAACTCGTACAACCCATCTGGCGTTGAAAAGGCGGTCTTCTCTTTATCAGACTCCGACATTGGTATCTGCCAGTAGCCTGACCTAAGGTCGAGGCTGGAAAAATACTCTGCGCCCTGTAATGAATCCAGTGCATCGTCGATCCGAGGGAGGGGATAAACATCCTTGCGCGTTATTTTGTTTAGCGCACGGTAATCGACGCAGAAACGCACTGTCCCATCTTTCTTTTGAACGAGAACAACTGGGGATGACCAGGGACTCGAGGAAGGACGTATGATGTTGCGTCGTAGCATGTCTGAGACGTTTTCCTCGATGATCTTGCGTTCTGCCTGAGACACGCGATATGGACGCCGATGTACAATACGAGAGCCGTCAGTCTGGATGCTGTGAGTAGCGGTGGTAGTCATGCTGAGGGCGGGCGAGTTCACGTCAAATAGAGAACGGTGTCTATTTAACAGGGCGAGCAAATCTTCAGTTTGATCAGGTGTTAAGTCATTGCTTATTGTCGCCGACACAGGTGTGGCAGAGGCATTGAATGGCAATGATTGCGACTTCGGAACATCGTTGTGGTTGTTGTTCGGAAGAGTAACAATCGCAACAGGCTCACTGTCGACCGCGCAAGATACTGTTGAGCCACAGGAGAGCAGTACACACTGGGCGTTTGATTTATGGCGGTTAGGTACGTACACCCATCGAAGAAGCGAATAAGCCCCGGTGTGATCACAATGCCCCTACGTAGGGTATGACCGTAAGGGAGAATTAGTACGTCGCCATCCACAATGTCGGTGCAATTAACTTATAATTTCTCGATGTATGGCCGAAGTACATAATCTGACTTGGTGACAAGGCGGATGCGTCCATCTTGTTCAAGCGGAGAAGAGTCAGTGGCGTTTAGATGCAGGAGGCGCTGATGACATGATATGAAAGCGGACGCAGAAGACAAGAAATCCCACCCAAGAATGAGAGCGTGGGTGCACTCACGAAATACCGCGAAAACAATGTGATGACGAATGCCTTCTATGCAGACACGAACGGTACACTGTGCAAGTGGACGAATGAGAGCGTTGGTCGCCACGTAGAGGTGGGCCGCCATAAGGTGTGGTGACTTTTCGAAGGCGGGAACAAAAATCAGCACGAATAATCGAAACGGCAGCGCCAGTGTCTACAAGAGCCTCAACGCGTACACCTTCTACAAAACTACTATCAAATTCGATGGCCGCTCTGGAGGAATTGTTAGCTGTCCAAGGGATGCAGTTTCCCCTCCTAAACTGCATTGGGGAGTTTTCCGCGTGGGCGTTCGTGGAATGGGAGGCGGGCCGTAGAGGCGACACTGAACGGCGACCTGGCGAAGGCGACCTGCGGCGAGACGTACGGGAATTCCCAGGCATGTCCGTGTGGTAAGTAGGTGACGGTGAACGGTAATAGGACGATCGGGAGGGTGGCCGTAAGTAGTTCATGGTCGGACGGAAGCTTCGATGTTCTTCGGGAGCGTAGCCGCGTTGCTCGTCTTGTTGGCGCCTTCGACAAAACCGAGCGATATGTCCTCGATAGCCGCAGTAGTAACAGATTGGTCGAGGTGGGCGCTGAGGTGCGTAGTAAGGTGGTGCACGCACTGGCGGTGATAACGAAGCCACAGGCGTATGGTCTGCTGTTGTAGGCACAGAAACGGTGGGTGCGGCAGAGAGCGCGGCAACTGCGTGTTGACGTCACGCTCTCCTCACAGGGCGCGCTAACTTCACTCTGTCCCTCGCTTGCCGTGCTCTCGTCGCAGCACCCAGAGCTTCCGCTTCGTTCGCTCTCCCGCAACTCCTGCCGCTACCACGCCGCTACCTAGCTACCGGCCGCTACCTAGCCACGTTGGCTGCATCTACGAACACCATATAAGTGGCGAACGCTTATATAGAATCATGAATTTTCGATGGCATTGCCAAGTGCTTCGCAGATTCTACCAGCACGTGAAGTACACCTGCCTGCCGTTCGTGAGCACGTAATCGTTAGTTAGCACTAATTTAGCTTTCCATTAATTATTTAAATATAAGTGCCAGGGCATATCGTTAAATTGACCGTGTTACTTTCTTGTCACTGCTAAAGTTTAGGGAATTAGATGAGCATAATTAACAGAACTGCAGAATAACCCTGTGCCACAATTGTATGTCGAAGCGGTAGAGGCCTACAAGGCTGACCATTTTTCGTGACTGTGAATCGTGTTATCCGTATGTAAAGTCGACTGGACCTCCTGTTACCAAAGGTGGCACCATACGTGTCCGTCACATTCATGCCCGAGTACAGAGGTAGCAACAGTTGCTAAGTCATCTAAGTGTATGTGTATAATGATGTTTTCGAGCGCAGAGGGTCGTCGTCCAGTGGTTCTATCAACAGGGCCTCATCAAGTGTGAGGCACACGGGATGGCTTTATGCTCTCTCATAGTAGAGTTCCTAGTCCTCAAAATCGCTGCCCACTTTTCCCAAGCACACATGTTTGTGCACTTGAACATATATTAGTATTTTGTATTATAATATGCTTTATACTTTAACATCATCAAGTATGCTGAGACAAAGTGCCACACTTTCGTCGTAGAGTATCACAATCTAAGTTAGGTTTCCACAAGCTGTGGCTCACGGTGTAGCATTACACAGCCACAGACAGAGGGCTGTTTGCTCATCTACCTATAATGTATACCTCGGAGGGGTTCGTGAAATTCAACGCACAAGTCGCAGACGCGTGTGCTATGCATCCCTGTGCATTTGTTTCATATGCGGTTGTGGTACGCTGTGCATTTGAATGCGTGCAGTCAACACGTGCCAGGCCGTTAGGAATATATTCCATTTAAGATTTCTCTGGTCTCATTTTTATTATTGCTCAGTTTCCGAAACTCAATATTTACATATATTAGGCCCCGATGCAAATCGACTACAAGAACAGAAGGGAAGAACGCGAAATGTGTCTATGACCAAACAGCAAAAAAGTTCATTGTACTGGATATAAATTATAAATATGAAAAATATGAACACATTGAAATTTGCAGGCCCTGTGATGTACACACATAAAAGGAACACAATTTTTATGTAGTGCAATACTGACCTAAGTGGACAGGCGCGTCTAATGAGACAGACTCATAAAGTTCAGATAAATGTCAGTGCATGGTAAAAGCAACGAAGAAGCTCAAAATACCTATGTAGGAAAGAATAATACAATGAGTTACATATTAACTGTTGTACTTATAGCACCACAAAACAACCAGTTACGTAATAACTTCAATGTTGCACATACGTTCGTGCAATGGCGGACACCTTGACTTCTAATTAACAAACAAAAAAAAGATTTAGCAGAGTAACTAGCACGTTACATGAAAAAAAAATATCAAGACAGATGATTTATAGTACTTGGCTACTACTTGAGAGTTCGCTGTTGGCAACAAGACGTAGAGGATGCTCAGTTCATGCAGTAGCACACAACGTTCGAGAAAAACTGTATTACTCAATATCGGGAGAGAATAAGCCTACACCTTTCCTCTCACCGCCAAAAATAATGCCTATAGCTAAACATGACGTAGTGAGGGTGCTATGCCTGTTACTCTGAGCAATCGGGTATCATAAATGAACTCAAAGAATAAAATTATGCATGTAGGACAAGAAATTGTGCACTTGAGACCCAAGAAAAACTGCTTCATGCCTACACAATAATTCTTAGAGTAATTCTAAGAGAAATACTATAGTAACACGACGAAGGAAAAAAGTGTAAACTTAAGAAAATGTTTTCTTTGTTAGACACAGTAATATAGAGAACAGAAAACGATGCCAAAACGTATATTAGGAGTTGTTATTAGAAATACATGCATTCTTAAAGGTGAATTAAGAAGCAAAAGTTGAAAAAAAACCTTACCTATTGCAGGGACCGAACCTGCAGGCTCGAATACCACATTCTTTTCTAACGACTGCGCTATGGTGGTAGTAATCCTTTCTTCTACACTACAGAGCATATATGCGCGTTTAAAACAGGTAGCGTCAGTCAGCGTCGTGAATTGTCATTACGAAGAGTGTGGAACACTTTTTTCGCCTTGTTGGTGTCACGTCGCACGTGCTCTCATTGTGAGCTGGCAGCTGGCGAATAATTCGTCGCATACCACCTGAATCCGTTAGGTCTGCCTTCGCCATAAATGAAGGGAAAGAAGTGTATACTTAAGGAGTCATTTTTCCGTGTTTCACAAAATATTTAGGAGAACTAACAGACAATAATGCCAGGAAAAGTATAGGGGATTTTATTAGAGGAGTTTGTGCAGTGGGATAACGGTACGCAGACATTGAAAACATGAGGTAGGCGGTCTTCGTTTCTAAGTTTGATACCGTTCTCTTTCCAAGGCATATTTTTCGTTTTTATTGCTGTAGTATGCGCTAATTGAGAAACAAGAAAAAGGTAGCACCAGCTAGAGAAGCCTCACGCGCGTAAAATTCACCGTTAATTACACGCAAAATCGACCGCGAACATGGAATGTATATGCTTCTAAACAGTTCTTCATTTTTTCCACTTCAAATTGTAACTTTAGGGAGTAGCATTAAAATAATGTTCAAGGCAAAAGAAAGTTGCACGCGTACTTTTAAAACTTCTACTGCAACCATTTAGTGCCTCAACCACGCACTTAAACTGTCGTTTCGTTTTTAGTACACCTTGGTAAAGTAACAAAAGGTTTCTTTGTTTTTCTTTCATTTATCGAGATCAAAACTTGATTTCGAGCCCGGCAACGTAACTGTTTCATTTCTTCACAGCTTAGTAGGCCGCAAGACTTCCACGATGTTCATTGACTGCCAGCGACGGTGACTTTTTGTGGTCCTATTTAAAATAAAACAATAAATCTATTAACGACTCCTTGAGGAGCCGACAAGACGTCTGTCTACCTCTCCCTCCGCCCTCTTCTCCACGTATACCGTACGGTAGTTATACTGAGTACCGCAAATTGGTCAATTTTTCGAACCGCCTCAAGAAAAGGGAAGGCCGTACGATCAATTCGCAAGGCTTCGACAGCCACAGGACCCTTGAAGTGGGCAGTTTTCTGTGGCTTGCTTCTAGTATTTTACAGCAGATTACTTTTCATTGTATTGATTATTATTTCGGAACTGCTGTGTAACTTCACAACACCACCACGCGGCAGATGGAAGGGGCGAGGTAGTATTGCAAGCATTCGTTACGATGGCCGCACCCGTATTTTTCCTCATCTTAAGACGGTCTCGATACGATAGCGTCGACGTGCGAACACTAAGTGCGAAAGCATAGTTATAAAATAGCAATCTTCGCCCCCGTGGTACATTCGTAATAACCAATGCCTCGTTAGTTTTACGAATATAAACGCCTCTCGCTGATTTTTCTAATACATTATTTACGTAACTTTTTTTAGAAACAAGGCCAGGCAGATATGTAACGTTTGGATACCTCCTTGATTCGAAACCTCTTTTTCAATGTTGAAAATATATGGCGTGTGTTTCAATTGGTGACAAATGATTTCAGACGATGGTGCAAGGAGTTGTCTGAATAATACCTCATTGCAACGACAGGGGTGGTTCATCACGTTTGCCCGTGTGTGGTCTACGAAATAAATTATATGAGATGATGCAGGAGTAGATCTCAAATAACATTCATAACAACCAGGGAATCGATCGACTATCACAAAGACAAGCATAGAAATACACACTTAAACTACCTAAAGACCGAGTGGCTACGGTTCAATCTACGTGGCTACACGATCGCTCCCGGTTTGTTGAACCAGCGTCCCGAAGTGGCGACAGTCCACGCACGACGATGACCCTTGTCCGTAGCGAGCACAGGCATGCAGGTGGCACGTCCCGCTTACGCGGTCACTGCAGGAGACAACACCTCCGTAAGGCCTTACGTTTTTAGACGGCTTTCAACCATCCCAGGTGGCGTCAGTGATCTGGAACCCGTCGTCCCTGTCACGCACGCCGACATATCAGGAGCCACACCCGGTGTCGGTAGCCCCGGACAGGTGCCTTTGCTCCCGGACTTCGATCCCCAGGGAACAGACAGGAGGAGCTCGACGGACAGCGCCGCGGTCTGGCGTGTCTCAGCTGGAGCCACCGTGAAGACCACCAGGCCAGCACCAGGCCCCCTGTAAAAACGGCCACGAAACCTCCAAGGACAGCGCTCTGGTCCGGCGTGTCCCTCGGCTAGGTCTTGCTCGGCTCTCTGTGCATTAGTTGGTTAGTTTGTTTGTCTCCCGATATAAATATAAATGGCACGTACCCACCAAGGGGGATTGACTAAGAATGCAACATTGAGACTGTCAAATATTGTTTTAGGTAAGCTATGAAATTAAAAACCATAAATAAAGAAATGAAATGTCAATAATATGCAACACACTCAATTTAACTCCAAGTATTGTGCTTTTCAGCTTGTATTCCAGACTGCCGTAATAATCTGTTGGGAAAATTTTTGAAAACTTAGGTGTTAACTTAATGAAATGACGAATAATTCTAAATACCGGATTAAAATAGTACTCGCTGACTAGTTATAATGAAATTACACACGGCATCAAAGGCATCCCTGTGGCAGTATCCCAAGCCTGAGGCAACGAAACTTAAAAAATGTTCTTCCGATAACATAAAATCTTTTTTTTTTGCAAAAGGAGTAATTAGAAGTCGAGTTGTAATACGAGACTATCTTGAACGTGACATAAAGGATTGTGCACTACTTTCCAGTTCTCCGCAGAATGGGCAGAGGGCTGATTCATAAGACCAGCCTTGTACAAGAAAAGTTTAATGGGGGAACATGACATCGAAATCTGGTGATCGTCACTTCTGATTGTCGAGGATGGCTCCACTTTGGTTTCCATAAATATTTTAGGGGATTATATTCCGTCTACGTGATTACTGCTTCCATACTATCAGTGCGAATAGCTCATCTTCTAAACCTGATTGCAGTGAAGTATTATACCACTGGTAGAATCTGAACTTTTGGGAGATAGTGATGAGCGGGCTAAGGGATCGGCCATTTAATTTAATGTCCCCACGTGCCTCTTTTCTTTCCCTTTTCCCTCTCGTGCCGCCGCCTCACGTTACGCTTGTCGCTGGCTCGTCTTCTTGTCACCATCCTTGTCTTTCTCGGACGTCCGCACAAAGATTTCCAAATTCTTCTGAAATTCACACGCACACGCATTTACGCCACATAAAGTTCGCCCATGCATTGCACTCATCTAGACGGGCGTTCGCGTGCGTCAGAAACAGCGACAATGGCACAATTCGTTGGACTACTTACTAGGCGCAACTGGTCAAGGACGTTGAGGAAAGAGAAACGGGCAGGGCAGACGTGCTTCTAGGGTACGTATCTAAAAACATTGTTCAGGGCGGTCGCATTTTTCATGGAGGCGGGAATGCTTGAAGCCCGTGCGCGTAAATTTAGGTTCATGTTAAAGAACAACTCATGGTAAAATTTGTGGTTTTGGTATACGTGAAAGCCGAACAATCATTATTAACGCTTCTGCTACAAGGAGCTTCCCCCATAGCCACAGCATGGGCTGCTATGTGTAGGCGTGTTCAGAAAGAATGGTTGACTATTTATCGGGCCATGTACTATGGGGTACAATCCAGGAGTGGAAAGGTCGAAGGAGTAAGAGTGCCTTGGCTTTAACGTGCACCTGAGTACACATGTGTTGTGGCATTTCGCGCCTGTTGCAATGCATCCACTGTTGTCGGGGATCGTCAATCTCAAGTAAAGCTCCACACTTTGGCCAGAAACAAGCAGCTGTTATTTTGAGGTGTGCTGAAAATTTGCTGGTGCCTGTCTTAGCTGTCACGCACAATGAAGAGACAAAAACTATGTTCGTGGACTGTGAGCTTCCACAACAAACATAGGTTCTAGGGTTGAGTGGCCGACTACTACAGACCTTTGAAATGGGAAGTATTTCTTAGCGAACTTCGGCGACTTTGAGCGTATCTATCTTTCTAGCCACCGACGACTTTTAGCTCTCCTGGCTGTTTTGTTAATGGTATCAATACCAAATGTGGTATGGCAGAGCATGACTGCATGAAGAGAATAATTTATTAGTCATAACATGACTATCATGACATGTATGCCATTAATTTCATGGTTTATATTTCAAGCTCTTGCTGCTCTTGCGGTGGTTTCGTTCACATGTCATGTTGCGAAATTTGCATGGTATGACATGACTGCATGGCGAACACAAAGTACAGACACTAACGTGAAAATCTTGACATGCATGTCATGTAAATCATGATTCATGACCAGGTGGCACGCTCATGGTACGTACGCTCGCAGTCGTTTCGCTAGCTTCACATATACCAAATTTGGAGTGACGGGACGTGAATAGATGAAGAAGGAATGTGACTGGTGCAAACATGATAATCATGATAAAAGGTGTCATGTAAAAACATGATTACAAGCCACACTCATGATGAGCTCGCGGCCGTTTCGCTAGCTTCACAAACACCAAATTTGGTATTACGGGACGGGAATGCATGACGAAGGTATATGACTGGTTCAAACATGATAATCATGAGACGCATGTCATGACACAACATGATTACATGCCACACTCATGATGCGCTCGCGGTCGCTTCGTTAGCTTCACATTCACCAAATTTGGTATTACGTGACGTGCATAGATGACGAAGGTATTTGACTGGTGCAAACATGATAATCATGAGATGCGTGTCATAACATGACTACCTGCCACACTCATGATGTGCTCGTGGCCGCTTCACTAGCTTCACATATACCGAATTTGGTATTACGTGACGCGAACGGATGACATATGTAAATGACACGTCTAAACATGATATTCATCCCATGGGTTTCATGTAACAACACTACGTGCCACACCCATGATGCGCTCACAGCCGTTTCGCTAGCTTCACATATGCCAAATTTGGTATTACGTCACGTGAATGGCTGACGAACGTATGATACTGATGCAAACATGATAAACATGAGATGCGTGTCATGTGAGAACATGACTACATGCCACAGTCAAGGCGCCAATACATTTCGACGTGACGCGGTGCGCGTGCTCGCCGGCGTTCATTTCGTCGCGTCACGCCAACCTTGCTACGTCAGGCACCGGTCCTGCCATACACTCACTGGCACGCGCCGCGCTGCGTTGCTTTGACACATGCGCGTTTCAGCGCGTCCGGCGTCCCTCCGTCAAGAAAAGAGGGAGACGCAGTGTGGTCTGGGTAGCGCATCGGCGCGAAATGCAGCATGTTGCTTTTCGGGCCGGTTGCCGTCGGACCACACCGACGGATGCTGGTCGCGTCTGGCTCTATAGTCTATAGAGTGCTTGCGTTTTGCCAACGTAGCGTGGCTGTGCCAAGCGTGCGCGCGCGTCAACGCTACGTTGGAGTATATTGGGCCCTTCATGAGGCGCTCACGGCCGTTTTGCAAGCTCCACATATACCAAACTTAGTGTTGCGTGACGTCAATGGAAGACGAAATATATGACTGCTGAAAACATTATAATCTTACACGCGTGTCATGTAAGAACATGACAACATGCCACGTTCATAGCGTGTTCGCGGCCGTTTCGGTAGCTGCACATTTACTAAATTTGGGATCACCTTACGTGAATAGATGACGAAGGTAAACGACACATCCAAACATGATAATCATGACACGCAAGTGATGTACAGCACTATTTACTTCCACCTCGTTACGTTGTGCTGATTTTGAAGTGATATATCAACGTTTCTCCTTCGTGCTTCGCACATCATCGATTCCCACTGTATGTGGGTTCTGCCAGTTTTTCGAGGTGTTTTATATAGATGCTTCACAATTATGATTGATATTATTCTGCTGTGAAACATTCTTTTGTGTGTCTCACACTCGTGTTTCAAATCCACGAGTCTCCGAGTGACGGATGCCGACATGGCCAAGCCCTAAGGAGCTTCGCCCCTGAAAGAGAAAAAGCAGTTGTCCACTGCAGTCAAGCTACCAGTGTGTGGAACGCGCAGAGCGCTTGAACCTTTTTGCTTTTTAACCCCCTCTCTGTGGAAAGAAAGTCCATGCGTAGAGGCTGCATGAGAATAAAAAGAAGTCCCAGCATATCCAAGAAGTGATTGATGATGAGTGGGACAGAGCGCCCGTCCGTCTGGACGCACGGACGGATGAATGGAAGCACGGACGGATGGGTGACAGACGGACGGAAGCATGGACAGACATATAGATGGACGGACAGACAGACGGACAAATGTACAGAAGCACGGAAGCATGAACGAATGGACGGGCAGATGGACAGAAGATGGTCGGAAGCGTGGACGGACAGACAAACAGACGAATGGATGGGTGAAAGCACGGACGAACGGATGGAAGCTTGAACGATGGACGTGCATAGACGGATGGATGGAAGCATACACAGACAGACGGACGGATGGATGCACCGATGGACTCACAGACTGACGGATAGACGGATGGACGGTGAAAAGCAAGAACGGACGGAAGCATGGACGGATGGAGGGATGGGCGAATGAACGGACGCGTAGATAGATGGACACACGGACGGACAAATGAACGCTTCGCTCCACTCATCATAATTCACTCTGTGCACATGCTATGAAAAATACCGACACCATCTAGTTTATTATTTCCAAAGACGTGTACACACAACGCGACCTCATGAACTAGAGGTGGCTATAGATGCTACTTTTACGACAACAGAAGAGGGAACGACGCACGGTCTAAGGAACTTCACCCCTAAAGAAATAAAGGTGGTTGGAGAAAGCGAGAAATTTTACGCACGCGTACTCCAGCGAGTCCACGTGTCTGAGTGCTTTTTGTTTCACGCTTAACTGCTTATAAATCTAGGTATTGCGTTAGATGAATAGAAGAAAGTGAGTGAGAGGCTCTGCTGTTATAGGATATATAATTCGGTTGCTGAAGTTCTTTCATGGGGCATTGTGTCTCATTCGTTTGCCGGTTGCCGGTCTAGCCTCGGGACCCGGCACGAGGGCTGTGGCTAGGAATCAACCGTAGAGGGATATTACAAACACGTGTACACTGCTACAAATCGTTGTTTGTGTTTGCGTCAAGGCAGGTCATATAGGTGGTGTTTTGTGTGGCTATGGTGGTGTCCTAGTGGGATACACGTTCAAGGGCATCGCCTAAGTGCCGTGTTTTGGGCCGACAAATAGGTAAAGCATATTTTTGAGCGACGGCATGTTGTGTGGCAGACCTTGTTTCGGAGTTGGATTTGTAACTATCCGTGAAAGCTTTAAGCTTCGCAAATTAATGACTACATAGACCAACAATAAAGACTGTGCTTTTACTTGTGTCTGGTCTATGTAATGGTTAGCTTGCACAGTATATGTCTTTTCTTGCAGACACGACGTGCAGAGAAGAAAATGAAGGGATAATAAGGAGAAAAGTTAGTTATGTCAGAAAATACCGTTTACTATACTTTACGCTTGATGGCGTCGTGTTATGATGCAAACGTTTATCAATGTAGCGATGTGACTCGATACAGTTTATCAATAGAAAGGAAAAAAAAACTTGCAGTTTGCCTGTTTGTAGCCTTGAGTTAGCTACGAAAAAAATAACTGCTAGCGGAAGTACTCAATGCTTGACCGGAATTTCAACTCTGAACCAGCAGTTTACCGAGACAGTGCTCGCCCTATGTATGCGAACGGTGAGGATGCACATTTTCTATTTTACGAACTTTCTTCCACAGTCTAAGCTTGAACACAGCTTCTTTACCACGCTGATTTACTTTTTTCTTGAAGCGAACTGGAGACTTGCGTGCGTATCACGTATGTTGAGGCCTGTCCCATATATACCGGTGGGACAATTTCATATTGCGTAGGGTACAGCATGCAGAGTGAAAAAAAAAACTCATTAAGTGTAGTTGGTGTTCTTGGGAGGGTGGGATCTTCTTAGACAGCAACTCGCAACGGTGTGGTTGGGAGAAAAACAACTGAGAGGGTGTCAGCATACACTAAATTCTATTTTTAAAAAGCCTTATACCAGCGCGAAGGCGTGAATATTGTTGTACGAGCTTGCCCCGCCGTGGTGGTCTAGTGGCTAAGGTACTCGGCTGCTGACCCACAGGTCGTGGGTCCGAATCCCGGCTGCGGCTCCTGCATTTCCGATGGATGCGGAAACGTTGTAGGCCCGTGTGCTCAGATGTGAGTTCACATTAAAAAACCCCAGGTGGTCAAAATTTCCGGAGCCCTCCACTACGGTGTCTCTCATAATCATATGGTGGTTTTGGGACGTTAAACCCTAGAAATCAATCAGTTGTGTGAAGCTTAGGTTGAACAGTAGCTCTGTACTGTCGAAGCTCAATTTTTAGAAAAAACTTATTTTAGACTTTTACTGTGCAGCAGCTAATAAATAGTTGCTGGCATGCTATCTTCGGAACAATTTTCGTTTTTACAGAGTCAAGGGAATAACACAATATAAACTCACCACATTTCAGTTGAAAACCAGTGAGCCCTGTTGTGCTATAACTATTACACGGCGCCATTTTTTTGGGCATACTGACAAAACGTTCAGAATAGATTCTATTTTTGCGCTTTTGTGATCGTAAAAAAGCGAAATGAGCAAAAAAGTGCTGGCATTAAAAATAGTTTGGGCGAAAAGGGTTATGAAAACTTCCTTTTCACCACGCTCTTATAAGTCTTCTGTCTTTCTTCTCTTTTATCCTCCACTCTTTTCGCCAGCGTGGGGTAGCAAACCGGATTTGCTTATGGTTGAACTCCCTGCCTTTCATTTCTTCCCTTCGTCCTCCTGCTTCTCACTGTGCGCGTTTAGAATATTCTGCAATAAAGTATTTTGAAATGCACACTAATTTCATTTTCTTAAAAGAGAGAACGCGAAATTGCCATGGCACTACACAATTCTTCAACGTTTCCTTTGCGTACAGCTTCGGTTGATTCGCGTATAAAACCCTAATGTTCTCGCAGTAAGCGAGCTTTAATTACGGTAAGGAGCATTAACGCGATAACGAAACGCAAAACCGAGAAGGAGAATGGTGCAGTGCGGACCAGCTTAATTACCGAGCGATATACCGTGCTTAGTGGCATGAGCTCATAAAAAGGTAATCTCGCACTCGGGCCACCACTGGCATAACTTTAGGCTAAGTTGTGTGCACTGTACGCAGAAAAATCAATGATATTTCGTGTGATTGCAGCCAATTAAAATATGCAGTCCCATGGGCTTCACTTCTCAAGGGCGCTAAGTGCTTATGCGCTTCACGGCTTCACTGGTAGGACGTAATGCTTTCATCTCGTGTATTTAACAGGAGGTTTAAAAATTGCGATTTTGTTAAACCTCGTTGGTATATAGGCACAAATAAGGAGGTCTCGGTTGTTGGTCCATTCTTTATTGCCGTTCCAATCACGGCGGCCATGTCTGGGTACTACATTAGCCTACTTGTGGATATCACAGATATCGCCTGTAGGAGTCAGAGAGGTTTTCCCTAAAATTAACAAAGGCATTGACTTTCAAATTTATTTTCACCCGACAGATTGCCTGCTACAGTTTTTTTTTGCTTATTTCCGAGTTAATTGATTCATTGATATTTGGGGTTTAACGTCCCGAAACCACCATATGATTATGAGAGACGTTGTAGTGGAGAGCTCCGGAAATTTCGACCACCTAGGGTTCTTTAACGTGCACCCAAATCTGAGCACATGGGCCTACAACATTTCCGTCTCCATCGAAAATGCAGCCACGACAGTGAGGACTTGATCCCGCGACCTGCCGGTCAGCAGTCGAGTACTTTAGCCACTAGACCACCACGGTGGGGCTACTTCTGAGTTCAAACTATGTGCAGTTATTTTTGTTTAATTTAGCAGGTTTTAAGGCTAAACGCCTTGCGTGAATCTCACCTGTTCGGTGTGAATTGTGATTTCTAACCTGAAACGCGAGAGCCCCGCCACGGTGGTCTAGTAGTTAAGGCACTCGGCTGCTGACCCGCAGGTCGCGGGATAAAACTCCGGCTATGGCGGCTGTATTTCTGATGGAGGCGGAAATGTTGTAGGCCCGTGTTCTCATATTTGGGTGCACGTAAAAGAATCCCAGGTGGTCAAAATTTCCGGAGCCCTCCACTACGGCATGTCTCATAATCATATGGTAGTTTTGGGATGTTAGACCCCACATATCAATAAATCAATCATCAGTATCACTGACACACCGTTTCAACAGCGACCTTGCTTCTCTTGAGCTTTAGGAACACACAGAAGACTGTCGCACTCACATCTGTGCTGACGCAGCCCCGATGCAGCACTTTCGTGAGCCTGGCGGGCGATCTCCTGCTATCGAAGGTCTTCGTGTAGGCAAGGTTTCCGCCATCCAAAAGGTTGTTACCATGCCTGTGATAGAGGCCGCGGTGGTCAATTTTCAAGAAGCCTTTGCAACATAAAAATTCCTTTGAAAATGGTGCAATTCCACACAAGGGAACTACTTCGAAGAATTGTAATACAGCATGTTTTAAACGGATATATTGCTTTCTTTGTCAAATCAGTCAGTACTTCCCGAACAGACCCTTTATATTACTACCTCGTTTTCAGCTTTGTTGTCATCAACCATTGATTTATACAATTTTCACGCTTGCAGGAGGTGGTAGCAAGTACGGCACCACTGACATGCACCCGATTACGGTGGCATTGCAAAAGAACATCAACCGGCAAGTACCTGACGACAACCTCTCGGACCTGGATCCTGAGCCGAACGACATTTGCTGAGTTTCTGTGCGCCTGCAAAGCCCTTATAACGTACTCTTGAAAAAGACGTACGCATAACGTGCCTGCGCAAAACATTACGCATCTTGCAAGCTTACGGAAATTTTTAGACAGTATTTTTAAACCTAAACAGTGAGAAATGGACCGAAAATCAGGAACATAAAATAACTAAATGAAAATAAAACAATACGGAGCCCAGATGAGGTCATCGCATGAATTATTAATAATGAAGAAACAGGCGTGTTCCTTGCTTTTTATTTTTTTCAGCCCCATTGCTTGTGAAGTGGATCTCGATATCTAACATCAGTAGCTACACTGGTTTTTACAGCTAAAAACAGTTTTATATGTTACAAAAATACTTATTCTCCAACGCGTCATTGTGAGGTGAATAATCACGTTAATTCCGGCGGTGTTGTATCCCTGTGTATAAAAGCTTGTCTTCGCAATTGTAGCAGGCTCTGGAAACTGAGCGCCATAGTTTCAGTTTCAGGGAACATATCTGCTCATAGCAGCAACCGCGCATCCTAACATTTCTTTGAATGAAGTAACTTTACGTTCCTCTATGAAATTATCTTGTTTCACCAGTTTTCAGAAATAAAGTAATTTGAGCTGCAACGAAGTCATATTTTGTTTATTTGTTTTTCTTTAAATCCTTCTTTTGCGATTTTTTATTCGGGTGAAGCGCGGGAACACATTAGTTTAGCCGACGCCTCCTCTATTTTATCAATGCCAGCCAGATGCGGCTGCTCCAGCCGTTCACCACCTCTAGCCCCTGCCCTGCTCTCACTCATCGCATAGCCTTTGCGTGTGCTTTGGTGCCATGGGGAAGGCAGTCCCCTCATACAGTGCCTCATAATGAAAATTGTGCTAAGCAATAGTAAAGACGATAGTCTTCCTTGGGGACCTTCGACGCAGAAGTTTTGGTCTGTTTAGAAAAAAGTTAATTTACACTATGTACAAAAAACAAAAGTTTCATAACATTGCAGTAATAGGCCCATATACTTCGACAATATCTATGTACCCCGACCACAATAACCACGTTGAAAGACATCATTGCTCAAATATTCATGACAATGTTGGCATACATGTATACAAAAGTCATGCGATATCATGATACAAGGAACGGTATAACGATACAATAGATGCAATGAAACACAATTGCTTACAAATGCAATCATGAATAACTACTCAAAGGTCGCTGCTTAGCACCATGTTGGTAGAAAAATGAGTTTTACCCTTTCGAGTTCAACATTGGTGAAAGGGCACGACCATTGCGCAGAAACTGGTGCTTTCCGAGGCAGAAAAGTTCCTCAGAGAGGAACGTGAAAATCTCTCGTCTCATTCTCCTCTGCATTGGCCACAAAGCACGCCAGCGGCAATTGGCAGCTACGGCCTCACATCGGTTTCTCCAAAGGCTGAACAGCCCCACAACTATTAAAGAGCGGAGAAGTGGCCGCGCGGAAATCGGCCGTTGGACACAAAAGTTTGCACACCCTGTCCCCGAAAACCAGCGTGAACCGCGTGCCAAAAAAGGCGGGAGACCACACAATCAATCGTCGCATGTCGATTGGTCTCGACCATGACGCAGTTGGGGCAAGTGAAAGTGCGAACTACCTGCCACCGCTGCAACCGATCTCGCGTGGGGAGCAAGCCCCAGCCCAACCGCCGGACAAAGTCTCTGAGATGCCCTGGCAGCACTGCTGCAGTTATTAGTTTCCAAGCGCGGCTCATTATAAATTGACGATGCTGAGACACCAAGGGCCGTAGAAAGGCAGCCATTGTGTCCACCACATTAGAATCGGCCACCTCTATTTCTGGGCACGTAGCTTCCAAACGTCGGTGAAATACCAGAAGGTTTTGAAACAAAGGTAGTAATTCAGTTGATTGAGGACCCTGGTTAATTTGGCTAGCTGGTAGTAGGACGCGTTGTGATGGCCCCAGATGGTAGCGAGCCAGTGTCTGAGCGGGCGTACCATTGTTGCTCAGTATTCGCAGTAAAGTGCGAAGGCACAAGGTAGAAGCCGTTATGGAAACGTAGGGGAATGCCAAACCACCTGGATCACGTGGTTGAGATAACGCTGGACGAGACGATAATTCTGTGCCATCAGACCGAAAAAAAAAGAACTGAAGCAGCTTTGCACTTTCTTAGACCCGTGGAGTGGTGGTTTTACAGAATGGCAAAGGTACCGAAATTTTCTGAGGTAAACCGTTTGAGCTAGGTATCGGTGTTCCAAGAGGGGGAAGTCGAAGTGTCTGGCTTCTTTAACGTCACTTTGAAGAGTTAGTACTATGGATGACTAGATGCTGTCCTGTACACCAAATACAGAAAGAGTAACGCCCAGTATTGTAATGTTAGGAGACCACTAAAAAGGTGACGTGATGCTGATACGACCGTTGGGGTTGCCTATAAAGGAATACTGGCATTTAGAAAAGTTTAACCTTGCACCAGAGATAATGCCAAAATGATGGAAAGTATGAAGAGCATGCTGTAGCGACTGTTCATTATGAACATATAAAGTAATATCATCTGCAAATGCAGTGACCTTTACTTCAGTGTTACCGGGTATGGGTAAGCCTCGAATCTGCGGGTCACGTTCAACGGCCTTTAAGAAGGGTTCTAATACAAGGATAAATAACACTGGGGAGAGGGACACTCTTGACGAACTCTGCGCGTTACTTGAAAGGGGTGACACTCTCGGGAATCTATATAAAGGGTACTTTCTGAATTAGTGTACATCGCGTGAATTAGGTCAATGAACTTATACGCGAATCCGAATGCATGTAAAAGATTTAGTACGTACCCATGTTCCATGAAATCAAAAGCCTTCTCCTGATCTAAGAATACCAACAGTTATTGTGCACATCGGCTAGTGATGTGCTGAATGATGTCTCGCGTCAACCACGTATGGGTGTGTATTTCTCGGCCCGGAATGAAACATGTCTGTCCGCCCTTAACGATACCCTGAACGGCCCCAAGCGATACTCCAAATGGCCGACCCCATACGCGGCACCCACCAGCTCAAGATTCAGCGTTCATACTTGTGCGATTGTCAACTAAAAAGCAATTATTGCGAATATCTGAGGTACCATAACAACACGTATTCATTCTGTATGTGTATATTTTCCTAGCAAAGGCATACATAAGTAATTCTAAGAACCGTAGCGTTTATCACGCTGCGCTGACCATACAACGCTTGCACAAAAAGGCAAGTGCTTCCAACGCTTTGCTAAGACGACACAGTGGTGGCAACCTACCCGTCGTCTTGCATTCTACACCTAATAACCTCTTAGATGGGCATGCATGCCGCGCGCTTCGTTTTAGAAGCGGAGCATCTTATACTCGCGCCTTGTAGTGCGCCGTCCGCGCCGTCCGCGCCGACCGCACCGCTTCTCGAACATTCGACAGCTGACGCGCGCGCATGCGCCGTCGCGCCGTCGCCCGCTCTTCCACCATCTGTGCATCCCTTCCTCCTCTACACACCGCGCGCGCTTCACTCCTCCACCATCTGTGCACCCTTCCTCCTCTACACACCGCGTTCGACATCTACAATTCTCCTGATTCTCCAGTGGACGCGCATGTGGCGTCGCGCTTCGAGAACATTCAACAGCTGACAGTGCATGCGCCGTCGTGCTGTATATATACTCAAGGTCGGCGCTCGCTCGCTCAGTTGCCGCTCGTCGGTTGGTTTGTACGGCGCGTCGACGTCCAAGGTCGCGGTGAAATGAATTCCAACGAATCCACAAACACAATGATCGACGTCCCTTCGACCAGCACCACCCTTTCGCATACGTGTGTACGTGTTCACTCATTTAACACCCCCTCCTACAACCACGTTAACCAATTTAGCCATCGACCCAAGTAAGTCGCAATTTAACACCCCATTTCACAACCACGTTAACCAATTTAGCCATCGACCCAGGTAAGTCGCACTTTAACATCCCGTTAACCAATTATATGGTCCGCATCCTCCTCAGTGTTCCCCCGAGGGAAGCTGCGGGCAATTTTTTTCAAGATAACTGCTAGATAGCGCTCATGTCTCACGTGTGACGTGATTTGATGCGCTCGTTCTCCATCGCTGCACGCTCGAGGCACTCTAACGCAGCGCCTCCAGAATACCATTCACCGATTTTCTCGCGCAGAACATCAAATAAACGTTTTGTTCACTCTCTCCAAACGCAAGACTATCGTCTTTCGACGACATTTGCAGTGTAACATGCAGATACGGGGCCAATTTGTTTATTTCAGTTGTGTACAGGCCCGTGGGGCAGCGTCTTGCATTCTTTTTGTTCACTATGCTGGCTGGCTCTGAAAAGATACGGTTTTTTGAGATAACGTTTCGCCATTCGTTGCATTATGCGCGTAACTATCGGGGCAGCGTCACTTCAACGCTACCGTGCACACGCGCTTCGTTGTGATGCGGTGTCGGCATTGCTGTGAGCCACGAAATAAGGAGCACGAAGGAACAAATCTGACAGACGTACGATATTGCGGTGGAAAAAACGTCTATCGCTTCTCCGGGGTAAGGCCAAAGCCACCTAGAAGGTGGCTTTGGTAAAGCGCTCGGAAGCACGTGTGACGCATGCAGCACTGCTTTTCATGCAGCATCGCATCACGACTATTCCCTGAACGAAGGCGGACCGACGGCTCTCATTGATAAGCACGCCTTTGCACTGGCATTGAAATAAAGGTGGCGTTAGTTCAGCGCTTGCATCCGCTTCCCCTTGCTACTTGCTCAGTGATATGCTTGATATCGCATGTTGAGTAACACTCGGTAATCTCGTTCAGCTTGCGTACTAAGTATGGACACGGTACAGATAAGACATTTGATGTGGCGTGCAGTGAACAGAAGCCGCAGTAGGCCTGGTAAACCAGGTGAACCATGCATCGATGGCTAAATCGGGGTGTCGCATGTTTTGCGCGGCTATGCAGAGTGTTAACCCGGGGCTTTCCAGTTCTGCGAAAGTCTTCCAGGTTTCATGATGAAAACAGGTGAGTGCATGTATTTGGGTCTGTTATTTGAGCAGGTATTCACCTTTCATCAGTGCATGAGTGAACCTACTGTTCTGCAAGCCAGACTGGATTGATATAAGTGCAGAGTCACTGGAATAATTTGCGACGCTGAGAGCCTACACGCTGCTCATAAAATGTTTCATGAAAGGCCCGAGTTCACTAGGCTACAGAGTTTGTTCATTCTTTGTTTTCGGCGTGCAGTGGAAACAATGCGAAAACAAATTATATCCTCCTCCCTGTTCATGAAGTTGCACACAGCCAGTTAGACGCTTTGTGGGACTTTGCTTTTTATGATGTCAATAAAATACATGTAATGAACTCAGTGATCCTGGGAGAAATTATTCCGCAAGAATGTTGCTGTAGCCAACGTTTCGAACAGTCAGCGATTCTTCCTGAAGGCAATACCTTGACGAAAACTAGCCGAAAATAATTATCAGCAGCATCCGATAGTCATTGATTTCTCATCCATTTACGCTTTTATCTTCCCTAAAATTCTGTCTTGTTTGGTACTCAAGATCTGAAAAAAAGTGTTAGATGTTATAAATGACGTGATTCCACTCGGAAGTCATGGGATCGAATCTCGCACGCAGCGGACACGTTTTTGATGGAGGCAGAAATGCTTAATGCTCCTGTGCTTAGATTTAGGTGCGCGTTAATCAATTCCAGAAGGTCGAAATTTCTCGAGCACTCCACAGCTGCTTCTCTAATCATATGGTGGTTTTTGGACATTAAACCCAAACATTATTTTTAAAAGACGGGATTCAGTCAAATACGGCCTGACGTGCTCGTGAACGATAACTTTCGCTTGCGTGTAAAGCGTGGCGAGAAAGGGCCACTGAGACGTAGAGTCAGGTTTGGTCCCAGGACCGCTAGCTAAGAACCAATCGAGCCACGCGGGCGCACAAACACACACACACACACACACACGCCCCACCGCGGTGGTCTAGTGGCTAAGGTACTCGGCTGCTGACCCGCAGGTCGCGGGTTCAAATCCCGGCTGCGGCGGCTGCATTTCCGATGGAGGCGGAAATGTTGTAGGCCCGTGTGCTCAGATTTGGGCCCACGTTAAAGAACCCCAGGTGGTCGAAATTTCCGGAGTCCTCCACTACGGCGTCTCTCATATTCATATGGTGGTTTTGGGACGTTAAACCCCACAAATCAATCAACACACACACACACACACGCACGCACGCACGCACACACACACACACACACACACACACAAAATATATTTACACGGAAAAAGCAACTATTATTGGAGCATCTCTAAACATAGTATGTCACTTGCAGTTCTATCCAAAATATCTCACTAAATTAGAAGTCTCTCACCGTTTTTGCTTGGGCTTGGACTTCGATCGCTCGGGGTGACGTTACGTCTGTCTCATTGACGTCTTTAACGTAAATTGGCCCACGCCATCTCACCGCCTTCTGCCGCAGTAGCGGCAGGAACGTTGTGGTCGCTCGGAAGCTCCGCACTAGAGCAACAGCTCTCAGCCGCCGCGTTCGTCCGAATAGCACACCCGGGTCGTGCCAGCCACCCGGAACGGCAGGGGGACCAGCGGCCAACAGCAAACGGGAACTCGTAACCACTCGGGACGGCAGCCGAAACAGCGAAACCTCGCCTGGTCCCTGGGCCAATCACCCAGCCGGAGTACAGGCCTCGTTCACCGGTTGTCCAGCTGTCAGGAATGGCAGCCTGAACGGCAGCGGATTGCCTGGTCCCTGGGCCAGTCACCCAGCCGGAGTCCAGTACAGTATAGCGCCTGGAGGACGTCTCCTAGTTCCCCGGACCGGGCGTCCAGCGAAGAACCGTCTGTCCTTGCCCGCTTCGCTGCCTCTAAAGCTGTCACGCGCTTCCCGATCCCGTGCGCTCTTTGTCCTCTTCACTCTTCTGCCCACATTATCACAATACCCCGGATTTTAAGAAAGTTGTTTACAGCTTTTCTCATGGGCAGAAGTGAAGAGAAAATGTCACATGGGTGTGGTATGAAAGTCAGTGGACATGAAAAGTTCACGAAAGGGAAATGTCCAGTTGAATGTGTACACAATTTCATGTCGCAACACGATACGTAGAAAACGTCTGTGTACTACACAACACGATGTCCAGTACCCTTATACACGGCTTAAATAATCGGTGCCAACGTTATCACAGTCCTTGATGTAGTCAACGGTAAAAGTGTGCTCTTGCAAGAGTAAACTCCAGCATAATACTCTATTATTTAGATGTCTGGCGGAGTTTAGGTGCTGCAAAGGTTGATGGTCCGATTGTAGGATAAATGGCTTGCCGTACAGATAGAGGTGGAATTTCTGTACTGCCCATAGCAGTGCCAAACATTCCCTCTCAATGGTGGAGTACCGTGTTTCTCTTGGCAAAAGGTTGTGGTTAGCGTAAGCAACAGGGTGTAACAAGGTATCATTGCCTTGCTGTAGCAGTACAGCACCAATAGTAACGTTTGGTGCATCGGTGCGTAGTACAAATTCTTTTTTCACGTTAGGCGCTTGTACGATGGAACCTTCACCAAGCTTACTCTTCAATATTGTAGCGATGCTGACGCCGACAGGTTAAAAAAACAAGCGTCTTTATTAGGGCGAACTTGTGCCCACGATTCTAAAAACTATGGTCGTCAAGTTCGAGTAGCCGAGTGGCACAGATCCGACTATCTTCCTCTTCCTCGTTGTTGGAACGTACGAACGCGTGGCGCATGCCAGCCGAGCCGGGTCTTGCTGGTGCTGGTGCCACGATGATTGTGGCGGGCTACTTGAATGTGGCGAACCTGTCGCAGCATCGCCCCCCTCCTCAGACGCATCGTCCCGATGCTTAAGACAGTGAAAAGATACACGCGCACTCTCACTCGTTTTTCGACGATCTGTCTTGATAGGGCTTCATGCGGACTACGTGGACCACTTCCGTGGGATTTCGGCGTCTTGAACTCACGTGTCCAGCAGATCTAACTTTATAAGTGACGTTGCTGATACGGTTGAGTACTTCATAAGGGCCGAAGTATCGGCAAAGAAGCTTTTCAGAGATTCCGCGGCGGCGCACTGGTATCCATATTCACACTTTGTCACCGGGATGATAATGTGTGTCACTGCGTCGCTTGTTGTAGCGACTAGAATCGACGTGCTGTTGGTGGCGTATTCGGTATCTTGCCATTTGCCGTGCTTCTTCGGCTCTTTGCAAGAAGTCATCTAAGTCAGGTGGATAGCTGCTTTCGTCCTGTAGTGGCAACATGGCATCCAGCGGGGTGGTCACTCTTCGGCCGAATAGTAGTTCGAAAGGGGCAATGTGGGTTGTTTCTTGAACGGCTGTATTATATGCGAATGTTACGTAGGGTAATATTTCATCCCACTGTTTATGTTAAACATCAACATACATTGATAGCATGTCGGTCAAAGTTCTGTTGAGGCGTTCGGTTAAGCCATTTGACTGAGGGTGATACGCCGTTGTTCTTCTGTGATCGGTATTTGTCATGCGCATCAGGCATTGCATTAGGTCTGCAGTAAATGCGGTGCCCCGATCCGTAATAACGACGATGGGCGCACCATGTCTGAGCACTATGTTTTTCACAAAGAACTTGGCGACTTCGGCAGCTGTCGCACTGTATAGAGAGTCAGTTTCAGCATAACGGGTGAGATAGTCTGTGGCTACGACTATCCATTTCTTGCCTGCACACGATGTCGGCAAAGGTCCTAGGAAGTCCATGCCGACTTATTGGAATGGGGCATCTGGAGGGTCTATTGGCTGGAGAAGGCCGGCTGGTTTTACGGGTGGAGTTTTGCGCCGTTGACATTGACGACAAGTTTTCACGTAGCGCTGCACTGATGCGAGCAACTTCGGCCAATAGTATTTCAGGCGAATCCTGGCGAATGTTCGGCTCACACCCATGTGTCCAGATGTTGGCTCGTCGTGGCATGCGTGCAGAATTTCCTCTCGCATGGCTGTGGGCACGACTAGTAAAAACGTTTCACCATTAGGTTCGAAGTTCCTCCTGTAAAGGACACTTCCTCGAAGGCAGAACGCGGAGAGCCCTCCGGAGAATATGCGAGGGACTTTAACGTCGAGACTCTGCAGGTGTTGTATAAGTGCCAGCAAATCCGGGTCATCTCGTTGTAGTTGAGCGATTTTGGATGTGTCGACAACGCCTAGAAACGGGAAGTCTTCCTCTTCAGGTACACTTCGATCGACGGGAGAGCGTGACAGGCAGTCGGCATCGCTGTGTTTCCTTCCAGATTTGTACACGACCGTAATATCATACTCCTGCAGCCTAAGGCTCCATCTTGCTAGTCGACCTGACGGGTCCTTGAGATTTGCCAGCCAGCATAGAGCATGGTGGTCACTGACAGCTCTGAACGGTCTACCATAAAGGTAGGGTCGAAACTTGTTTATGGCCCAGATGACTGCGAGGCACTCTTTTTCAGTTGCAGAGTAGTTTGCCTCAGCTTTTGATAGTTTGCGGCTGGCATAGGCTAACACTTTCTCTTGACCATTTTGCCACTGGACAAGGATGGCGCCGAGGCCGACATTGCTGGCATCGGTATGGACTTCAGTGTCGGCTGTCTCATCAAAATGGGCAAGTATTGGTGAACCCTGTAGTCGTTTCCTTAATTCGTCAAAAGCTTTCTGTTGTTCGCTTTCCCACGTGAAGGGCACGTCGTCTTTTGTCAGTTTTGTAAGAGGTTCCGCAATCTTTGAGAAGTTTTCCACAAATCGTCTATAATAGGCACATAAACCCAAAACTCGGTGCACTGACCTTTTGTCTCTGGGTGTAGGGAACCTCTGAACAGCGGCTGTCTTTTCGGGATCGGGACAAACACCATCGGAACTAATGACATGTCCAAGGAATCGCAGCTCTTCGAAGCCGAAGTGGCACTTTTCGGGTTTGATTGTCAATTTCGCTGACCGGATGGCTTCCAATACTGTGCGTAGTCGCTCTAGATGTTTGTCGAACGTTGCAGAGAATACCACTACGTCATCCAAATACACTAGGCATGACTGCCATTTCAGTCCGGCGAGGACAGTGTCCATCATTCGCTGGAACGTCGCTGGTGCGAAACAGAGGCCGAATGGAAGCGCTTTGAATTCGTAGAGGCCATCTGGTGTTACGAATGCCGTTTTTTCACGGTCCCGCTCGTCGACCTCTATTTGCCAATATCCGCTTTTCAGATCTAAGGAGGAGAAAAACTTTGCGGATCGCAACCGATCTAGTGTATCGTCGATACGTGGCAAGGGGTAGACATCTCGTTTAGTTACACTGTTCAGTTTTCTGTAGTCGACGCAGAATCTAAGTGTGTTGTCTTTCTTCTTAACGAGCACTACGGGAGACGCCCATGGACTATTCGAAGGCTGGATGACATCATCAGAAAGCATCTCCTCCACTTGCTTCTTGATAATTTCCCGTTCTTTCTGTGACACCCGATATGGATGCTGGCATATAGGCCTCGTGTCGTCTTGGGTTACAATTCTGTGTTTCGTGATTGACGTGCGCTGGACCTTCGAGGTACTTGAAAAGCAATCAGAGAATTTTTTTACCAAGGCGTAATTCTGTTTCTTTTGACTGTCCGGAAGGCTCTGATTGACGGTCATGGATGTGTCGATGTTGCAGGCCACTGGTCGAGTGGTTGATGTCGTTAAGCTGCATAGTTCAGTCGCCATACAGAAGTCGTGTAAATAGGCGATAGCCGTGCCTTGAGCGATGTGTTGAAGCTCATTGGAGAAATTTGTGAGTAGGACATCTGCACGGCCATTCGTCAAGTGAACAAGACCCCTAGCTACGCAGACACCTTTGTTCAAAAACAGTCCTACATTTGTATCCGCTATGCCTTCGCGGTTGTACAATGCATCATTTTCTACGAGCACCATCATAATGCAGCGTGGCGGCACAGTTACGTCATCATGAACAACGCGTAGAGCAGTTAGGCGTCGTTCCTCAGATTCCTCCACAGGTATAGCTCGTTCAGTCGAAAACGACACGCTGGACCTACGCAGGTTAATTACGGCGCCATTAGCTCGCAAAAAATTCATTCCTATAATGAGCTCTCTTGAACATTCTGGCAGCACAATGAAATCGGCCACGTAAATAAAGCCCCGTATTTCAAGTCTTGCAGTGCATCTGCCAAGGGGCGTAATAATGTGACCGCCTGCCGTGCGTATCCGCGATCCACTACACTGTGTCACAACTTTGTTTAGCTTTTTCACCATCTTGTGACTTATCACTGAATAATCAGCACCGGTGTCGACTAAGGCATTCAGCTCCCATCCCTCCATTCTCAACCGCAAATCTGAAGTAACGTTTTCGTTGCTGCACCCATCTACCGGAAATACACCGTCATCACTCTCAAACCAAACTGGAGGATCTTCGTAACTGACGTTATCAGCGGCCTCACCTCCACAGGTCGCCTGCTTCAGTTTTCCGGGTGTGGACTTGGAGAGCGATGACCAGGCTGCCTTGAAGGTGTACGTGGGCTGGATGACCGGTAGCGCATAGGCGATGGTGACCGTGACCGGTGTTGGCGTAGAGTTAGCGAGTTCTGGCGCGTCGACAAGTACTCCTCAATCTCCGCTGGTCGTTCGCCGTTTCGGGGGCACGGTGCATATGACGGGAAGCCTCTTAATCCAGCCTGTCGGTAAGGACAGAATCTGTACAGATGACCCGCTTCCCCACAATGAAAACACAGAGGCCTGCGCTCGTGATCACGCCAGACGTCACTTTTCCTGGGCCTACGCTCCACATAGTGATGTGTGCTACGTGCTCCTGGGGGCAGATAGGTAGCTGTCGGTTCCCGTGGACGAGGTGCGCTGCGTGCCGCAGGTGGGAGAGGAGTCGTCGCCATCGCAACTGCTGCATTGCTGTGTACCGTGGGTTGTCTGACAACCTCAGAGTATGTTCGGATAGGTCGAATCGGCTGCAGCTCACGCTCTGGCTCTCGTATCACCTGCCTCAGTTCGTCACGAACAACGTCCGTAACAGATAGTGCAGTTGAAGTCTGGGGCATATGCAGTCTGCTCAGTTCTTCTCTGATAACTGATCTAATTAGCTCTCGCAGGGCTTCAACGTCGTTTCGCACGCCTCCGGGGAATACCTGTGCAGATGCGCAGTTAATATTCCGGTTGTACTGCCGAGCCCGCTGTTCCAGTGTTTTTTCGATGGCCGTCGCTTCCGAGTAAAACTCAGCAACCATGCTTGGAGGGTTGCGGACGAGAACGGCGAACAGCTCTTGCTTCACTCCGCGCATTAGATGGCGCACCTTCTTATCCTCAGCCATGTTGTAATCCGCACGCTTGAACAGGCGGACCATGTCCTCAATGTACATAGCAGCACTCTCGTTCGTTAGCTGGTTCCTCGATTGAAGAGCTGCATCCGCTTTTTCTTTCCGGTCTATGTTCGCGAACGTAGCCACTGCTTGTCGTCGAAATACCTCCCAGGTAGACAACGAGGTTTCATGGTTCTCAAACCATGTCTTCGCGAAGTCTTCCAGGGCGAAGTATACGCGACGGAGCTTCTCTCTTTCATCCCATCCATTCAAGCTCGCTACTCTCTCGAACAGGTCCAACCAATCTTCAACATCCTCGTAGGAGTCGCCGTGGAAAACTGGTGGCTGGTGCGGTTGGCTAATGAACACTTGTGCCGGTGTTACCTGGCTAGTCATAGTGGTGGCATCCATCGTTTGAATTCCCCTTGGTGTGAAGTGAAGAGGACCGAACTCAGGTGAGTCACCTCGAAGACGGCGACTTGCCCTCTGGTGTACAGGAGTCACTTCCACGGGGTTGATACACTGGTCGTCGGGGCTACGCTGTCTTGAGCTCGCGGGGCTTCGGTTCATAACCCAGCACTTCCACCAGAAATGTAGCGATGCTGACGCCGACAGGTTAAAAAAACAAGCGTGTTTATTAGGGCGAACTTGTGCCCACGACTCTAAAAACTATGGTCGTCAAGTTCGAGTAGCCGAGTGGCACAGATCCGACTATCTTCCTCTTCCTCGTTGTTGGAACGTACGAACGCGTGGCGCATGCCAGCCGAGCCGGGTCTTGCTGGTGCTGGTGCCACGATGATTGTGGCGGGCTACTTGAATGTGGCGAACCTGTCGCAGCAATATGGTGAAAGCTTGTTCTTGAACCAGTCCCTATGCGATGTTTGTGTTTTTTCCTTTTCTCTTAAGATCCGTTAAAGGCTTCGCGATTTCGGCGTAGTTGGGTATAAACTATCTGCACTACCCAGATACCCCCCAAAATGACTGAAGCGCCTTTTTTGTTTCTGGCCGCGTGGCGGCTAGAACTTTATCGAGAGCCATGAGTAGCGGTTCAACTTTGCCATTTAACAGGAAAACAGGTTTCCGTAATTTCACGTCACGTCTACTTTCTTGGCATCGGAGAACTTTGCCAAGTGGAGGATGACTACGCTGGTTGGCTGTGACCTCATGAACGCATGGAGAACTGTGCCCCTTCTGTGCCTTCGCGTACCAAGAGTTCTCGCTCTTATGACCACTTTCCCCGCGTATGTTGCACTTCGTTGCTTCCTTTGCTGGGTGGCTGCATTCATGAGCTTGATGGCGGATACGGTTGCACAACATGCACCTCGGGGGTTGTTTTTTTTGTGCATCTGAAGTAGTCTTGTTGTACTCCTTCACATCATCTGGTACTCTTCCCAGATTGGAGAGGTTCTGCGCGTCAGGATAGTGGTCAGTAGCTTGAGCGAGCTCCTGAAGGGACTTGAATTCGTGTTCCTTAAGGACTACGGTCAGCTTCGGATGACAACACTGAAGAAACTGTTCAGCTATCATGTGGTCTTGGAGGTTGTCGAACGTTCTCTGGAGATTGGCCATATCAATCCAGCGATCAAAGTATCCTGAAAGTCTTGCAGCTAGTCGTCTTCCAGTTTCTCCATCCTCCGGTCGTGCCTTTCGGAATTTCTCATGATAGCCTTGCGCGGTAAACCGGAATCATTGCGGCAATGCCTTTTTCACTTTATCTCAATCAAGAGAATCAGCTGCAGTCATGCGACCGATCATTGTTAGTGCTTCACCAGTTAAGCACATACTCACTGCTAAGGCGCATCTGTCTTTTGGCCATTCGTGCCCTTTTGCCACGTGCTCTAACCTTTGCAAAAATGCATGCAGGTCATCGCGTCGCTCGTCAAACAATGGCAGTAGTTTTTGTGGGTTGAGAACGGAAGAGGCATGATCCTGCAGAGGCATAGGCTCAGAGTTATATGCTAGAGCTCCACTAGCTTATTCTTGAAGCTTTAGCTTCAGCTCAAGAATTTGTCGAGCTCTTTCATCTGCGTCTTTGCTCGCCTCTCTTCCGGCAGCACGTTCATCCCTTTCTCTTGCCTGTTCGCTCTCAATCCACTTACGCAATTCTGCGCCGGACAAGCTTGGCTGTGACCCTACCGCGGCTAATCTATCGGTATCCATGACAGAGTCACTTTCTGTAAGTGTGCACTCGAGGGACGATATTTTCCTTCGATGCTTTTAACAGCGGTATCCTGGCATATGCCCACCAGATTGTGACGTAATGTCAGGTTTAGTCCCACGTCCTCTAGCCAAGAACCAATCGAGCCACGAGGGCACCACACACACACACACACACACACACACACACACACACACACACACACACACACACACACACACACACACACACACACACACACACAAATATATTTTCACGGAAAAAACAACTATTATTGGAGCACCTCTAAACATAGTCTGTCACATGCAGTTCTATCCAAAATTTGTCACTAAATTAGAAGTCTCTCGCCGTTTTTTGCTTGGGCACGGGTTCCGATTGCTCGGGGTGACGTGCCATCTGTCTCGTGGACGTTTTCAACGTGACCTGGCCTACGCCTTCTCACGACCTTCTGCCGCAGTAGCAGCAAGAGGGTGGTGGACGCTCGGAAGCTCCGCACTAGAGCAACAGCTCTCAGCCGCCGCGTTCGTCCCAGTAGCACACCCGGGACGTGCCAGCTACCCGGAACGGCAGCAGGAGCAGTGGCCAACAGCAAACAGGAACTCGTAACCACTCGGGACGGCAGCCGGAACCGCGGAACCTTGTCTGGTCCCTGGGCCAATCCCTCAGCCGGATTCCAAGCCTTTTTCACCGGTTGTCCAGCTGTCAGGAATGGCAGCCGGAACAGCAGCGGATCACTTGGTCCCTGGGCCAGTCACCCAGCCGGAGTCTAGAACAGTACAGAGCCTAGAGTACGTCTGCTAGTTCCCCGGACTGAACGTCCAGCCAAGAACCGTCTGTCCTTGCCCGCTTCGCTGCCTCGAACACTGTGACGCGATTTGTTTGTTTGTTTGTTCCTTTCTTTGTGGCTCTCACCCACTAAGGGGGATTGGCCAAGAAGCCGGTGGTTAATGCAAGTAAATACCTATAGATTTTCCAGATTAGGGGAATATGTTTACTGTGTTTTGACTGTGAAATTATTTTGGCGCAATGTTAAAAAAAAGAAAAACAAGGGGGGGGGAGAAAAAATAGAATTTGTTGAATATCTGTGGTGGAATCGTTATATGAAATTCTTCTGAAAGTTGAATCATTGCAGTGTATCAGCTAAATAATAAGTGGCAGTGTGACTAGTAAAATTCGAGAGCTGATGGCTGACTCAGCAAGGTAATTTCCTTGTGTTATATATGAATTCGCAGAGAGCCCCGCAGATGTTCCTGTCGCTATGACGCGATTTCCAATCCCGTGCGCTCTTCTTTGTCGTCTTCATTCTGCCCATATTATCACAGCCACTCTTCGGCACATGCTCTGGGAGTGTGCTGGAAAAGGTAACGTCACTGCCGCTGCTTCCTTCGCGACGCACGTTAGGCACTGAAGAACTACGAGGGCGATCGCTGCTGCTACCACCACGCGAGGGCAGGGGCCGGACTCTGCCGCGGCTGCGGTCACTGTTGCCGATCGGCGGCTGGGAGGCGGGACTCACCAGCGACGAGCTGGCCGACCAGCTTTGGGCCATCTGGCAAGTTGAAGATGCCGCCCGGATCCAAGGACTTTGAGCGGTCAGTTGAGGCACCGCCATCAAAATTGACGGAGAGTGGAAAGGGACAGGGGTTAATCCCCTCCTCCCCCCCCCCCCCCCCTCGCCTGGTAAAACTGTCGGACTTCAAATAAAGTTTATTCATTCATTCATTACGTTCGGGAAATGGTCGGTCGTTTGTTTGCCTATTATGTGCATATTTCATTTGTTAGTTAAAGCTGCATTTGCAGATTGATTCTTGAAACTACGCCCATGTCTCGATTCTTAGTACGACACGTTTGATAAAAAAACTTCACTTTTCCTTGTGCTGATTGAATTTTGTCGCATTCATAAATCAGTCACATTATGTTTGTCCACATGAAAACATGCGAACAACATTTCAAAAATGGTTAACTAAAATTAAGTAGGTACCATTTTCCAAGCTGTAAGAGGACGTGCAAGAGAGCACGAACAAACTCCGCTGGCATGCGCGGTGGGAAAGGAGAGCTTTCGCGGTAGCGCTCCTCTCCACGGTTTGTACCTTTTCCCTCTGTTTGCTGACCTCTTTAGGCGAAGTCATAAAATTACGGTTTTGTTTATGAATTTTTCTAATAGTAAACCCGGTAGCCGCCAGTGGTGGAAGAGGCGCTGCCGCAGAGAATCACCATGCGAGATCGCGTCCCATGAAAGGTACAGAGAGTTTCTGCCCCCTGATAGTAACCTCCCCCTTCGCTTAGCTTGACAAAAGGTTTGAAATAGCCAGCCTCCTGATCCTCTGCAAACTTAGCATTTTTATTTGTTAAACACACGCTCAAGCATATATGATCATGTAGTCATGTTCGTGCGTATGATAGATATGAGGCATGGATATCAAGGGCTCTGCCCGATATAACTTTACGACTACACTCCTGATATTACCACTCTTTGTGCACAATGTTTTGTTGCATACGAGAGAAATAACATCGATGGAACGGACCGCAGCCCATGAGATCTTAAGGAAAAAATTGAAGAGCTCGGATGATTCGGGTGCATGCAGGGTAGCACATTGAAAGTTGCATATCTGCTTCGACCCACAACACATGCGTGGCCATCTCACGGCAGCAATCTCCCATTTAGGCTCGTCAACTATTTATGCCAGATTTGTAAAATTCCTCAGACGGAGAAATTATCTCGCGGAGCAAGTGGTAAGCTCACCATGCGCGTTCGTGTTTGCCTATTAGAGGAGGGTTGGGTAGGCCGCCATGCATAATTCATTCGCGCGAGCTGGCTCATGTTTGTGTTTCTTCGTAGACACCTCCGGCACAATCAAACGCAATAATTTTGGCCAAGACTGACGCGAGTTCTCTCGTTGCAATCATTCTCTAGCTTTACTTTCGATTTTTAGGAAAAGAGAACTATTCAACTGCTTCTCCGTTGCCCAAGTTCAAGGACTCCGTATTGTAGGCAGTGGTTATACCTGGATAAGCGATTCCATGCGAAAGAGTGATCTGATATGCTTAGAGCGTGCTTAACTACACATGAGAAGTAGAAGGCGAAACGCGTTTAGTATGTACACCTGCGTGCAGAAGTAGACAAACGCGCCCATCCCCTCACGTAAGTTCTAGTGACGTTGTGATTAGAGTGCTAGATATAGCCTGGAAGCAATACCCGTTTCGTCATTTTCGTGGGCTGTAGGCGACACTTATTCGGAGCACGATTAAAAGCTTAGGACGTACTCGTGGACATGCGTGCGCGTAAAACAAAAGTAGACTGAATTAGTGCTGCAGCGATCAACCTAGGGCTATCGATGACTTGGAAGGAGTGAACGTTCTTCATTAGACTGACGAATCTAGGTCAACTGTGTTATTTTGTTACTTTTTCGAAAGCAGCTACTTCAAGTGGTCCTTATCGGGTATTCTAGAGAGAAAAGGTTGGCTGAGAAGAAAGATAAAGTCGCGGAGAGCACCTATATTGTGTGAATGGCTACTTGTAAACACACAGGCATACCTGCAGAAGACGTGCGTTTTTACCACTCTAGGTTCTTTTACATGTTCCTTATTCTTAGCACACGGGTGTTTTTTGCATTTCGCGATTGCCAGTGCAAGTTAAATGGCGATTGTTGTATGACACAAAGAGTGCTACAGTTGGGCATTTATGGCGCACGTTTTATTGCACGAACAGTGGCAGGGTCCTGCTTACAGTACGCTCTGAGAGCCGAAATGGCAGTGAGAGAAAGTTAGTAAATAACAGGTAATGCCAATTTTGATATTTTCAGTGTATCACGCAATCGAACCTTACCTAGGCGAGCAAGAATTCGATATGGTGGTACGCATGCTATGGCGCGCTGAAATATTTTACGCACGCACGTGTAGTGCGTCGATCTAACAACGGCGCATCGTTCACATGAATGGGACGAACAGTTCTTCGGTGCGGTGCAGTGCAGTGAGAAACAGGAGATTACTACCTCGGCGGGAATCAGGACTTTTGCGCCTAGATTCAACGTAAGTACGCTGCCCTGCGCCCACTTTCGTTGCCCTGGGCGCACTATGACTAGTGTTAATCAAATCATGGCGCAACAAAACACCTACACAATCCGTAAGTATGGAGGCGCACAGAAGAAAAGGGGCATACCTAATGTACCGAGGAAATATATGTGATCGGAAGCATGCGGCGTGGATTTGACTGTAGCAGATTTTTTTATTTTGAGCGAAAGATGACAATATGACACTAATCCTTAAAGTACGAGTGTAACATGTATCTGAAGATTAGGATGAGGGTGTGCTGGGAGATCTGTACGTTGGCATTTCGAGCACTGTAAAATACTGAGCAAGTGTACTCCCCTCCCCTACGGTGATGGGTAGCTTGAAAAATTCTGGAGGGGGCCGCCCTTAGTCAATAAAAAATTAGCAGATCCGACCTATAGTGGGAATCATTGATATGCGGAGCACGAATGAGGAAGGTTGATATGTCACTTTAAAATCAGCACAAATGTCACGAGGTGAACGTAACTTGTGCCGTTTATTAGTTCCATGCCATGATTATCATGATTGAATGTGTCATCTGTCTTCTTCGTCTATTCACGTCACGTGATGTATATGTGGATCTCGCGAAATGGCAATAAGCACGAGCGTATGTATGTAGTCATATTTGAAATGACACACTTATCATAATTATCATGCTTGAACGTGACATTTACCTTCGTCGTCTATTTACGTCACTTGATACCAAATTTGGTATATGTGGAGCTAGCGAAACGGCTGCAAGCGCGCTATGAGCGTAGCATGTAGCTGTGAGCGTAGCATGTAGCTATGAGCGTAGCATGTAGCCTGTTTTACGTGACACGCTTGTCATTAATATCACGTTTAGACGTCGTCTATTCACGTCACGTAATCCCAGATTTGGTATATGTGAAGCTAGGAAAATAGCCACAAGTGCAGCATGACCATGGCATGTTGTCATGTTCTTACATGACGCGCATGTTACGATTATCATGTTTGGACCAGTTATATACCTTCGGCATTCATTGACATCACGCAACACCAAGTTCGGTATATGTGAAGCCAGCATATTGACCGCGAACACATTATGATTGTATCAAGTCGTCATGTTTTAAATGACACCGATGTCATGAATGTCATGTTTAGGTGTGTCGTTTGCCTTCGTCGTTCGTTTGCGTCAAGTAATACCAAATTTGATATATGATTTGAGCTAGCCGAACGACCGGAAGCGCATCGTGAGCGTTACGTGGAGTATGACTTACATGACATTAGGGTCTGTCAGTTCACCATGTATCACCATGTCATACCAGCTTTGCGATATTTCAAGTGAACAAAACAACCGCAACAGCTGCAAAACACGAAATGTAAATCATGACTTTCATGACAAGCATATCATGAAATTCATGTTATGACTAGTCACTCATTCTCGTCATACTCTCAGGTTATTCCACACCAATTTTGCTATTGATACCATAATCAAAACGGCCAGTAGAGCTAATAGTCTTTGGTGGCTACATAGATAGATAGATAGATAGATAGATAGATAGATAGATAGATAGATAGATAGATAGATAGATAGATAGATAGATAGATAGATAGATAGATAGATAGATAGATAGATAGATAGATAGATAGATAGATAGATAGATAGATAGATAGATAGATAGATAGATAGATAGATAGATAGATAGATAGATAGATAGATAGATAGATAGATAGATAGATAGATAGATAGATAGAGATAGATAGATAGATAGATAGATAGATAGATAGATAGATAGATAGATAGATAGATAGATAGATAGATAGATAGATAGATAGATAGATAGATACGCTCAAAGTCACCGTAGTTCGTCAAGAAATCCCTCGCATTTAATATATGGTGGCAGTGGGAAAGCCGCTAAGAATTACCCGAACACTTGGCCACTGCGAGTGCTCGCATAAGACGACAACGATCACCACGGGTGTGCTCGTGCCATTCGGTCAGCAGCTGCTGGCAGCGGGAAGTGGCGGCTGAGGCATGGCGCTGTGAAGATGACTGCTGCTCTGTCTCGGTCTCTTCTCTGAGAGTTTCCGGGCTATCCGCAGTCAAAAAGTCCACAGAATATAGAATGCACGCGCGTTCATCTAAGGAAATATTTGCTGAATACGCTTGCATTCGCTGTTTTCATTCGCCCTCGTCGGGCGCCTAAAGACCGTGAATGTAACAGTATAATTGGTGGCAGGGCAGAATATAAGCCGCGTATTTAAAATTTTGCAAAAGAGGCCGTAGGGCGCTTGCTCAGAATGTTACAAATAACGACCGGGCTTTTTCTGGTCTTGCAGCTTCACTAACAGTTCACCACTTGCCGCCAAATTTTTGGCTGAGGCATAATGCCTCACACACGCACGCACGCACGCCTCCCCCCCCACACACACACGCACGCACGCATGCACGCACGCACGCCTGACATGCCTCAAGTTATATACCCAGTCGTTCATCTTGGTAGTCGGTTACCACTTCCTTTTCAAACAACCGTTGGTTACGCCTCTTTGCTCCGTTTTTTCACCCACTTCACACTAGTTTATTCGTTAGAACAAATGAAACACGCAAACCTTTTCTAACGTGTCATTCGCGTAAAATTCGTGACTTGCTTCGCGCGCTCGAGCACGACACACAAGCAGTAAAGCAGAACTACATGCTTTCACTCGACAGCAAACACAAAGAAAACAAAAAGTGAGCTCAGCATCAACCGTGCAACTTCTTGAAGATATACACAGTTTTCAGAGTGAGCTGCGGAACATTCATAATTGCGCACAATCTTTCGCCCGAAAAATAAGCTGGGCGCGTTTTGCAAAGTGCTTATACTCTTTCTTACATATATAGACGTTTCTAGTTTCATGGACGCGTCAGTTGCAGCAAAGGTAAGTAAGTTCGTGATTCATTCGTTCTGAGCGAGGCGATAGCACCGATATTATCCGAGAATGTAAGACCCAGTGTTCTCTTTACAATGCGACATTGCGCTTACGAGCGCATACGCACAACACGAACGAGATGGTAATGCTACGCGCATATTCGCAAGACACCGGCAGGAGTCAGTGCTTGCCGTTATTATAGCCGAGATGCCTAAATCATGTTGCTTTAAGAAAGCTAGAAACAACCTAGGCATTCCAACCTATATGCGTAAGAGAGAAAGAGAGAGGGAGAGAGAGAAGCACGGACGCAAAGACTAAAGTAATGTATGAGCCATAACTTGAGGGGAAATTGGAAACGTTTACAACTGAAACGTGTTCACGTCTTTCGCTCGAGCATAAAACGACTTCGAACATCTTTTTTCTCAGGAAAAGGTGTGCTTACAGTTTTTTCGGTATTTTTTTACTATTTGGGGTTTTTTTTACGCAACTTATCTTGTTTCACGTTGTAAATATAAGTTAAAAGCCTAAAAAAAGCCTCACGCGATTGCCGGTTCAGCCTGGCGAACCTGTGCGGGATGCTTGAGAATGGTTTCATGTAAGTTATGTCTGCAGGGCCGTTAGAGACATTTGGGACCTAGGCAAAGAACAGTGTAATGAAAGGAAACAGAAGTTGGTCTATCGGAGGTTTCTATACAATACACCATCATTCACCGACACGTGTTTTTAAAAGCGGTGATGTGTAGGAGTTCAAAAAGTGTGTATTCAATACTCAAAAGTCTGGGTCACAGAATATTCATGACGTTATTTTACGACAGAATCAAAATTCTTTTAAGGAAATGTGTAAATTTTTGTATCGGACATGTCTTTCGAAAACGGGAAACGTTACCACTGAGCAATCTGTTGCCAAGGTCGAAAATGTGTCGAGATATTTTCTGGCATCCACCTCTTAATAAACAATGTGTACGAGGTTGAAATGCCTTAATCATCATTTTTTTTAAATTTTCATTGCTTTGTGGTTTCAGTGAACTGGTTAATAGCGGTAATTTTTATTGACCCCGCCTCAAACGTTTTTACGCAGCATGATCGTATACGCTCGACAAGTTCATCCTTTCCTGCTTTTCTACGCGTGCCTAATTTACCTTCCGTACAGGGCGCTTGTTTCCTGCTATAACTCTCAGTGCCATAGAAAAGAATCGTGTTGGTAGACGCAGGCCTCTGATGCGTCCTTTTTTTTTTTTTTTGGTCATACATAAATTACCCCGAAGACAAAAAAACTAAACAAAACAAGTGTGATGGGCGAGAAGCTGCTGCGTGTTGGCGATATCGAAAAAATAACCTCTCTTTAAGTACACGCAAAAAGTTTGCTTGGAGCTCGGCGCAATCTCATGGGGTTATTCCATGCCATACATATTTATAACTATAAACAACTTCTGGTAACGTGATCTGATACAGCGGTTCTAAGGACAAATTTTGCTCCTACCTGTATCCGTTAAAGCATTGAGAGTAGCCTTCCTGTTCCTACGTGACATTATCTTGTCTAGAAGGGTTGTAAAGTTGTTTCGAAAGATTGCTGGTACAAGTTCAATAGATTTCTAGAAAAATGGGCGAGTAGAACGACGGTAAGTCACAAAAGAACAATAAGTCTTTCCTGCACTCGTTCAGCTGGCGTCACCTATGTCTCCAGATGTTATCTGAATAGGAGCTTCAAGTTATGTGCTTTGACTTTCGTTTCGTGTTAGCTTGTGACGCCTCGTTGTGTGAGTAGTGCAGTTTCCACATTCACTAACAGTGTTTCGCCGCCGACTATTTCGACTCTGATAGCACCGGCTAAAAAAACTGCGGCAGTATGCGGCGCAGGAGGGTACTGAAGTCGACATGCGAATGTGGTGTCGTGGTGGAGCGAGATGCAAATTAGCGGGGCGTACAACACCTGTGCCCGTTCGCGGCTCAAGCTACGAACCTCTGCTTCCCGTGTTCCAAACTATGCGTGACCACAGGCGTAGGTTACTCTATTACGCAGGAAAGCACACTGCCGTTTCTCTCCCTCGCTGATGAAGCTTTTAAGAAGTGCATGTTGAGTACCAATGTTTAATACGTGCGTGTTCATGTCATCTACGCCATGTTGGCAGCTTATGCCAGGTTGGCGGTTTATTGTATTTGATGACTTTGCGAAAACCATGATCTGCCCGAGTGGCAGAAATAAAGTATATTTGTAATTGTTTTGCTATCGCAAGTTATAGTGTTGTTCAATACCGTTGAAATGCGGCTGGTCAAACACTGCTTTGTGAAAACAAACACCATCTTGTGATTTTTCAACCGGGGAAATCAAAGTGGCCGCATTGCTTGTGAAACGCTTAGAAACTTTTGTAGAATTTGAGAGTATGTATTCACGAGTTTTTTTAAAGTCTTGCTTGATAGATGCATTGTATGTTGACGTGTCTCTGATGACCTTGAAAACCATTCAGAAATGGTGTGAATTCTGCTGCGATGGTGAGTGGTGAGCACCTCGCCTAAATGACAACCACTTTTCTCTACGAAACAGACGTTTGCTGTTCATTACCATGTAGTTACTGAAACAAAATAGAAACTACGTGTTTCCATTGTTCAATTGCCAACATGTTCCGCCATGAGGTGCATTTATGCAAGATTTTAACGCTCTCTAAAAATCATTTCGAAGGCGGACCCTAGTCCTTGCTTTACTGTTATACTTTCAGACCATGTGCCTTCTGCCTTTCTTTTCTTCTTTATGCTTATGCGAACGCTGGATTTACCTATTCAAAATTTTCAAGTTCAATCTGAATGTTTAGTTTGTATTTACGGCGCAAAGACAACTTTGTGTTGAATGTCTTCGTGGAAACAAGCTTCAAGCACACCACCTGACTTGGGCCGAGAGAGGGCGAAGCAATAATTGGCAGCAGTAGCTACAGTGCGTTAGTCAAATATCAATAGTACGAATCCTCATTACATGCAATCACATGATTAAATACTCTTACAATAAGACCTATATAACCTAAATAATGAGCGTATTGAGACATACAAATGCACATAATTTAGGCTATACATGCTATTAATAGACATTCACGGCATACAGGAACCGTTATGTGCAATATACACAGAAAGAGGAACTTAACAGAAAATGAAGCGACATAGTGTGTATGTGACATTGTTCATTGAGTTTTAAAGCTGAGGAGTACCAATTCTGATCTAAACACAAATTAATACGGCGAATGAAAAAGCATTGGGTGGTACATATAGAGATAGAACCAGCGACCATCAGATGCGTTCCAACGAGTGACGACCTTGGACGCGTTATTCGTTATTACTGCACATAAGTTTATAAAAACTACAAAAGTGTCCTCTGTACTTTCCATGGCTTAGTTGTTTCTTGGCTTTAATAAGCTGTGTCAAACAAAGACAACGTGCCCGTGATCAATCCTCCTTCTTTTGCAAATTAGATTAACCTATCTATCGATAGCGAGAAATCTCCTAGGATAAATCGAAATGGGGCCATTGCTGCAAGCATTTCAAGAGTGCGCGAGGTCAGGCGGGCTGACGGCAACTTGTGACTAAACTGACACTGATCTCTAACGCAATTTCATGATTAAATAATGAAACGGTGGACGTTACAACACAGGTTCACCAGCTCTGTACACTCCTTGGTGCATACTTGGCGTCAACTAGAGCGTAAACAAAGAAAAAGTTTGATTGATATGTAGAGTTTGACGTCCCAAAACCACCATATGATTATGAGAGACGCCGTAGAGGAGGGCTCCGGAAATTTAGACCACCTGGGTCTAAAGAAAAAGTTAACATTGCTAGAAAACAACTTGAATTTTCTTTAACAATAGTAGCGCGGCCTATAGCTTCATCGATGTTGCAGTGAATTGGAGAATACTTAGTAAAGACTCTTCTATCTGCAGCGTGCACCATGTTCGGTTGGTCTTTTTATACGTGCATTCAGTCGGTAAGCACAATAGGTGACCGGTAATATGGGCTATCCCAGGGAACTGTGGGATGCGACGGCTTCCGGTTCGACGCACCACGCGGGTTAGCAGCGGCACGCGCGCATTTTTGTACCGCTCCGCTGAAAAAAAAAAAAAAAAAACATCCTTCCGTGTGGTGTCAGTGCTGTAGAAGCTAATTTTTAATTTTGTAAACCATGACTGTGACGATGACGAGCTACGAAAGTCATGAACTGTAAGCAACTTTTCATCGCACTAAAATGATCTGCAACGCTTTTACGCTGCTCGGGGATACTGTCAGTTTGGCTAGCAGATCAGTGGGCACAGAAATCAGTTTGCATTGTATGATACGTTACTGCAGATAAAAAATCCCCATTTCGAAGATCTCAGGGGATGGGCGATGACTGCAGCAGTGTGCTAAGAATTCATTTCGGGACCGCTGCTTCGGACGACATTGGCGGTCGATCGGCATGAAGCGCAGCACCTCCTGAGCGAATTGGGATATTTTTTTATGGACGAGATAGACTTTCTTGGGGACCTTCGACGGAAAAAGTTTGGCCTGCCTGCCTGCCTGCCTGTCTGTCTGTCTGTCTGTCTGTCTGTCTGTCTGTATGTTTGCCCGCTTTTAACGGTACGTCATACGGCCGACCCCACATGCAGCGCTCACCACTATTGCTGAAGGTTTAGCGTTGATACTTGTATGATTATCGAATAAAAAGCAATTGTTGCACATATCTGAGGCACCACAATAACACGTCGATGTTTTGTATGTGTGCCTTTATACTAGAGAAGGCACACAGAAGTGATTCTAAGAAACGTACCATTACACGCTGAGCTGGCAGTGCGACGCGATGCTCAAAAAGGCAAGTGTTACCAACGCTTTGCTAAAACGAGACGGTGGTAGCACCTGTCCGTCGCTTTGCGTTCTACACCTTATCGCCTAGGAGAAAGGCACGCATCTTCACAGGCGCGCATACCTTCCTTCGTTTTCGAAGATGAATGCCAGATAGCACTCATGTATAACGTGCCTTGATGCGCTCGTTTGCCTTCGCTGCACGCTCGAGGCACCCCCACGCAGAGCCTCCAGAATACCATTCACCGATTTTATTGCGCAGAACATCAAATAAATGTTTTGTTCACTCTCTCCGGACGCAAGATCGACGACATTTGCAGATTACATGCAGATCTGGGGCCAATTTTATTTTTCTCGCATTCTGCGCTATATCAGATGCATTTCTTAGTCGAAGCCAGATGCTTATTTAAACGTGGATCTTGATCACGTTGCGTGGCACGGTGGCACATAGACAATACAGTCACACATAGATGACGCCGAATAATCTAAACCACGCGCCACCATTTTAATGCACTTCTTCCTTTGAGTTCCATCCTGGCGCACACTTTGACCAAGATAAACGCAAATGCACTCGTCCAGCGCTTCGTGTGAACTTACTCTTGAGTGAAGCTTTGGCCTTTATTTGTGATATATATTGGTGCGATGGCAAGTGCTTATCTCGTATGGCAGGTAGATTTCATCCGCGTGTTCCCATAATATTTTTGCTAGGCACATCTGCGCGACAAGGTATGTCTCAATATGTAATTCGTAGCAAATTAATGCGTGAGCTTTTTTACTGTGGAATACACTCGTATCCGTGATAAAGTGGTTTTCCCACACTCTGGCTTGAACGTTCCGTACTCAAAGGTTACCTGTCACTGTGGCTCTCTTCTCATTCGTGTCCCACCTCAATTTTCTTTCTTGTTTCATGGCGATCGATACATGTGTTTGTCTTTCACGTTCTAGTTAGAGCAGCCAACGGCTGAACTACCGATCATGGTTTATCGGGATGAAGATAAACGCGCAACCGTGCCCGTGAAGCCCGAATAATCTGAGGCTTGCGGCGAAGCGGTTCACCGTCATCTACACTTCTCGAACCGGAAACCGGTAGCAAACTGCGCATCCCACAATCCCTCGCTCTTTTACTGGTCACCTATTGTTCCGTCGTCGTGCTTAGCGGGAAGAGCCTTGCAATCTACTGCTGCAGGTTTGATCTAAAGAAGAATCACGCTCAGAAAAAAAGAATGAACTCGCATCTAATCAAAGCTTGTATGAGTGAACTACATATACACCAGGAACCGAAAAAATCTAGGTTGAATTGAGAGACGCAAGTACCGTGAAGCATCATTAAATCCGCGTGCGAGAATTGCCACTCACAGAGCACAAGTGAACGATAATCAGAGAAGCCTGTCTTCAGAAAAGAAGGCGAAAACGGCACATATATTTTTATTACCTTCTCGTATTCTTAATTTTTCATCTTCTATTTATTTTTCTTCTGGACAGTTTTGTCTTCTTTCTGTCCTTATTCTTTTCTTCCTCTTCGTATAGTGTGCGCCAACAAGTTGCACCAGAGTCCGGAGGAGGCAATTCACGCCTCTGCAGTTACGAGCCAAATTCAAGCTGGATCTTGTGCTGTAAGAGATCCTGATTGAACCGTTGGGCTAGGCCATTAATGATCGAAAAAAATTGTCAGCAATTTTCTTCACACCACATGCGGCGATGGCGCTCGACGTTGTGAAAGTGTCACTTGTGGAAGAAAACTATGGTGACATTTGTCGTGTCCCAGTCGAATTCGAGAGCAGCTTTTGTTATATGCATGTTTCAGCAGGTGTGTGTGTGTGTGTGTGTGTGTGTGTGTGTGTGTGTGTGTGTGTGTGTGTGTGTCTCTTACGTTCACTTGGGGTTGGAGCGTGGAAGTGAGATGTTTTGTGACATATGCTGTTACATTCCTTGTTTTGATTCACTTTTACTGGCGTATATTCGGTGCCTGTCCTTATATGGAACTTTTTCAACCGATGCAGTTTACTAGAAGACAAAGAGATAATTTGAAGCAGACACGCAACGGCCTACTTCTCACAATATTTTCAGGCCCAAATCTAGATTTTGTGAGTGTTTTGTTACTTCTACAATAATAGTGTTATAACCTACGATTTTTTATACTTTACAAGTGTGTCAGGGGATGCAAAACGTAGCTAAATTTACATGATAATCGGCGTTGTCCTTGAAAGAAGAATATACAAAGATAGTAAATTAACTCACTCAATAATCACAATTGCTTTCATTAATTAAGTCTTTACTTCCGAATGGTAAACAGTATTGCAAGTAACGAAGACTGTACTGGCATTTTTCTTTCTCTTTCTTAGCTTCAGCTTTGCTTCTACTGTTCTTCGCTGTGTTTCGCTGATCCTTCGCGTTTGACCAATTCATCTTTTTCTTTGGTGTAATACCTTAAGCACTTAAGATTTCATGCCTCAACTCAGCATCGCTTCCGTAAACAACGCCTCAATTTTCACGACAGCCAGAATTTTAAGTTGCTTCAGAATGTGTAAAACTTCTATAACTTCCTCTTATTGACGCTTCAGTGCCTTCTCCATAAACACTGCGAAATATGAGATGTTCGGAAACTACGCGAGTGGCGTGATTAAAAAGCGTACCTAAGAAAAACAAGATGAAAAGAAGCAACCAAATAACATTAAACGAGTTTGCGGATCTACCAAAAGAAAAAAAGATATCGGTGTTTTCAACGCTTCAGGACAAAAAAAAAACTAAAGAAATTGCTTTTCATGCTGCGTATCTGTTCTGCGCAACAGGAATGCCGCAGTCCGCTTGAGCACCGCCAGCGATAAACGATTACAGAGAGAAACATGGCCAATGCGTCGGCCTCAGCCACGATGGGATGTTGTCTCCTTCTGTAGCGTGGTTCGATCCTGCCATGTTCGATGCCCGTCTGCAAGATAATTTTTTTTTGTGACTGGCAGGAAGACAACTGGATGTCTTTTTCCCTCAACTGAGGTGCATGGGCCAAGCATCAGCTGAATGGTAAAATTGAAAGAGCAAGTCCTCGAAGGACACGCTCCGTTTTTCGTGTCTTCAAAATGTCACTGGCCTTCGGTGCGTACTTGGTTTGCTGAACTTGCTGAGTTTCTAATTCTTTGAATAAGAGGGGGAACAAGATAAAATACAACGCGATACAGAGCATTACGACCAAATACAATAGGTTTACAATAAAATTCCAATACAATACAATACGATGCAATACGTCGCATACAATAGGTTTATTTCACTAGGCAAGTAAAGATGCGCACATAATTGCTAAAAGTAATCTCTTTCCCCTTCAAGATGATTACGCCCAGCCTCATACGTAATCGCCTTGAAGGGGGAGGGGGTTGGTAGCTTGCTGCCGGTTCCATATGACCAATGACCGGTTGTTTTGCTCGCCACCAAATGACGGGAATATCGGCTGTGGTTGCTATCATTCCCACTTAAACGCCCTACAAGCAGCCACCGGAGCACGCGGACCACATGTTCGGGTGTCTCTTTCATAAAGTTGACACTGTACAAGACAAAAGATGTTCAACGACAATCTGGGCGCTGCATCCTCCATACGACATTTCATGGAAGAAAAAGGTGAGATTGTCATCTTGCTTAATGAATCGGGAGAAAAAATCACCGATAACAAACAACGGGACTTTTCTGTTTGGCATGCAGAACGCGAAACGAAAGTAAATATTTCAGGTGACAACAAAAATAAACAAACACAATGGCCGTGACGTCTCGTTGGACCCTGCGCGTGCGTACTAATGTCTTAGCTTTAACCTAGCGTCGTGTGCGTGCACATGTGTTCAGCTTTTATACCCCCTTGCGTTCTTTTATTTCATTTTGTTCAGCAGTCTCTGTAATCTTCAATAGCTATCTCTCTCTTCTTTAAAGCGCGTGTAACTCAACGCACTAAACTGATACGCCCTACAATAAAACTGACACCACGCCCTGCCTCTCTTCATGTGTTCACACGCAGTTCTCAGGCACACATTATCGAACTAGCCTGCGCACGTGTAGCCTCAGCAGTCCTATCAAGCCAGTGCGTGCATTGAATGCAGCTTCTCGGGAGACCCATCTTTCTATGTAAGTAATTTCAGATAAATATTGTCTTATTTATACGCCGTATAATGAAGTGACATGAAATGACAGAACACTTATGCGGTAGTCCACAAACTAGAAGAAAGTTCGCAAGCGTAAAAATACTGTCATTGGCTTAACTACTAAGGGAACCTACACTATGTTTTCAGCAGAAATGCTTCGCATGCAGTTGAAGCAACGTATCTCAAAGCCCGGCAATCGTGCCGTGGCATCAATAGCTTTCCTTCAACTGCACGAACGTTTCAAGGGTGATCAAAGAGATCCGGATCTTTCAAGTTGTGCCATTTGAACTAACCAAGAAAGCAAATAGATCACTGCGCAAGGGAAAGTTGACTGACAATTGAAAGCGTACGTAGCCTGAACATAAGAAAGTAGATCTGTTAGAATAAGCGAAGTTGTACAAGCAATCGTGCAAGATGAGTTTTCTAGCCAACACGAGGGTGCAGCGGAAACAAACTAGGTTCTCGCAGGAAGTAAAAAAAAAGAATGTGTTATTTCCCGCAATAATCATTTAGTTGCAAAATATTGCGATATAGAAGGCTTAAGAACACGCTTGATATGTGACAGTCAAGTGAACGTTTTATTGTTCTTAATTAACAACATATGTGTGAAGTAAAAAAAAGATAAAGGGCAGATTGCTGACATAGCGAAATGCTTGGCTTCTTAAATATACTATAATGCAAAAATATATAAACAAAAATTCGCTACGCGAAAGGTTTAGAGAAGCGACACTGACACCATTCAAAAATATTAGTGCCCAGATGAATGCAGTGTGATGCAAGACTCAAACGCATTACGGAAAGAATTACAACTCTTGCACTCTTCCGAGTTTGCCTAAACCCAATTTGACAGTTTACCTTTACTTGCAAATCAGTTAATTAGCCACTTCACTAAAGCTTAGGCCTGGAAGGATTCGAACAAGTGCTCTGGCATGCACACTGGGAAAAATTATTATTCTTTCTAACCTCATTTTGTAATGGCGCACAACTATGTGGCAATAAAGATTGAAGTGGCGGGCTGATCCCGATTGCAGTGCATTCTACTGGACTGCCTCGATAAGTTAAGTGCTTATTTATTTGGATGCTAACATGACTATTAGCCCTGACCTATGTTGGTTTACTTATAGTGTGGCTTATGGCTGGCTCTCGACAGCTATTTTGGCTTGCAAAGCCAACTTAATACTACGCATGGGGGGCTCATCAACTCTGGCCTGCAGGCTGTGCACGCTGACAGTTAAGAACACATTAGTAATCAGGGTAACAGAACGCTTTCTGGATAACCTCCGCTGACCGCATGTCGCAAATCGAAAGTTGAGGGAAACAAGTCGAAATGTTATTGTTCCAACTTCTATCGTGTTGGAGTATCCAAAAATTGAACTAAGCTGATTACAAGTTTTTAGAAGGGCTGTGCTCATATTGTTCTAGACCGTACCGAAGAGACGCGAGCATAGTGCTCAGCTGGCTGTTTGCTCACACAATAGTTTGCGTTGCATTAGCCTGCGACGCTGTCTTCACTACGTGGCTGAATTTGCCGGCAACGTGCAGATTGGAGTAACACTTAAGATGCACGCTGTCCACTTTGCTGCTTATTTTGTCGTCAGCTATCGAGTATTGTGGCACAGCCTTGCTATCGACAAACATTGCCAACATGATAGGCGACACACATGTTATCGATAAACAGCTCTCATTGAGTCCCGATGTTGTTGCTTAGTTGTATGCACTGTTATTTTCAAAGTGCACTAAGAGACAGCTTTCATTACGTCAAACAGCTTCATGTGCACCCACATCTGTGCCTTGTGAGACACGACTATCCGACCTTTTCACAGGACGGCAGTCAGGCCTTCAAAAGAACCTGGCTCCGCAGGTGTATTTCAAAGAACGGCTTGTTAAGCTCTGGGCCTCTTCTTGCCCCAAGGCGTGGCTCATCTATGTGTGCTTCGCCTTTTGCTAGCAAACAAAGAGCACGCATTGGTGGTTTTTTTGCAGTCGCGTCGGCTGAGAAAGCTCTGCGTGTTGGTTCGTTGCGTTTTCGCAATGGTGTCGGAGGGCTCCCCCTTTAATATTGTGGAAACAAATGGCGGAGTTCGTCTTTCTGGTTTCATGTGTATATGTATTGAAAGATGATCGTAAGACAACATCGTGCAACGTTGCTAGCATCCTTTCATTGTCGGAAAAGAAGAGGGAATCGAATGGTCTCATTGCAGTTCGACAGACTCGTAGTTTTCGCTACAGTTATACTTTGCCTCGTTTGCACAGGCTCCCCCTAACACGTAAGTTTGTTTTATAAAGCTCTGTGCTTCAGTATCGCTAGAGTATCCCGTGGCACTCGATTAAAGTAAGCCGTGGTTTCCTATTCATTGAATACTTTTCTCGGCACTCGATTCTTTTCATTATTTTCTAGAGTGCGCATCTCCTCATGGCTGAAAAGATATTTGAAAGCGCGCAAATACCAAGCGAGTGTATTATACACCCGCATCAGCGTCACACGAGCATTGCAAAGAGTAAACAGTTATCAGCTACAATACATGCTTGCGGCCAGCATTTCGGCGAAAAAGATTTCTGCTTCACTGTGGGGTTGTGATGTTCGGGGAGTAGCAGTCAGCCCTCACTGCTCGTGGGCTGGCAAAGGACGCTTTTTGCTGAAAATTTAAGCATATCTTGCGCACCTCTATATTGACCCACAAACTACGTTGATTCCCGAATTCCAGGTCGCCCATCCAAACTTTGTTTTCAACAAAGCCGCATGCTTACATTCTTGTCTGAAAGGTGGCATGCATTTTGCGTTACAAATACATCTTTGCCGCTCTAAGTCCTGGAAAGTTTTTCAAAGGAATATTGCGCATCAAAGCTTGACATTGCGGTCTTCGCACCTTAATTTTGTCTAATTTTGCAACTGCTTGTTGTAATAAGTGTTCTCCACTGCGATTTCTAGCTCATGCAGGTTCTTGCGTGCCGTCGTTTCGAGAGCTAGTCTAGCGAACGTTGTCACGTGACACTTGTTCCCCTCCGCGTTTTAAAATGTCACAAGTTTCTACTCGCAAACTGATTCCGCTGCTAACAGAAGTCGTGAAGCTTGCGTGCTCATGGTATGGTCTATGCACGTTTATCTACTGACATGTTCACTAGAACGGATAGCGAGTGGTAATAGGTTATTGGTAACATTATTGGTGGAGGTGGAGGACTCCCGTACCTCGATGGAGACACGCAGCTGTCGCAACACCAGGAACTCTTCGGCTACTTCAACTGCCTAGCACCTCCACCAATAATGTTACGAGTAACTTATTTATTGAATTATATACGATGAACTGTGCTCGGTGAACAAGATGGTGACAGTTCATCAACAACCAGCAACTGACGTCGCCTTTCTCTTTCATGCAGCAAGGCCGTGGCGGTTGTTGTTTATCAATACAAACCATCATTAACATCAAACAATGGACCATAAAGGCGACGTAGATGACGATTGAACAAAAGCTCGTCCTGTTGTTGCCACTCCACCATCTTGGTTCAAGGACACTGTGTACGCCATGTACAGCCTGTAAATATATTTCTACCCACTGTCTACGCTCACCCCGTGGCAACATAGAGTATTACGCCACTTGAGTAATTACGATAATGAGACGTCGAAGAACTTGCAAGACATAAAAAATGAATCTTTCTCATGGTGCGCACAAGTCACTGGTGCGTCAATTTTTTTCTGTCGCTTTAAAAAGTCATTTTGAAAAAGCTTTGAGAACGTCGAAGCTGACAGCGGTTATTTGTGCATGCAGTTACAAGTGCTGACGACATGCTGCGATCATGTGACAGCTTAAGTGAGGCTTCATTCTACGGCCCCCGTTATTTCCATAGACAGGCTAATGCCAATGGTTCAACCTCAGAAATGGCTCGCTGGATTGTGCCCTCACTGGACCTATAAAAAGCCAGCACCCGTAAATAATTTTGTTTTTATTTAGTCAAAGGTTATTACTCTAAACGTTTTTCTTGTTGCTAAAGCACCATAGGTCATCGAACTCACTTATGAGTCGAGTCACTCGCGCTCAGATAGAGCGCCATAAATCTGAGTCTGAGCGAGTTCGGGTGAGTGATATTTTCATGAGTTTGAGTCCGAGTGAATACCGTTGAAGAAAGTTTTCTTAAGCGTGAGTCCGAGTGAGTTAGGCTCAGGAATATTTTGGCGAGTCTCAGTCCGAGTGATATCAACGAGCAAGATTTATTTATTGAGTGAGTCTGAGTCAGTTCCGCGTTTGCCCTAAGTTAGACCACATCGTCTCATCTCCAGCATTATTATAAGCCTAACCTGTATTCACGCTTATACGCACGTTTACTCACACGTATTCTAAAGCAGTATGTTTCATACATTATTTCAACATTTATTGATCGGAGGCAGGAACTACGTACGATAGTAGTACCCTGATCCTCTTCCATTGCCTTGCTTTGATAAAAGTTGTTGATAAATATATGCCATGTTGTCATCCCTTTTAAGAAAAGTGGTCTTTCTGGTTTACGGGCACTCATAACTTGTATTCTTTCGTACTATATCAAAAGGCTCCATAAAGAGCATTATGTGAGATATTGGTGTAGTAGAGCACAGACACTAAGGTCGAAGAGAAGACGACGACGAAGTGTTCCGGTATCGAAGCGCTCTTCTCTGTACTCCCTGTATTTTCTCGGTGAAACCTTCAGGTTTTATGGTGCCTCGGCTCCACGTCTTATGGCAATGGACGCGGGGCCTTCCGAAGAACCGCCTGGCTAGCAGTCATCTCAGCCGACCACGGCGAGGAAGAGAGGAGCTTCACTCAGTGACAGTGAGGACACAGAGCTGTACTCAGCAGCCTCGGAAGACGACTCATCCGACAATGATTTCCTTCCCGCCCAGAGCAAGAGGGCGAAGAGGAAGATTGTCAACGCAGCCTCGCACACTTCTGCGAGTACAGCTACTATGAAGTCAAGGCATGAACGCTGGCCAAACGTCATCATCTTCATGCCAGAAGAGTCCTCAGGAAACCTGCGACCGCCGAACAGGCAAGCACACTCCGCTTTTTTGGAACGTGTGGTGCCTAATGAAATCAAGGACATCAGAGTGAATAAGCAAAAAAATATGCTCACCATAGACGTATTCCACGTGAGTGCGCTTGGACCACTCAAACTAGTGACTGAGCTAGGCGGCATCAAAGTGCGACCCTTTAGGCCGATCGACAACGCATCCATAGCCGGTGTGATATACGACGTAGACATTGCGATTCACGACGTTGACTTGCCTACTCTCATTAAACCGGCATATGAGGGTACTGTCATCACCCAGATACAACGCCTTACGAAGTCACGCTGTGTGAAACTGGCTTTCAAAGGCGATTTCACACCATCCCATGTCAAAGTCGGACATTTTCGACATCCTGTTAAGCCTTTTGTGCAAAAGCCACTTCAATGCCACTCATGCTTTAAACTAGGTCACGTCAAGGGCGTGTGCTCGAACTCGCTGTGGTGCCCCCGGTGCACAGAATCCCATTCGGAAGATGCGTGTCAATCGACATTTCTTAAATGCGCTAACTGTAATGGCTCACACACTGCCTTATCTAAAGACTGCCCTTGTATTCAAATGGAGCGCGCGGTGCTTAAGCAAATGGACTGAGGCAATTCGACCCAAAGGGATGCTGCCGAAACAGTCCGGCGTCAGCAGCCGCGTCAGCGACACAGTTCGACGTCAAAGACTTCGCAAGTTAGAAACGACAGCGCCACCTCTACTGGTGCACCATTAGGTCTAGCCGCAACAGGACCAACAAATAAAAAAATAAGACTGCGGGGAAAAACATCGCCGCAGGGGAATGACCTATTCTTCCAAGTCGTCCGCTAACCATAGAACGTCAGAAGACCACGCCCACTCAGGGGTCTTCACTATCCGCTGATGACACACATAAGAAAGATGGCAAAGTCATAACTATGCTTCGTTCTCTCATGAATGCCATCCGGGAGATCTTGTTGGAGACAAAGACAACGTCTGCTGGAAGCGCTCTCAAAGTGCTCGACGCCTTAAGCCCAGTACTTGAATCGCTCGAGTGGAAATATGGCTAACGATCGCCATCATTTCTCAGAAGTCAAGGAAGCATCCATCACTCAGTGGAACGCCGGTGGCCTAAAACCGCGTTTTTTCGGACTTTCGTCAGCTAGTGCGCGTGAACGTGTTTGCAGTCATCAGCATTTGTGAGCCCAACGCGTGTGCGTGCTCTCCTTTTTCTCCCTTTTTCCATCTTTCAAACTCCCAAATCCCTATCCCCAGTATAAAGCATACTGGTCGTTCCAGATTGGTTAACATCCCTGCCTTTCCTTTCCCTCTTGTTCTTCTCTTTCTCTAAGGTCAAAAAAGATAACTGTAGGCTAATGAACTCTTGAGTCAACTCACCCAAACTCACCCACTCTCAGATCGCCTCCCCTTATCGCCTGCATCCCCTTATTAACAAGAATGAATACAAAAAAGTGCCTGAGGTGTCGCGGCTACAGTAATTGTGTGAAAGCAGCACACGGAACAACCGGAACTCTCGCAGTTATTCAAACGAGCAAATCCCACCACGTGGAAGATGCGGAGTGTCACATCTCGATGAAATATTCATGCCGCATCCAGATTTGCGCACCTCCCCGAAAAAGTCAAGTGTTATCCCTTGAAAGCTGTGCCAGCGCACAGAGAACGTACAGGCAGTGAATACCGTCCCTCTTGTGTTTTGTGCTAATTTTCTTCGCTTGCCGCTGACAATCTATGTATGAATATTCAGTAGCGGGGATTGCGAAAGCCGCTTAGCTTCCTGCTTGAACACAAGTTTGCGCTTGCCTCAACGGCTCCGCCGGCTACATAGAATAGCAGGTGCAACGGAACATGAGCAGCATTGTGTTAGAAAAAAAATATTTCTGACTGTTCGTTTTGATCGAATGCCCAAAGAACTTAAGCGAGGTATTATTACGCAAATATTTTATGTGTTCTTAAAACCGACTCTGCGACGCCTAACAATGCGGATAATGAGCTGCCGTACAAGGCGAGAAATGCAGGAAGTAGACTTAATGATTTCTTCATGCTTGTGCGCCCAGCTGTTTGCTAAATGTGCGCAATACTTTCTACTACGGCGTCTCCTAATTGAGTTTTTGGCACATATAACCGAACGAACATTAAATACCAAAGCTCAAAAGAACTTATGTGGCTTCCGCTGCTGACGAAATATTTCCATTGCTTCCCTCGTGAATTCTCTTTCTGTTTTATGGTATCATAAACAGTGGTCCTAACCCTTTATTTTTTTGGAAGTTTCGTCAGAACGCTTTTTGGAAGTCACCAATTTTAGCCAATTGTTGCTAAATGACGTGGATGACAATTATATTTTTTTGAGTCTTTAGTTTTTATGTGACAACGTGCGTGAAGGAAGTAAATTTTATTTAAACAATATTTTAAATATATTTATGTTGTGGCGAATGAAGTTCGACTGCGCTGCTGCCTCCTGGCTATGCCACTGTGAACCGGTGAGCAGCTTTTGTTCACCTGTTTGTGGTGAACCGTGAGCCGTTCGAAGCCATTTTGCCCATCTCTAACTGGAACAGAACGAGTGCTCGAAATGTTCCCATTGCAGGCTAACCAACACAGCGCCACAGGCAGCTTGATGCTGTATGCTTGGGCCTCATTTATTGAAACTCGTTCCGAGCATTGGCTGTTTTCATGGTTACCTAATTTTCTATGTCTATACCTGATATTTCGAAAGTCCCCCCCAAAGTGACTACGACTCTTAATAGATAGAATAATCGCTAGCACGACTGAAGAAACGCTAAGTTTAGCGACTTTATCACTAAATTAACACCACTGATCATAATTACAACAGCATTCGACTAAATACCTTATTTTTGGCAGTGAGACAGGGGCGCGTACTATTAGCAGGTCGCTGACGTGTGGTGGAAAACGTGTTCATTTAGACCAAATTTCGAAAGCCGTGATCGTGTTACGGTTGCAGAAAAACAATATACGTTTTATTAAAACTCAGCTGCGTCTCTACACTTTTCCTTAGTCTGCGCGTAGAATGGCGGTTGTTTTATTCAGAATACTTTAGCCCTCCAGTGTTCGTTACAGCAGCCCTTTGGACAGTTTTAATTTGTAGGGAGTTTCTCATGATTAATCGACTGATCTTGACCATCAAATGTGGGATGTTGTGCTGGTGTCACACGGGTATTTTTAATCGCGATCAGTGTCCATCTTGATTAACCTTGATCTGGATTAGGTGCTGCTACACAGTCACTTTTAATTGAGATCAAGTCCTATGGGGAGCAAGACTGTCGCAATACGTGTATCGCGATTAGGCTGAGAGATCGCGATTTTGTGTCGTCTGTCTTCCAGGCTTAGTTTGTTGAAAACAAAAGTAACTAGAATATCAAACATAGTTTTGTAAAAACAGATATTAAGAGATGAATATTTGTTTATAAAAGAAGTTTTAAAGTGTTCTATAGGAAAAGTATGTGTAGCGTTGCATATTTTAGGATTCGCATCAAACGCATGTGGTTATAGGAGAAAACCAGGCGATAATCAGACGACAAGTTCAACTCTCGCACCGTCTGAGATGGGAGCACCTCGAAGCAATTTGATTATGCCTGTCACCAGCTTTTAATAACGTCGCAGCGTATGTGAACTTCGTGGTCAAATGAAGAGATCTCTAAAGTAATTGACCGCTGAAGGAGCAACACTTGAGGCACCATGCAGAAGCGAAACTCTGGCGTGTATAACGGGCTTGCCATTTCGCTGCGACAGGACGGCTACGAGCAGGTTCCACCAGAAATAAAAGTGAAGATTACCATTCTCGCACAGCAATACATGTAAGTGCAAAGAAAGCTGTACCGCATAGTGGATTTATGAAAATACTTTTTTTTTGGGGGGGGGGGGTCGTACACAAAGTTTTTGACGTTCGAGCGGTTCTTGCACGAATAACATATTAGTGAGAAATGGCTCTTTTGGAAAATCGTACGCTGAGTTTTATCAATGGAATATTTTGCGGCACGCAAGCGCCCCCTTGTGTATTTCATCTGACCCAAGCCCGATTTGGATTATCTTGAACCGTCTAACAGCGGCCATAAAGTTCATCGCGATCAAGAAAACTGATCCGGATCTCCCTGATCGCGATTAAAGTGCCCATGTGACACCGGTATTAGACTGATGCCATAGACGCATCAATATTTTGAAGTATACATGCAGCCTAGCCGTATGCGCCTTTATAAATTGATTCACTCACACCATTGCGCTTCTAAACAAGCACACAGGTAAACTCCAGTCATTTGTTAATTTCATTTACCGTAGTATAGGCGCCACCGCAGGTCTCACTGTTCCAAACTGAAAAATTTAGAGCCGTGATTTTATCCTGGTGTTGCTAGTTTCTTGCTGCTTTATTCCCTTGAGGTATGCTACACAAGTTCTAAATATCTTTGCACTAAGTTTTGAAATGTTCTATTTTTTATGCAAACGTGCCAATGCCATGTTGTTTGATTTTTGTGTCGATATTCTTAGAAAAGTCTCATGAAAATTAAAAACATAATTATTGAGTTTTCAAGGGTAACTAAAGAGATTATTTTATATTCACCGATTTCAACAAAACTTTGATCAAGTGTTCTCGTCGGTATACCGTAGTGATATGTGCCAAATTATACAACCGAAGTCACTTCGTTTTTCAGAAAAAAAAATTAAAAAAGTTGGCAGCTGAATCTAGAATTACACTTGTAAACGGGGGCCACCCTGTGTATATGTGATGTAAAAGACTACTCTTTTTCAAAAGCCCCGTTCTTCCCAGCAGACGGATCGAGCGCGCACTTCTTTCTACGAGGTGACGGCAATGCGAGAACAGTTGAGTTTTGTCAGTTGCATTCAGCGTGTCCGTCGTTGTTCACGTCGGGTCTTACATAATGAGCAACGAGGAAATTTATTCGGGGCATGTCACGTGCTTCACGTACTGGCAGGTCACAATAAAAAAACAATACTCCTGTGCTCAGATAGTAACTGAAAGCACCGTTGAACTTTTCACTGCTTAGCTCAGACGAGAAAGGCAGCTTGATTTTGCGTCGGAGGGCAACACCATTCTGCTTTTTCGCTATGTTTACACCGTGGCCAGCCGTGGTGGGGTTTATCAGATCTCGTGACGTCATCGGCGATGGATTCTCGTGATGTTATTCCATACCCATAATGGATGACGGATCAGCTCCCTGTTTTGGTTTGATTTGACTCGCCGTGTATTGCTTATTAAAATTTTTGACGAGTGCCTGGGTAAAAAGAATCACTCTAGCTTTTGCTGGACTGTCAATATTATTTGAAGACAGTATTATCTCAGTATGGTCGAAAATGCACTGGGGTTCTCCTTTAGAAACCGTTAAAGTGTGTAAACACTTATGAAGTTTATGTTCTCTAGAGCTACGCACCATCTCAACGAATACCGAATCCTGGAGTTTTGCAAGGTGAAATATTGCTATAATATAGAAGCACAATAGGTACGATCATGTATATATAGATAATGCGCGGTATGACTGGGATTGTATTTCCATCTCATTAGTAAAATCCACCAAACAGTCTGCTAAATGCCCCACTCTTACGAAATGACCGAATCATGATAAGGTGTGTACTCTCAATATAAAGGCCAGAAGTCTCACTAATAAATTTCCTGATTTTGTACACTTGCTTGCTACCTATTGTCCTCAAATTATTGGCGTCACGGAAACTTGGCTTCATGGTGACATATATGATTCTGAAATTAGTCCACCAGGGTTCAATGTTGTTCGTACTGATCGATTGCATGGCCGAGGTGGCGGCGTTGCCATCTTCTTGAGGTGTGATTTAAGTTTTTCTGTATTAAAGTCACGTGCAGATATTGAAACCGTCTGGTGCAAGGTTCATATCGCGAACTCTCCAATAATTGGCGGTGTATTTTATCGTCCCCCAGGTTCATCACCAGATCAGTTCACAGTACTCAGTAGTTTTATACAACAAAAAGGCTTTTCTTCAGGTAACCTAATTTGCATGGGAGACTTTAATGTGCCTGGCATTTCATGGCCATCGCTCTCCACTTTGGGCACCGATTCATCAATTTGTAGAAAGGTGATTAATTTTTCACTAAATTTAGGTTTTAAACAAGTTGTCACTGATGCCACAAGGAACAATGCAATACTGGACTGCGTTTTTCTCAACTTTACTGTATACAAGGGGGTTACAGCTCAGGTCATTAATGGTATTTATGATCATAAAGGTGTACTAATCTCTTTTAATTGCACAGTTCCGAAACGCCGCTATGAATATACAACTTTTCGCGATTATAGCCTGGCTAACGATGTGTCTATAATTGACACCTTTAGCAGCGAGTTTGACAATTTGAAAGAACTTAGCTATACTGGTGATGTCAACAGTTTGGTGTCTTATTTTGAAAACCTTGTTATGGAATGTATTGAAACACATGTACCACTAAAAACTAAAAAGAAAAATACTGAACTTCCATGGATAACGAGAGAAATACTGCATTTAAAGCGTCGACTATCAAGACTAAGGCATGCAAGTCGTAATGGCAATGCCCTGCGTAGAGATGCATTCAATACAGTGAAGGAGGAACTTCGTAGGAAAATAAATGCTGCTAAAGACTTCTTTTTCTCGTTTACCTTGCCAAATATGGTTAAGAATAATCCCCGAAAATTTTGGAACTCAATCTCGCCAAAGGAATGCTCTACTAGTACATTCGTCCTTAATGAAACTCCTACTAGCCAGCCGCAGGTCATTGCCAATGCATTCAACGAATACTTTACGCCTGTCTTTGCTCAGGATAATCACGAAATTTCTTTTTGCACTCCACTTCATGCCTCGCTTGTTTCTATTGATGATGTCTCTGTGTCTACAGAAGGTGTTTTAAATTTGATTTTAAATGTTGATTCAAAAAAGTCGTCTAGCCCAGACAATGTTAATAATATTTTTGTTCATCGCTATTCTATAAGGACAAGACAATACCTGTCAGTAATTTTCAACAAATAATTATCAACATCAACTGTTCCATCATCGTGGAAAATTGCACAAGTCCTTACACTCCACAAATCAGGTAGTAGGCAATCTGTATTAAATTACAGGCCTATATTATTAACCTCTCACTCATGCAAACTACTGGAACATATTGTCTTCAAACACATCATCAACTTTCTCGAAACTAACAATATTCTGTCCAATGCACAACATGGTTTCCGGCGTGGATTTAGTACCATAACTCAGCTGACTGAATTCACTCATGACATATCTATAGCTCTTGACTTAGATCTTCAGGTAGACGCATTATTCATAGACTTTTCTAAAGCCTTCGATGCTGTCATCCATTCAAAACTTCTATATAAACTCAATCTCTTACTAGAAAAACCAATCGCTTGTTAAGTGGATTAAAAGTTTCCTTCTAAGTCGTAGCCAATACGTATCATTTAACACCTTCCATTCATCTAAAGCACGTGTATCTTCCGGAGTGCCCCAGGGATCCGTGCTAGGGCCATTACTTTTTCTGTTATATATAAATGACCTACCCGACACAGTTTCCACTACACTTCGTCTTTGCGCTGACGACAGCGTTTTATATCACGTAATAAATTCACCTGATGATCATCATACACTCCATACATCGTTCTTAAACTTTTGCAGGTGGTGCCAAAATTGGCAGATGATCATTAACTTTGAAAAGACAGCTGCTATGTGTTTCAGTAGACAGAAAACCCCATCTGTGTTTGATTATTCTTTTAATAACTATGTAGTGCAGCGGGTCTCACAATATAAGTACCTTGGTCTCCTTTTCACTACTAACTTATCTTGGTCTAGTCACATCGATACAACATGCAACAAGGCTCTGAAGAAACTTAGATACCTTAACCGCTCACTACGCTTAGCCCCAAGGGAAACAAAACTGCTTACATACAAAAGCCTCGTACGACCGATCCTTAAGTATAGAGCCACTGTATGGTACCCTTATAAAATCACTGATATAAAAACCATTGAATCCATCCAAAAAAAGCTATTCGATTCATTTACAGACGCTGTGATCGTAATTTTTCACCATCATGCCATCTAGCGCAGCTTGGTCTATCATCACTTTCTAAAAGACGAGACATCGAGTTTCTGAAACTTTTTCACTCTTTATTTAATTCACCGCAATATTCACCACACAACAACTACATAACACCTGCCAAACCATCATCCACCAGAAACAGCCACGCACTTATTGTATCTGTGTTTCATCCTCGTACTGATTTCTTCAAATACACCTTTTTCCCTCGATGTATTGAAATATGGAACCTCATACCAGGTCACATTCGGTCTTTGCAGAAAGATGAATTTTTGAATGCATTAAAAGACGGTGTGCTGTAAACCTTTCATTGTTTGTATAACTGTGTTTGTAAATTTTTTTTATTTCTATGATCTGCCAATGTACTTGTGTACTCAGCTGTTTTGTTTTGTACCTTTTTCTTATTTCTTGCTGTGTACCCACTCCTGCGATAGCCCCATAACGGGGCTGCAGTATTTGAAAATAAAATAAAAATAAATATATGAGACGAATGTGGAGGAAGGAGGGGTTTCTCTGCGTTTATTTGGCCACAGCGTGTTCCTATAGGCCACAGGTACGCGATCATGAATACGTTCTACAGCAATCGAAAAGCTGCTGGTATACTGATTCAAACAGGCGACTTCGTGCTTATCTGCGCAATGCTTCCCAGTGCTGAGCCACTACCGGGGCCTTTTCCCGAAGTCAATGTTTGACTACAAATACAAATATGCGGTACTTTTGGTGCTTTTACTGGCATCAACACTAAGTCAATGGACATGCATATAAAAATCCATTGAGGTCATTGTATAAGAATCATACGCCTAAGACTGCCTTACATTGGCGCAAACCAGCTGTTTATAATACTCACATAAAAGAGATATGCACGTAATGTACCATGATTACGAGAGTGTCTATATATATATATATGTACAGGCGTGGCCACGTCTGAGTAGAGCACGCGAGCAGCCGGTTTTAGCTTTCTGGGGTGAAACCTGGAGGCAGTATTGGGCTATGACTTGGTCAGCCTTACAACTAGGCCTTGAATGCTCCTGATAGACCACTTTAGAGTCACGAACTAACCCAAAGTTTCGCAACACACAGTAAACACCGGCTGCTCGCACACTCTACACACACGTGACCGCGGCTGTACTTGTTCTCTTCCACATATGATACGTAGGCATATTTCATTAGACCCCTAAAGCATCGTTAGTGGATTATTTTATTGACGCCCAGTACTTCTTTTTGTGACCGAAAAGGACCTGAGACACTTTTTCAAGTGAACATGGAAAGAATTCACTGAAAGAGATTATTATCTCAAGAACTCAACGCCGCAAAAAATTTGAGAATCCGCGTGGTGCGAGTAGAGTCGCATGCTGCAACTGCATTCTCTCTACTCTCATCCTGACAAAAGCGCTGGAAACTAAGTAGGGAGGAATGGCAGGGGCGAAAAAAATACGTCACCTGCGCCTCGTGACCTTGAGCACTTTTTCTTTTTTTTTTTATTCTTCGAAGGCGCGGCTTCTGCAGTGTGATCGCGCGTGCATGCGTGGACAAGTCATGACCTCTCGCGGTGATCTCTGTAACGACCTTGCGCGCCATGTTCGAATCAGCCGATGGTTGATAGATGGGCTTTATACGAGCGATTTTTGAGCGTCTTCCGTCATTTTTCGAGAAATGAGAAAGCAGTTTTTAGTAGCTGACTTTGATAATTTATTGTGAATTACAGACCGCGTGCTGCGCTACAATACTTGGCTTGCGTGTTGTCGGGAGCCTCCACTACAGATCCGCAGCGTTTTTTGACCTCTCTAAAGAAGTGTTGCAGGGCGCTTTTAATGTCGCCCTTAGAAAAGGTGCCATAAAAACAATTTACGGCTGGCGTGTAATTTGAAACCCGTGGCGCTAAGCACGGGTGCGTGACTTTAATCTTCAAGAGTGGATGAGCGTGAAGCTCCGATTTCACTAATCGATTTATTACCTACAAATAATAAAGAAACGCGTTCCACTAATTAACTCTAACTGTAATAAAATGACAGCATGTCGACGGAGTGAACGATGATGAGTGGCGCGAAGCGTTTGTCTGTCTGTCTGTCTGTCTGTCTGTCTGTCTGTCTGTCTGTCTGTCTGTCTGTCTGTCTGTCTGTCTGTCTGTCTGTCTGTCTGTCTGTCTGTCTGTGTGTCCGTCTGTCTGGCGACGAGCACGAGTTGCCAAGGCCCTCCACTCTGCTTTGTCCATGCCCCACCAACGATCCTCCACGTACGACGGTGATGCAGGAAACTGAGAAAGGCACTCCTTCCTCACGCACCCAAGCACAACCCGCGCAGCAGCCAATCAGAGAGTAATGGTACAGCACCATTTAGAATATCTTCGCTCCACTGCAGTTTGTTTGTACTTCCATAGGACCGCCCCACCTATTTACTGTTCGGGAGATACTGCCTATCTTTTTTTCTCGCCTCTTCTTCCCTTGGTTACGCCTGACGAAGGACAAGGTTGGACTAACAGGAGCTTCGCCCCTCAGAATAATGAATCACTACTGTTAACATCTACAGCACCGTCACCATTATTAGGTGGCTCGATATGGAAGGCGCAAATAAGACTAGGGACGAAAAGGTAAAAACACGCACACACAGTGCGCCCTTTTCGTCTATCGTCTCCTTTGCGCCTACCAATTCGAATAACGCTTCTGTTCATCCGTCGGTCCGCCCGTCCGTGGTTCCGTCCATCCGTCCATGCATGCGTCAATGCTTCTGTCCTTCCGTCCGTGAGCCCGTCCGTCTGTCCGTTACTCCGTGTTTCTATTTGTCTGTTCATTCTTGCCTCCATCCATTTGTCCGTGCGTCCATCAGCCCGTACATCAGCCCGTCCGTCAGCCCGTCCATTCTTCCATCTGTCCGTTTGTTCGTGCGTCTGTGCCTCTGTGTTTCCATCTGAACGATGAACACGCGGATGGAGCACGGACGCGCTCCCGGATGTATGGACGCACGGACGGACAGACGGCCGAATGGACGGACGGATGGACGCTTCGTTCGCTCCGCTCATGATAATTTACTCTGTCGATATGCTGTGATTTTTTTTTAGCCGAGCGGCCGCAATCTACCTTTTGCACGATTTCTTGGCGCATGCGCACTTTCCTAGCGGTAAAGTCGCGAAACGCCTTCTGGTTTCGGAGGCCTCCACACTGGCCGTGTCAATCCTGTTCGGCTCTCCTGCCTCCTAACAAAATCCTAAGGAAACGCCTTGGGACAGCACACGAAAATGAAAAAGGTAGATTGAACCTTCGAATGCTATGGCTGTCGCTTCTCTATTTGTAGGTTTTGCCTCTTGGCTTGGCGTATAGTTCCTGACACATATATAGGCCGCACTATTTCACGAATATTTTTTTTCCATTGAACGTTTCCCTAAAGGACGAAAAGGTCATTAAGGTAAATTTCACGGTTTATACATAATGTCGAGGTAACAAGTGATTCTGTTTTGTAAAGACAGTCAAACTTTAATAATTTGCTTGATCTTTCATGCGGGCTTCTCAAGATAACTTGATTGATGTGTTTCCGGGAACAGTTGTCTTTATATACAGTGATTTTGTTTCGTCAACATGGATTTAATCAGAAATCACGTGGCTTGACTGCTGACCGCAACTCTATTTTATTTTCCAAGGGACGGCTTTCAGCTCTCCCATAGTAGAGTTTTGAGAACTCTAAATCGTTAACCACTTCTAAACACAATGCTTACCATAAAGTTTTTACGTAGGGCCCAATGGACGGCTTTCAGCTCTCCCATAGTAGACTACCTAGTACTTCAAATCGTTAAACAGTTTTGCTAGACACAGCACTGCATCAGAGTGTGTGTACTTTGTTGTTCGTTGCATTTCTACCAGGACGGATTTATGCTCTTTCATAGTAGAGTACCAAGTACCCTGAATCGTTGAACACTTTTTCTAAACACACATTAGGAGCCGTACATCAGGCAATGTCCTGAGAACTTCAAGGCGCATAAGTGTTTATATAAACACAGTTCACGGCACATAGGGCTGATATGATCCGGCATCTTAAGGGTTTGGCACATGCTCGAACAGATATGGGCAAAGTGGCTCAATTCACCCGCCCTGCCGTGGTGGTCTAATGGCTAAGGTACTCGGCTGCTGACCCGCAGGTTGCGGGTTCAAATCCCGACTGCGGCGGCTGCATTTCCGATGGAGGCGGAAATGTTGTAGGCCCGTGTGCTCAGATTTGGGTGCACGTTAAAGAACCCCAGGTGGTCGAAATGTCCGGAGCCCTCCACTACGGCGTCTTTCATAATCATATGGTGGTTTTGGGACGTGAAACCCCACATATCAATCAATGGCTCAATTCATCCAGGAGCTCCGAATGGCTTAGCTAAATAAAGTGAACCGGCTCAGCTCAATGGCTCACCGGGTCATCAGGAAGTTCGTTTACTCGGTGTATTTCCCCTAGGGCGCTGGCAGTGCCAAATCTCTCTTCATTTACTACCCTGGTAAGAGAGATTATCACTAGGGGCGCACACGGTGTGTTTCATCATAGGAAAAACTGATAACAGCCGCGTCACCCCTAGTTCAATCTCGCGCGCCGTTTATTCTTCTTTTTTTTTTCTTGTTTGTGAGTGTGGGGTGTTGTCTTAATTTATAAGCCTGCACGTGCTTGTGGAGCCGTGCGGCATAGAGTTACCTAAAATTAACTAGAAGGGACTCTGGTACTGCGATCGTTCAGCGACACAGATTTGCCTACGTACGTGCGGGTGGCGAATCATACTTGTGGCTTCGTTTATTGCCGTATTTTGATTTCGCTTTGAGAGAAAGAACGAACCTTGTTGAACGTCGTGACCCGATTCAAAACGCTAAGCCTAAAATAAAAAAAGGTGGTGAAGCGCAACCACTGAACATTTGCTGATTTTTATTCCGTGAGAAAACAGCTCCAAGCCAGACAAACACACACGGAGCCAAAGGCAGGTCAGATGTACAAATATTAGACAAATCCTTTGTACTACCTATCATGGTCATGCTTGCTGAAGCACCGTGCGTAGCAGCTACCATAGACAATGGCACCTGAGCTCCCTCTAGTGTATATTAGGAAACTCTGTGCCGTGTGGTGCTCGCAATGGTTTCTTATAAGGTACACTGAATAGCAGAATGAGCTTTCGAGTATTTGTTAAGTACAATTCACAATCCCGAAACCACCACTTTTACCGCTACACGTTGATTGGTAACCTAGAGAACACGTAAAAAAATGGCAGCATATCCACGGAGGGAATGATGGATAGTGGGGCGAAGCATCCGTCCGTTCATTGGTTCTTGCTTCCGTCCATCCATGCGTGCGTCTGTGTGGCCGCCCGTGCGTCCATCCGCCTGTCCGTGCGTGCGTCTGTTCGTGCATCCATACGTTCATCTGTGTGTCCGTTCCTGCTTTCGTCCATGCGTCATGTTGACTTGGGACGTTAAACCAAGCAAATCAATCAATCAATCAATCAATCAATCAATCAAGTATTTTACCGCAGAGCTACGCCAGGTCTCGGAACTACAATTTCAAATAGACACTAATCTTTGCGAAACGTCACGTGGAACGCATGAAATGCCTACCCAATTTTTTAAACATTACATATGTACTTCTTTGATGCGCCGTCACGTCGGATTAACTTCAATTGTGGTTAGTTGCTACGCGCTGAAGTTGATTTATGTAGCATTGTCAGGGCCGGCATCCTCGCGAGTATCAGCGCTTCATCAGCTTCTGGAGTTGCTATTACGCATGTTCTGTTTTGCATCCTTGCGCAAATGCAAACAACTGGTTATATAAATATCTGCTACTCTTCAACATATATCTGTGTGTGCAAAATTTGTACATGTAGTTAGCGTCATTTCATGACGTGTCGCTCAGTAAAAAATGCAACACGGTCACTTTCCCTCCGCATGCTTCGCATAAGGTCGATTACCAGGTACGTGGGATCTGCTTAAATTTTTTTGCCTTTAGTGTCCGTTTAAGAACGCTTTCATCCTGAAGAAAAGTGACAAGTTTCAATGAGATAAATAGCGCTGTCGACTGGTGCAAAAGCGAACTTGTTTCTCCACCTCAGAGCAGTACAACCTTTCATACACTTTTACCGAATGCCTCAGAAACACAATTATAAGCGATGACGAATGATTAGCCCGACACAAATGGAAAGAACACGTGCAAGCACGTGGATATGAACCAGTTGTAAATCTTTAACTATAGTTATGTCGCATGTGCTTACACATCCCCTGTTTGGGGAACGACGTAAATGCAACATCGTGCGCTTTTCGTGTCAGTCACATTTGAAAACCCTAACTGTGTCTTAACTGCAAAACATAAACAAACAAACAAACAGACATAAACTAATCTGCATATACGTGAATTCAGATTGACGCAATAAAAACTACGACTCAATAGCAAAGCTCAACTGTCGTTTTTGTGGGTGGGTGTTGGTGGCACAATCTTCCTGGACTTGTTCTTGAAGTATTTGAGCAACAAACAGGATGCATGAACAGCATGAGTCGTGAGACATAGAGGCACACAAATACACATTTTGGGCACAAATTTAACGTCAGCGCATGGTTCGCAAATGCCAACCCGCAACAAACGGATTTCAAAGCCAAGATGAAGCAAGGTTAACTGGGTTAAGTCACGCAGTAAGTGTCGCTCCAGCAAGATGCCGGAAAGCGTGCACCCAGCCGATGAGAGGGTTGGTCCCGGTAGAGTGGGTTAAGTCAGTTAAGTGCCCGCAGCGCCCAACGTGTTTCAAGATACAACACCTGCAAGCAGTTGTTTTTTTTTTTTCATGACCAATAGATGGCGTCAAAGCCACACTCAGAAACCCTGCGTATTTCTTTGATGAACCGCGAACCAAACGTAGCTACAGAGCGGTCAAGGCTCACTAAGAGAGAGAGAGAACAAAAAAAAAACTGCAGTTCTCACTGAGAGAGAGAGAGAGAGAGACCCGTCACTCAGTTGGCTCAGTGGCTCAGTGAGCCAACCAGTTGAATGAGTTGAAGAGCAGGTCACTTGGCGCTGCCGTGAGCCGTCTACCGAAGAAGCACAGTTCTTGAGCCACCGATCAGTCGCTCTTTAGAAAGAGGTGCTCAAAATATTCGGTTCGCTCCTGAGCGGCCGATCTCAACGCTCGAGTACAGACATAGAAGCAGTTCTACAGTCTTTTGCTCATGGTCGTCTTATGATGGCATTCTTTCGTGCGAATAGCTGGCCAATCATCCAGGATAGCATAGGACGGGACCGGGCAGCAGCCGGGAAAATGATCTCACTGTAGGTGTCTTCTGGGCATCTGCGTCAGGGCAGTTCATCAGGCTGATGAGTAACCACCAAAAATCCATATCACTCATATTGGCGAAAAATAACTTTGCGTGCACTTTTGATGATTGCTATAGATTCATCGACGCTCTCTCTCTCTCTCTCTCTATATATATATATATATATTTGCCTCCCTCTCTGTAAAGTCTTAAGGCCACGGAAGTAATCTGATCCAGACAAAACGAGCACAATAGCGACGCCTTGGTCGAAGTTGAAAGATAATTTCGAGTAAACATATAGGGAAGCTTCACGTCATTCCTAGGTGATATTATCCGGCATTGACGTCATTATTAGGTCTTTACAACTCAGAAGTCTCTGAAACTTGTGTGAGAAATGCTTTGCCACACTCGCTAAATAGAAATCTCAGTGAAGGTGGGGATGGGCTGCTTCAGCATAGTTTTCATGTAGGAGACAACAGGGCCCTACTACTGTTCATGTTTTCTTAAATTTAAGTTGACATGAGTTATAACTAGAACCGATATTCAGAGAGTTTATTCAGTTGGAGCTCCACCAAAGCCTTATGCGAGTAAATTAACCTTTTACTCTGAGAGCTTGCCTTGATATGGTCTTCCGTGAAAGAGACTGATGAGGAAGGTCTACTTCTTAAATGTCCTAGTGCCACACAGTTTTCAACACTAAGCGATATGAAACAGAGCTCCTCTCCATATATTTATTGAAATGGCATTGAAGAAATCCATCATCAGCCACTCCTAAACTTTAGATCCACAACTTCAAGAGTGCATTTACTTTTTGACATAGTTTGCAGCGCTATTCATTATGCTAGAACGACAAATATTCTCTCTATATTCATGGATGCAAAGTCTAATGCATCGTATAGCGTGAACGATGATCGTCCGCAATGAGATTCTCATGTGAGCTTCAGCACTTAAATTCACGTACCACTCGCATCAATTATTGCTACTGTTTTGTCGTCGCCACTAAACTGTAGAGAAAAATGAAAAATATCATAGAGAGAAAGAAGGAGAGGAGGATAGATGGAGCTGCGGAGAATTGATGTAAACGTAAGCAGCAATGGGAGAGACACTATTTGATCACTCTAAACCAAACGACAGTGATAGATGAGGTGGTGCGCAGTTGCGAAGTTGTGGACCTCAATTCAAAATGTTCAAGCTGTTAGAGTTAGAAGGGGAAAGAAGAGCAAAGGGAAGTGCGCACTCTTTGTGGCGAGCACTTCCGAAGATTTCTCTTGTGGTTAGTTCTGAAGGGAAGCAAAAGCGATCGTGAGTACGCAATGTGGGAAAACGCGTGCTTGGCGATTCTACCAATTAGTATGTTGCAAAACGCCGTGTTAGAGAGATACCACGATGTTCCGTCTACAGTTGCTGTTATCGTAGGAGCTATTGAAGTTTTGTTAGCGAGGATCTTGCGCCCCCCCCCCACCTCCTGGTAAGCGACTAGTGGGAGCGGTCACCCTTGCCCCCCGCGCATGCCTGGTCGTGTCATGATTACGTGGCTAAGCTCAGAATTCGCCAAGGCAACTGATACAGGAAATATATTTTATTGCGAGAGCAAATATATGAGCAGCTTCGGCTGGTTTTTGCCACCGCCGCCGCCATTGTTCACGTACACACAGCACTTATATATATATATATATATTAATATATATATATATATATATATATATATACATAATTCTCTTACACTCCTCACCACATTCTATTATTTTCGCGACACTTTCCTAAATGCGACCTTTACTCTATTTCTTACTTCTAACATATGTATAGTTTTATTGTTGCGAAATCAGAATTCACTTTTTGTCTTTGTCAAGGGGAATGAAGGCGAAGGTTAGAGGCCAATTCAGTTGTATGATATCATTTAGGAAGGTGACCTAAGCACAGACTTGAAGCCTCGAACGAATATACCATTTTAATTTATAAACACAGTGAAGTATAGAAGCGAAATTTTCACAAGCAGCCTTTATGTTACTTTGCGGGTGACTTGTAAGACCCGAAATAGTAAGAGTGCGCTGTACGAACAACCTTCAACAACAAGCTCGCAGCTAACCCTTACAATTTCGTCTTCTAAAAGACACTTTCGCCTCACTTATCTCAGCACCGGGGCAGAGCACCCTTTACAAATTAATATTCAGTGAGCGTGTGCAGTTGGGGGTGTAAAGCGGAACCACAGTAAAATGAATGCGTACATGTACAACTTCATTCACAATACACCTATCACACTCATTACTCCAACATGGCCCAAAAAATTGCAGACATTCACTCTATTAGTACTGTGACATTCCTGTGTTTAAAAAACCAAAATATTCTAAAATATTGTCATGGGGTGAGAGTAGGCAGAGGGTAGAAATATATTTACATATTGTACACGGACTGCAGTGTCCTTGAACCAAGTATGACGGAGTGGCAACAACAACACGAGCTTCTGTTCAATCGTCATTCTTCGTCGTCTATATGGTGCATTCGTTGATGTTAATGATGACTTGTATCATATAGCCGCCACCGGTGAAAGCGCCGTCTCGGCGCTTAAGAAAGCGTGCGATCCTGCGCAGAGAAGTACGGCTCAAGGCGGGAGACGTGTACAATATCAGTGACGGCAAAGACGAATGAGGAGGGAGTGTACAAGGGGGCGATCTCATAGGTGACCTCGGTTAGTTGGCGCAAGACTTTGTAAGGCCCGTTGTAGCGAGCGAGGAACTTCGAGGACAGGCCAACGTGACGGGAGGGAGTCCAGAGCAGGACCAACGATCTTGGGGAGTAAGAGACAGCTCTGTGACGGCTGTCGTAGCGATCCTTTTGAGAGAGCTGCGAGGCAGAAAGGCGATTCCGGGCAATCTGGCGGGCTGCTAGAGCCCGAGTAGTTGCATCGCGAGCGTACTCGGTAGGAGTGTCAGTATGCGACGGCAGAAGAGTGTCAAAAGGCAAAGTGGGGTGACGGCCGTACAAGAGATAGAAGGAGAAAAGCAAGCGGTGTCGTGTCGTGACGATATTATGTAGACAATACGCAGACTGACAGTACTATCCACCATCTTTTAACATCTCCCCTTGCGGCAGCCTGTTCCTGTGTCATTATTTTCAGTGACTTACATGGCTGCAACTTGAGGCACCTTCATTCGAGTTGGTCGTTTACCTTTGCAGTAGTACTTGCATTTAGTTTTGGATGTTTCCTTGGCATGGCGTTGCGACGCGTAAAAATCCTGTTAGCATCGTGCTGTTGGTTTGTTTTTAAACTAGATATTTGCTCCCTTTGACGTAAATGCGCCTAATAATTACATTTGCCTTAAAATTTCATGGTAATGATAACTGCTGCGCACTTTAAACCCTCCTATACTTTCTTCGCGCTACACTTCTGTTTTCATATATTCACAAGTAGCAGAAGTGCCATATTCTGGATTAAGCTATAAATTTATTGGTGTGGCTGGACCTTTAAATTGAGTAGTCTGCGATCACATGAGCCGCACTTAGCTTCTGTGGCGAGAAACGCTTCAGCATAATGAACCTAGACGGGTCGAAACCCAGAAGCGTGGTGATTTTTCTATCACTGCTGCCCTAGCGAGTGTTTCTGGGTCGCAGCATCATGGGACGCTTTATTTTATTTCTGTTTGTGCAGGAGCTCACTCACGGCATTTGTAAGCATAAAGCTGCAGCCGCAGTTCTACAGACGGCTAGTCACGCCAAGCAGAGCCACGATTCACGTTGTCTCTCACGAATTCTTCGATAACGCTTGGAGAATCATGCGATGGACCCGAATACTAGGTTTTTTGTGTAGTATGTTTTGTTTTGTCTGTCTACGTTTTAAGTGTGCTACGTCTTTTTATGGCATGCGTGTCATTGAGTTAGAGAAAGGGAGGCTTTCACTGGGATAGAAAAAAGAACTGAGAAAAGAGTCTGCAGAAAAGTTATGGCTTGCTATCAGAATTCGAATAGGATAATTGGTCTAGAAGAAAAAGTTAAAAATGTACAGTTTTAAGACACTGACAGTAATCTGCCGCAATGGCTGTTGTCGCAGCAACAGATTTTGGGCGAGCCAGTTTCCATTACTTTCATCGACATTACTTTATTGTCATCGTCGGCTGATCTTGTGGTTTATAAGTGCAAACATCGCTTTCGGACAGTGTGCGACTGCCAGTAAAATGAAGAGTTTTGCAAGCCCCACCTAATTCAGATGAAGAGTTGTATTTGAAGGATTAGAACCATGCCAAAGCATACACAATTTCACCTCGCATTTTTTTCCATATTTTCACTAGAACTGCGCCCATGTTCTTTAGTACTCATACAACAAAAATTGTGCCATCCTTAAGCTTCGCCTTTAAAAGTTGAACCTGATAGAAATATTTTGTTTTCAGTGCGTACATGAAAATCTTAGTGCATGAAATAATTTCGCACTTGCCATGCACTTGCCATGCACATGCCGTGCACCCACTAGGTGACCTTAAGAGAAGGAAGGAAGGAATAAAGCAAGGAACAAAAGGGAGAAGGCCGGGAGGGTAACCAGAAAGACATCCGGTTCACTATCCCACACTGGGGGATAAGGAAAGGGGGCATTAATGTTGAGGAAGAGGGAAGAGAGGAAAAAAGGAGAGACTGATAGTAATTTCAAGAGAAAGCACGCAATAAAGTGTGTGCCTTTGGTAGCGGGCGACTGGTTTTAAGCCGAAGAGCCATTAATTATGCTAATCAGATATTCTGACGCCGAATAGCAATGTACACTTGTGCCAGGCTATATTAATTCAATACTTCATGTCGTATTGCGGAGCATGTATACAGGACTCGTGTGTTTGTAAAGCATGAATCGTACCGCATTTCCAAGCAAAGGAAGTTATTTTCACTGTGTTCGCAAGCAGACGCGTGGTTGCTTTTCTCATGGTATTTATTTTAATGCGTATTTGAAATCATAGCATTTGCTTGGCCTATAAGAATGTATTCAATCACTGACAATAATCGCACAGCTACTGCACAAGCATTCAAAGGCTAACATACCTATATACGTCACAGTTCAATAGAAAAAGTAGAAGTTCTTCAAAAGGTTGCTAAGAATAAACACCGCATTAATATGGAGTGCCAGTCTGGTTTGAAATCAAGTTGTGTGATAGAGCATGCGCGTACCACACAAACGACCCTAGTTCGATCTCCATTCAGACCGAGAATTTTTATTATTCATTTTACTTGTAAATTCTCCTGCTTTCCTATCACGCACAAGATGAAAATTTTTTGTTCACAAGTGATGACGCTGACAGCGACGCCTACGGCAAAATTTCCGGTAAGCGAGCTCTTTAACGCTGTCACGTTAAAACTTTCTTGAACAATCCACACTCCTAAATGTGAGTAGGTGAAAGTTTCAGCAATTCATTTTCTAGCTATGAATACGTGTACTGATGATCGTTGCTAACTTCAGGAAACATTTACTGCTTCTTTACCTTCTTTATGGAAACATAAAACTAAACTCTTTTATACATTGATGTGTTCAAGCCCTTTGTTACTTGAAGTTTTATGGAAAAAAATAAACATAGCAATAATTAGGCTGCACCAATAAACACATCATGATCGGCAATACAAGAGCCTGATTTTCTTGGTTGGTAGCTTGTTTTTTATGTGAGTAGATCACAATCAATTCGGTGTAATGATTCAAACACTCGAACACTCCAATTAGCTCATTTGAGAAACCCACCGACACCCCTAACTAATAAACGATACTCAAATGCACTCACAACTAGAGTCACGGCATCCTGAAGTATTTTAATGGCTGCGTGAGAAGGTGGCGGGGGGCGTGAGTGTACGTGCAATTGTATTGAATAGCACTAATTACTTTTATTGACCAACATGTCTTCGCTAGCTCAATGGCAATAGCCACACCGCCGCATAACATTACTGAGCCCTCGAGGCTTGCTGAAAGGGCCGAGATCGTTGCGAAGTGGGAGCGTCCGAGTTTATCGCTTAATGCATCCCCATCAATTGCTGACTCGGTCTTTTTCCTTATTAAGCCTTCTCCTACAGTCCGATGGTGGAAGTGGGTTTGCGGGAATGAGACGAGGCTTACGCCTAAAGGGAGCCGACAGGGTGCAGCCTCAGCGGGAATCCCGGTCACGTATTGGGAAACGGAGTGTGTTGTACGAACAAAGATAGCGTGAATGCTGCGTTGGCCATCGAGGGGTGTATGGCCTCATAGGCCACCGATTGGCCTCGAGGAGCGCCTTGATATTCCCGCCGCAAGTTTTGGCAGAAGTCTTCGGGTATGCCTTGGGTTGCTTGCCTTTTTCTATTTTTTGGTTTCATTTCGCTTACTCTGATACACTAAGTTCTCCGAGGAAGGAAATCGAGCAGATTGGACCGCCTTCTGCAAAAGCCGGCTGTTTTTCTTTCATTACATGCCTGAACGCCTTCGTAGGCATGACGGAGTTTGCCTTTGTAAAATCTGGAGTGGGTGCTCGCGTAAAACGTTATCGCGTTAGCCGACAGGAGGTTTACGAGTCATGAGTAGAACATAAAAAGGTAATTGATAAATATTAAATGCGTATTACTCATACAGGAAAGGGAAATCTGCCTCTATATCAACTTTCGCAGCTTTCTTGTGTTGAAAAATTAAAATACCGTATATTTGCTTCGCTTGTAAAAGTTTTAAAAATTGCCTTCAGTTTTATTTATCTTTCCTGCACAATCGCACAGCAGGAACAAACCAAATATGCTAACTCTGAAGCGCCTAAAGCAGTTTTAGAGCGAACGCTTTAGTACTTGTCTCTCAAAGTCATTCATCGTGTCGCATTGACCTTGAACCACGAGAGCGCAGACGCAACTCAAAGCGCACCCAGCTGTCTGCGGCAAAAGGAAAGCCACGCTGGTAGAGCCACGAGGTAGAAACAAGAGAATGCCCTTGGCCCTCAGCCTGCTCGGGTGCTACAGTCACAGCTGCTGATCTGTCGTTACTGCGCCTCATTTTCTCTCAGCCACGCCGCGTTATCAGCTGCAAAAAGTGGTCACAGCGACGCTCATTCGGAGCATCGTTGCTGTGGTTTCCCGGGACTAGGGTAAATGTCTCGACATAGATGGCACGCCAGCTGAGCTTTCGGGGCATGGTCTTCAGCGATATCAACCGGTTGGGTCTATTATTGCAGTGCGCGTAATCTGGAATAATCATGAAGGTGATAGTGTCACCATTTGTGTATACCAGGCATGTCAGGAGCACATTTAAAGACTGTTGCGTCAACTGGAACACTAGATGGCGCTATTACCTTTCCCCTTTTGTGAAATATCGAAGGGGCGCGCACCAAGGGCCGCAGTTTTTCGATCGTATAGGAATGCTGCCCTTGTAGATATGGATAACAAGCTGCGAACGTTTATGCTTGCAGAGTTTATTCATTTATTTTCAGATACTGCAATTCCACACGAGTTATTATTGTAGGGTGGGAATCACAATCAGAAATATGGCAAGATAAACATGAAAATAAACAAGAAAAAACCGAAAAATATATATCTCTCAGTATTACAAAAAAAAGGAAAACTAATTTACAACCTTAAGGAACACATCAAGAACCAGGGCGAACTACCAACTACTAAAATATATGGGATAATAAATATACCACATACAGACCCCCATACACAGGTACTGCAAAATATGAATGTTTAATTCAACGCCCCCTAAAAAATTATGCCGGAAACGTGAGCCGCGTACGCGCTGCTCTACCCTCTGATTTATATCTTCTCCTCCGGTACGAAGGCAAGCGTCTCCGAAGGCCGCCCCCTGCGAACACAGCAATGTTCTCACAGTTGCCTCCGAGTAGCCGTGATGTCACGTGACAGAGCGGTACGGTAATGTCACGTGAGTGAGCTGGTGCGGAGGCCAGCGGTCTCACGCGGTGGCCAGTCGCAACAAAAAGGCAGGAGGCATGGCCTCAGAGATGCTGGCAGGAGGCTCTCAGTCGAAAAGAGAGACGACGTTCCAGGCATAGTTTTTCTAGGAGGCGTTCGTTAATTCTACACGATTTCAAAACCAAGAGTAATAGGCAGTTAAACGCGAGGCAAATATTTTAAGTGAAGGCTGTAAAAGCACGTCTGTAATTAGGGTGTTCCATTCTCTGATGATCCTCGGGAAAATGAATACATAAAACAAAAAATATTGCATGTTTGAAAGGGCTTGATAGAGAGATTATGACGCTGCCTTGTCGCATACCCCGAGAAGAAAGTTAATGTGTTAGCGTTCATCTTATGGCGCTTTTTAGTTCGCTGCTTGCTGAAACACTTCAGCAGACGGAAGCAAGATCGGTACTCAATAAAGAACCTTATAAAACTATTGCCACGGCCGCTCAATTAAAGTAACAAGAAAAATATGTAGCCTTTTGCATGCCTCGAAAGCTGCTGCAGCTGGAGTTAATCTCGGAGGCCATGGCTATAGCCACCTTACTGTGCCTGCTGCCGCTGTGGTAACACAGGATGGGTCTCACTAAGGTTGCTTAAAGAAAACATAAGTGTCTTCATGCTGCGGGTTTTCTCCAGGAGCCTCGAGCTGTGGGAAAATATTATAGTCCCGTCATCAGCACTTCTGAGAATGCATTACTTTCTCTGAAAAGGCAATCTTATTTAATCATTTAAACTTTTAATGTGCATCACTGTCATAAAAAATTCAAGGTACCCAACGTTACCACGAATCGCAGGAGCTCCTCGGCAGTCGTCTCACACAAGTAAGCACCCTTATTATTTATTCCATTTTTGTTCTAACGACACTTGATAGTACGCCTACTAGCGCCAACACCGACGATACTGTCAACACAGAGTGCCAACTCGGGCTCGTACACTTAACACGAAACACCAGGCCCCACTTGTGTTTTAAGGGGCGAAGCTCCATATAGCGGCACCCGTTCGTACCCCGTAGCATGTAACAAGTAAACATTTTGACCTCCAAGGTGGTGCCGGAGAGAGACTTCTCCTGTGCGTTGTTGAACAATAAAAAATAGTGCTCAATGTACATGTCAATGGCTGCTAATGGGGAATGAGAGATAGGAGCATTCGGCTTTTAGTTAACGCGCAGGCTGCAATCACCATTAGCAGCCATTGGCATATACATTGAGCACTATCTGACAAGAAAGGGTTGCTACGTTATACTCGCTGGGTGTAACCTCCTTAGCTTTAGAAAGGTTTAGCGAGCGTTGAGCCGCAGTGCCATGAATACAATGAACTTGTATATATCATGAATGAACTCGAGGTGGTTAAAAATTGGAAGTAGATACGAAGCGCAAGCCGTAAGAAAGTAAAAGCCGAATTCTCCGCCTCTCATTTCCCATTAGCAGCCATTGGCATGTACATTGAGCACTATCTGACTCAAAAAGTTTGCTACGTCATACTCGCTGGGCGTAACCTCCTTGGTTTTCGAAAGGTTTAGCGAGTGTTTGGCCGCAGTGCCATGAATACAGTGATCTAGTATATACCATGAACTCGAGGTGGTTAAAGGTGGGAAGTGGACTCGAAGCGCAAGCCGTAAGAAAGTGTGCGTGTGCCACCTCTCGTTTAGTCCTTGGAATGTCCGCTGGATGGCGGTGCTTCTATATGGGGAATATATGATCAAAAGATGCGAGATGGTGGTACTTGGAATGTAGAATAAATGGACGAATGGACACATAGACAGATGCATGGATGGACGCATGAACGGACGCAGGGGCGGCTGCATGGACCAACGCAGGGACGGACGCACGAACAGACGCACGCACGGACGGGCTGATGGACGCATAGACGGTCACACTGACGGACGCATGGACGGACGGAAGCAAGAACGAATGGACGGACGAATTTTTCGCCCCACTCTCCATCATTCACACCGTGGATATGCTGCCATTTTTTTTATTTACTAAGCGGCTGCGCTACTGCAGCCGGCACCTGCATGCACAGATTTTGCAAAACAAAGTGATACACAAATATCGCTCAGGATAACTATGCATATAGTAGTTAAACGTGGGCCAGTTTATTAGCAGAGCTGTTTAACGGGAGTGTACTTTGATAAACATAAGCAAATGCTGGCATGAAGCTTGTATAAAAAGGTCTATGAGCCAAAAACTTAGCAGAACGGTATAGCGAAACCTAAGCACAACAATTGAATAACAGAAAATAAAATGCAGCTCCACTGTGCGTTTAGCATTCCATCAGCTGAGCAACGTCATGCAAAGCCAGCCACCCCTCTTTTTTGTTTTTTTTTAAGCCTGCAAAGGTGGTAGAACTTGTCGTTATTCATAGGTCAATAATGAATTAATTTGCTCCCTGTATGCCACCTTTTGAGTACAAGTTAAAGCTTGTACGCAAAGACCGAAATGCTTCTAAGATGACTTCATTAAATTAAAGTGGCAGTATTATTACAAACTTGTTGTTCATGACATCAACGGAAATATTTCCCAAAACTTGAAGGTTCCACAGAGGGATATTTATAATAAACTGTAGTCTTAACTTGTCTCATATAAATCACTTTATGCCAAATATCTAGCGCACATATACTATTATTTTATCATGATTTGACGTTGAGTTCTTGTGTACATGTATGTCAACATTGCCATGTATCTCAGGGCAATGATGTCTTCATTGCAACTTTGCAACGTAGTGATGTTTGTCTTAGTACATAGATGTGCCAAAGCACGCTACTGAGCAGCATACAATCCCCGTCTGCTAAGAGTGCACTGCAAATACTGGATGCACTGAATCCAGTTCTTGCCAACTTCGTATAAGCACAAGGGCTCAACAAAATCTCATCTTCCGCACTGAAGTTAAAAGTGCGTCGATTTTTCAGTGGAATGCCAGAAGCATGAAGTCCCGTATCTCGGACTTTCGCCAATTTGTTCGGGCCAATCAATTCCCTATACTTGTCATATGTGAACCAAACGTATCAACGCCTTATAGATTGTCCGGTTATGAAGCTTTTTGTTCAGCCGCTTGCGAAGAATGAAGCAAAGTGATTGTTTACATTCGCACAGACTTGACTTATCTTTTGCACCCAATAAGTTCAAATGACGACAATCAGAACGTGTGTCTTCGTGTAAAGAAAAATGCAGTTTCGTTCACACTTATTGGTGGATATATATCTTCGTCATCGCGATTTGACTGCGACAGATTAAAATACATCCTTATGAGGACCGATGGGCCTTGGATCATCACCGGTGACTTCAACGCCCATCACATGCTTTGGGGGAGCACAAGGATGAATGCCAGGGGCCGGAACATTGTTACATTCACTTCCAATCACGACCTTTCCATCATGAACGATGGTACCCCCACATATCTGCGGGGTCTCACGTATGGCAGTTGCCTTGACCTGACATTGATGTCACGGTGCTTCTCTCACAAAGTTAAGTAGTTTTGCGGTATTGAGACTCATGGGAGTGATCACATACCCACCTACGTGACGATCGATGGTATCATAAAAGATTTCTCTTCCGGTGTTGCTATTGGCACTGACTGGTCAATGTTTACATCGCGTGTTGAGGACGCTTGCCAAGAAGGCCTCGCCTGCAGCCTGGAAAATACCATAGCAGAAACTATGCAAGCGTCCAAATGTAAATTACCATTTTCGTCTAAAATAACACTGTTTGACATCGAACTGGAAAGATTACGAGCTATACGAAGGCGTGCTGAACGACGATACAGACGCACAAGATCAATTTACGATCTGAGGGAAGCAAGGCGGCTCCAGAAAAAGATTCAACGACGCATTTACAAGCTGGAGAGCGAACGCTGGAAAGCATTCTGCGAATCTCTAGACCCTCAAAAACCGCTGTCATATATTTGGAGAACAGTTCGTGGTCTTCGCTCCTCTCCGCAACAACGACACCCTTTTAAAGCTTTGGCACTCCATCATGGAAAAACAGAACCCGAGGTGGCTGAACAATTTTGCACGAGAGTTGGCGGGAATATTATGAACGAGAGCATCGACGCCGTGATCGTTCCTGAGACGCGCTTACCAGAAATGGACATTCTATTCACCATGGAAGAACTGGAAGGTGCGTTAATCGCTTCTAAGCCCATGTCATCGCCAGGTCCTGATGGTATTACTTATAGTGCGTTGGGACAACTTGGACAAAAAGCCAGAAAAGAACTCTTAACATGCTTCAACAACTCCTGGTTCAGCGGCAGTGTTCCCCGAGAGTGGAAAATAAGTCGATTAATACCACTTTTGAAATCGGGAAAATCACCATTGGACTTGACAGCGTATAGCCCTATTGCCCTCGCAAGCTGCCTCGAAAAAGTGATGGAAAGAATGGTTCTATTTCGTCTCGAGTGGTACTTGGAACGATACACCAAATACCCTTCTTGCATGGCAGGCTTTCGTCGGGGCCGCTCTTTTATCGACTGTGTCCTTGACTTATCGACATTTGTTCAACAAGAAAAAAGTCGCAAGCGCATATCAGTGGCACTCTTTTTTGACGTGAAGGGTGCATACGATAATTTAGCTCACGATGCCATCCTCACTTCTCTCGCAGCAATGGGCATTGGTGGACGAATGTTTCAATGGATAAAAGATTATATAACTGGCAGGGGTTTCTTTGTGCAAACATATGAGGGTACAACTGCTGAACATCACACCTACTGCGGAGTACCTCAGGAAGGTGTTTTAAGCCCAACATTGTTCAATGTTGCCCTCATGGGTCTGGTGAAGGTTCTGCCAAAGTCGGTGTGCCTATCCATATACGCCGATGATATTTGCCTCCGGAGTGCTGCAGTTACTCGCCCTCAAGTGCGTGCACGAATACAGCGGGCAGCAACCCTCACAACACCCTACCTTCAGAAACAAGGCCTAAATATATCAACTGTGAAGTGCGCGTTGATGGCGTTTACACGCAAACCAATGACGCCATACCCTGTTTACATCAATGGGCAGAGTGTCAAATATGCACGGACGCATCGTTTCCTGGGCATAATAATCGACAGAAGTCTTTTGTGGAGCCCACATTGTGCGTACTTGAAGAAGAGACTGCTATCTATTGTGCATATAATGAAATTCATGTGCGGAAAAGCATGAGGAACTTCTCTGGCCTCCATGCTACAGCTGTACAGGGCCCTATTTTGGGTCTATTGCACTACACTTTGCCGGTACTAACACTTGCAAATCGAATACTCATTCATTGCAGAGTTTGCAGGGTCAGGCACTGCGTATCTGCCTAGGACTGCCCCGATTCGCTTCTACTTATGCCACAATCATGCTTGCCAAAGACCATCTGGTCAGGACATATAGAGTTGTGGATTGCCTCAGACCGCACATTCGACATGCTAGCCGTGTCCCCGACCACCACTTGGCCCTTCTACCCTCCGGAATACCACGTGCTACGTTTTCAGACGTCATAGCCAAGCACCTAAACAGCATTCCATCAGGATATACGCCAGCTACGAGAATGGCATGTCTTTTGTGGTGCCTCGACCAGCCGCAAGTACGTCTAGAAATTCCGGGAATCAAAAAGAAAAGCAATCACTCCAGAGTAGCATAGAAGCAAACAACACTGCTATTATTACATGAGTTGGACTTAGACCGAACGCAGAAATACACTGATGGGTCCGTCTCATCCAGCAGCTCATCAGGTGCCGCTGTAATTCCGGCTGCATTAATGACAATCAAGTTTAAGTTGTCGCATAGGACTACATCTACGGTATCAGAGCTTGCTACTATAAGGGCTGCTTTACAATATCTCGTTCAAGAACGCCAGGAAAATGGGTCATATTCTGTGATTCGAAGGCAGCGCTTCAGAGTTTGCAGTCTGCCATGCGTAGGAGGAGTCATGACCAATTGGTACAAGAAATAAGACATTGCCATCATGAAGCTCTAGCACGAGGGCATGATATTATATATCAATGGCTGCCTGGACATATCGGTATTACCGGAAATCAATTAGCCGATGATGCAGCCCGCTCAGCCCATGAAGGAACCCGTGTAGTCCCGATTCCTATATCAAGGAATGATGCAGCAAGACAACTTTACCTGCTGGCTCTAGATCTCACACGCACGTTCTGGTCGTCTACCGGCTTCCAAAGGTGTCAATTTTATGAACTGGATCCTTCGCTCAAGCTAAAGCTACCATCACAACTTTCCCGCTCCGATGCGACACTGTTATGCCGCCTTTGGTTGGGTGTTGCATTTACAAAGGTGTACTCCTTTCGCATTGGTATGGCAGACACTCCTATATGCGACTACTGCGGAGCTGAAGAGACCATCGAACACGTCCTGTGCAGCTGCGCTTGCTACGACACACAGCGATGCCAGCTCCGGATGGTTATGAATCAACTTGACCCTGGACCTTTTTGTGTGCAGAAGATACTAGGACCTTGGGCATCTGCCTCAGTTGCGCAGAAAGCAACTAAAGCACTGCTACTTTACCTAAAGTCAACAAACCTGGGCGACCACATGTACAGTGTGTGTGTTCCCCGAGTGTGCTCGCGGTTGTGTGTACCTTCTCATCTCTCTGCAACCTCTTTTCTCCCCTTTATCCCTTCCCCAGTGCAGGGTAGCAAACCGGATGTGCGTCTGGTTAACCTCCCTGCCTTTCCTTGCATCTTTCTTTCTCTCTCGCTCTCTCTCTTGTTCTCTGTACATAGTGTGAATAAACTTTTTCTAAAAAGCACACATAGTGGAGTACCAGGTATTCAAAATACCTAACTATTTTTCCGAAACAGCAGACGTTCCGAAACACCACTCTATCCCTCGGATTTTCTCGCAGCGTTGGATGGACAATTCCTCTGTCATCGGTTGCCTCCCGGGCAGCTCAAAGCTCTCCCATAGTAGAGTACATCGTACTCTAAATCATTGAACATTTTTTTCTAAACACAGGTCACGTAGACGTTGACTTTCTGATACGAAGACACCTTATGGCACTCTCATGTAGAGTACATCATGCTCTGAACCGTGGAACATTTCTCCTAACAATAAAATTACTCCAATTAGAGCACGTAAAAATCAATCAACAGGGAAGCTGAAAGACAGGGCTCCGGTGTTTATCACTGCATTTGTCACAATGCAATTGCATATGTGAAACTAGATCACGAGTGAAGCTGCGCGGCACATGAAACATAGTTGAGACTGAGTTCGACGAATATTAAAATAAATTGGCCGTGTATCTGCGTGTTTCATTGCAAATGTCGTCGAAAGACGATAGTCTTGTGGCGGCGGTGCTATACGAGTCCTGGTCTCATCCGTGGACACCTGTGATGCCTCAGACAGTAGCTCATCTATGTTGAACCGGCCGCATCTGGCTGGCATAGATAAAATATAAGAGCCGCTGCGGAAGATATGGACGCTGTCTGGTAGTGCCATCAAGAAGCATGAGTTCTTTCAGAAGGGCAGCTTACCACGAGATAAATACGGGGACGCAAATTTGTCTCTAAAACAAGGGTCTGTTCAGAACTTATGCAGCAAACAGCTCATTTCGTGTCCAGGACAAGGAGGACAAGGAGGACAAGGAGGACAAGAAGGACTAGGAGGACATAGGACAAGAACCGAGAGTGTTACGTACAGTAAATATTCTACTGCGCGATAGCTTGATTCAAAACAAGCGTTTCGGTGGTAATTTTATTGCAACGTCGCTCAACATCGCATCGTCTCCCCTCTCCTTCTGTTTCGAGACGTTGCCTGGTGTTTAGTCCGGGACTGCTCGTTGTCGGTGGTCGTTTCGAGTGGAAGAATAGGCGTGCCGGCAGCCTCTTTCATTTGTCGATATTGTTTTTTAGCGCAGACGTTTTGACGTTAACAATGAACACCAATATTAGAGGCAAAGCTCCCTATGCCATGGGTCATGCGTCCGCGATGTATGTATGTTGTAGTAGTAGTAGTAGTAGTAGTAGTAGTAGTAGTAGAAGTAGGTAGTTACCTCCACGGCCAAACTAGGGGAGCAGCACGCACGCACCCTTTTCAATTGAAGAGGAAACCCGCGCACATTAATTAATCATATTTAAAAAATAGTTGTTTCTGATTAATTAACTCACAGAGAAGAGTATTGGTGATTTAATCTCCAATAAATTTTGCCTTGAATTTGATGCTTACTGAAAAAACTAGTATCAGAAGGACCCACTTTGAGCACTGTCTGACCAAACAGGGTTGCTACGTTAAGCTCGCTGGGCGTAACCTGCTTGATTTTAGCAAGGTTTAGCGATGGTTGGGCCACAGTGTCATGAACATAGTGAACTAATATATAGCCATGTACTAAAGGTGGTGAAAGGTAGGCAGTAGACACGAAGTGCAGGCTGTAAGAAAGTGCGCAAGTGCCACCTCTCGTTTAGTCCTTGGAATGTCCGCTGGATGGCGGGACTTCTATATGCTGAATATATTATGGAAAGATGCAGATGGCGGTACATGAAGTGTGTACTAATTGGACGGACGGACAGACAGATGCACGGATGGGCGCAGGAACAGACGAATGCAGGGATGGACGCAGAGACGGACGCACGGACGGATGGATGCACGGACGGACGGACAGACGCACAGACAAACGGATGCATGAATGGTCGCACAGGCAGATGGACGGATGGAGGGACGTTTCGGTCCACTCATCATCATGCACTCCGCGGATATGCTGTGATTTTTTCATGCCGTCGTTTGAAATTGGCGCACGTCCTGAATAGCGTCTCTTTACGACATCACTAATGTCTACGAAAACTGGAGGACGCTCGAGCGTCGCCTTCAAGAGCACATTGTGATCGCGTAATCGGGCCTCACTTGCATAGCCTTCTGAATTGCTAACCTGCTTCGATTCTGAATGCATGGCTCAATCATGTTGTAAGGAAACCAACGACTGTGCAGGTAACATTGGCTGGTTCAAGGTATCCTAGAGAAGGAGAGAGAGAGAGAGAGAGAAACAACTTATTTATTAAGGTATCCTAAAATGTCTACGAAAACACACATGTTAGGTGCCCACTACGCCATATTATCACTTTTGCAAATCAGCGGAGGGCTTGCAACGCGTTCGTAAGACAGCACGCTAACCTACACAGCCGTTGACTTAGTTAAATGTTCTGCTGCTGATGTAAAAAACTGTAATAGAACTTAGCGGTTTGTATTTGGTGGGACTTTCAAACACTGTCTCGTTGCTCAACTGAGATTCTTTCACGCCTGGCGCGATTATATACACTTCTGCTACGCAATATGTGATGTCTTAAGGACTACATGCACTACATAATATCGATATAGTGTTTTTTTTCCAAGGTATTTCAGAAAAAACAAAAAAGTATTTAATATCGTGGCTTGGTGGTAGAAACACTGTTTGCAACGCAGACGGCTAGTATTACTGTTTAGAAAAAATTTATTTACAGCATGTACAGAACACACTTGCGTCGATCTTGGTTTAGTGGTCACGGACAAGATGATGATTTTTCGCTCACAGCCACAGACGTCAACGAAATGCCAACCCTGACATTAAGGACAACATTGCTGCGAAACAAACTCTTTAATGATATCGTGTTAAAATACAGTAATAACGTAGTAAAACCTCAGGACTGATGCCTTTTGTACAGAAGCCTCTAGCTTTTGGTTCGTCTCACACGAATGCGTCGGGGGCCTTGTGATATTTTTCATCTCGCTTTGCGATGATGATTACCTCGCGTGTTATAGAGAAGAAGATGGGCAGTTTCAACGTTCAGTCGGCATTGAGATGCCTACACATTAAAAACGAAGAGATATACGTTGTCTTCTTCAGTAAATATCTAGTTTAGATGAGAAAAAAGTGTTAGCCATGCCTTTAATAATGCTCAATAGTGCGAAGTTGAATAACACAACTCTCCACTTTCCCACGTGATTCAGTCGTACGGACAAGGGGAAGATGTAGACACCAGATATGACAAGAACCACTCTGATTGAATAGGGGCTGCCAGTCTTCATGCGAGATATTTCTGTTCATAATGTTCTCATTTCCCTTGTTTGAGGAAGATTTCCGGGTGATACTAATTTCCATCTTCGCCAAGTAGATTTTGCCTATGAACCTATCGAATATTCCTTCGAAGACTTGCAACTTTCAGCTACTCTAAATTGCGCAATAACCGTCATTCCGGCGCGGGGTGTCGGGAGCATTCCAACGCAAGACGTCGTAATATTAGCATGCAAGTGAGCGCCAGCGGATTGGCACTCACCTATTTAAACACAAAATTCGATGAGTAGAGACTGAGCGAATCTTTAATAAGCCCACCTGCAAGAACATGTCACCTCCATGGTCCCAGATTGGGCCGTTATTTGTAGTGTTATGAATCTTTCTTTATTACTGTACAAGTATGTACTCCATTTACTCTGTACAAAAACAATTTTACGCATGCAATATTAGTGTTCTATATTGTATTTATTTTTATATTGTATGCCTGAGTGGTGCTTTTGGGTACTTGGGTGTCATCAGGCAGAGGACATCTGTCTTTTGCCCTTGTACCCGAGACACACATTTGTCTGAAATAAAGACAACAACAACAACAACAACAACAACAACAACAACAACAACAACAACAACAACAACAACAACAGCAGCAACAACAACAACAACAAAGAGACAGAAGGCAGGGAGGTTAACCAGGCAAATGCGCGGCTTGCTACCCTACGCTTGGGGAACAGAAAATTTCAAGAAGCATATTATGTAGAGCATAGCGCATTTCTACAACAAATGCAGGCGCAGCCTGGTTCGCGAAAAGCAAAGATGGCATGAGAGAACTCTAGAAGACAGAAGTGGTGCGCGGTCTCTGCCACAGAAGAGCAAATTGATAGCGTGTCTTATAAAACCTCGCATGAGCGTAGCATGGTGTCATAATATCAGGGAGGAGAAGGAAGCGAACAAGGTGTCCATCTTTAGAACGCCACTGACAGCTGTCTGTGAGAAGATTAAGTGGCGCTTTCAGCTGACACCTACAGTCACATGTACCTGGCATGCACCCAATCTAGCAAACATCCTTTCGTGTTTTTCGCCGAGGGCGCTCAGTGGGGACGCGTTTCCGTGCTACTCGGGGAAGTGAAGAAAAGCGCAGCTCCTTGGTGGCGTCGATCGGTTCTCCACAGAAGCAAACCAATCGCTGTGTGTCTCAGATTTATTTTCTGACCCCTCGCTTGTCATTGCCAAACGCAGGAATAAAAATCAGCAGTGTTAATGTTACGAGTGCTAGCATTCGGGAAGGCCACGCTACACCGTTTCACCTTACGAGTATTATCGTCTCAGTTCCTTGTCTGTACGTGACGTGAACAAAATGTTGTTATAACGGTGGCGGGTGCTTGTGACTCAAATGCTTGTGACTCCAAGGCCTTGAAACCTCCGCCTGTTATCAACGGTCAGCTGTGGTAAAAAGTTAACTTGCCCAGGGCATTTTATCCTTTCGTCCACTTTTCTTTCCTCGTATTTACTTTTCATTTACTACTAATAACAACCCATATACTTTTCTTGGCAGTGTGGACTGTAAGTTCTCATGCGTATTGCCGCTACCTTGCAGGATACACTAGGTATTCGAACTTCGAAGACGATCACTACGCGCTTTCGAAGTGATCTTGAATGATGGATCGACGGCCTAGTTGTCCGGTAGGTGAGACGGGGCATACGAAGGCGATATGCAACAAGACCTACGTATTCCGGTTCAGGTGCATGGTAATGAATGCGAGGTGGGTTCGGTTCAGTCAACATTCGTTGCGTTTGATCATTTTTTTGCACCCTGATACAGGAAACGCATTACAAGTTTGCAAACAGAAAAGCGACGGCCACCTTCTAATGAATGGTGTAAATCACGTGAAACCATGACAGGAATCAAGACTTCATACTCTCGCTGAAGATTTTCGACAAAATTTTGAACATACCACGGTCATTGTTGTCAAAAGTTCACGCACCATTATGAATACAAAAGGAGATTTTACTTGTTCGTCTTGAGCCCAAACCGCGATATCTATTATGAGTTTTGAAATCCACAATCTTGAATTTTCCGAGGTTGTGAAGTGAGTTTTCACCGTTGGAATGACTCTTTTTTTTTCACTTTTATTTCATTCCAGTTTAGGTCCTTACAGTTTACGTCCTTACAAAATATCCTTCGTTTTACGGTGCTGAATACCGCGCTTCCCATTGGATTGAAGTGCCACCCTTCAGTTTGTAGCAAGAAATAAACCTTGTGCCACGAAAACATTTCTCGAGTGGCATTGCGAGTACAGTGCTCGGATACTCCCTCGAAGGTGGCTGGTGCGATCCCTGTCCCGGCGGTCGCATTTTGATGCAGGCGATATGGTGATAACAAAAAAAAAACTATGTCTCCTATGTTTTCTTTGCTTTCTGTTCGTTTCGTCGTATATGTGGTGCTGTAAGTCCATATAGCTTATTGCTAGAACCTCTGTCGGATTCGTTTGTTTTAAGACGCGATTAGCGGGATGTTACAAGCAGCTAGGCTAACCACATTCATTAGATTTTATTTTATGCAACTAGGCGTTTATCCATCATGAATTGTGAAGGACGCTGGATCTTTGCAGCTCTCAGTTATTTACGCACTGTTCAGGTATGAATAATACTAATAACTGAATTTAGGCGTCCCAAAATCATGATATGAGTATGACAGATGCCGTAGTGAAGGGCTCCAGAAATTTGGACTATCTGGTGTTCTTTATCGTGCACTGACGTCGCACACTACACGGGTGTCTACCGTAACACCCTCACCTAAATGCGACCACCGTGTTCCGGACGTTGTTTGCAAGCTCTCGAAGTGGGTCGATGAGGCTGAATCTGCGTGCATAAATCTAAGTACACGGATTTTCTCTAATTTCACCCTTGTTGAAACGCAGCCGCCGAGATGTGAAATGAATGAAAATCGCGTCTTTTTTTTAGCAACGAGACACTTCATCGACTACGCTATCATGGTGAGTCAGTGGTTTGAAATGTTTACCATTGAAGGATGACATCGATGTTATGTGCACAAAGAGAAAAATATATACTTTTACTTATGTGATTTATTCAGTAGAACTTTGTATTCGCAACAAACAAGGGCCATTTATGGCTGAAAATATTTTTATTCAAAGGTAGTTGAGGCCGTGATATAATAGTACACAAACATATGAAAGCGATGTGCCTCAAAAGTCTCGGATGCAAAACCTTCCACTCACGCAAAAGCATTGACGCAAGGAAAAGCACAAGAGAGGTTTATTAGGGTAGGTTTTGATGTAAGTTTGACTGCCAAACTTCGCTTGCTGCTTTAAGGCTTAAAAGCGATATACCTGCAACTATATATCAACGGATTTTCCAGCTTAAACGGCCGGTTTATAGAACCAGCGTGCGTTCACAGATCACTCATCGCCAGTTCAAACAGAGTAGGTCTCAGGCACCGGCGAAAAGGTTCATTACACGAGTGCGCCATTTGATACAGGGACCCCTTTAACGCACCCACAGACGAAATGAGCAGAAACCCTAATTACCAAGCAAGGAAGCTACATGTTGCGCTGTAAATACCTTCCGAGTTCGGACAAACCCCTTTTCTTTGAAACTGTGCTGCTTTAACTTTTTTTTTTTATGTTTGACTTGTCTGCTCCGTATTGGAAGGTGCAATTAATCGTACGCGTGATAGTTGAACACGAGTTTCATTTGCACTCTAGAAGTTCTTGCGCTCGTGTTTCATTTAGAATTTAGTTGTTGAATTGTTCGACCATGTTTCGTGCTCAAATTGAACGCAGTCGGTTCGTCTTTCGTGTGCTGCGCGTCTATTTCATCAAGAGTATTCGTCACAATTTGTTTGCTTTGGTTCTTTCATACGTCCGCTTGCTGCGTTCCGCGCATGTTATAAAACGACATCCTTAAAAAATATCCTTTGTTTCACTGTGCCAAATACCGCTTCCCATTTCATTTTAGCGCCACCCTGAATTCGGTTTGTAGAAGGAAATAAACCTTGTGCCACGGAAACATTTCTTCGACTGGTATTGCGGGTACGGTGCTCGGCTGCCGACTTGAAGGTTCCTGGTTCGATCCCAGTCACGGTGGCCGCATTTTGATGGAGATGATGTGCTAGAGGCCCGTGTACAGCCGCGGCCACTTATGTGTAGTGCGCGCGATCAGCCAGTTTTTCTACGTTATTGCTCTTCGGAGCGACACTTTGAGGCAGTTTCGGGCGCTGACGTGGTGTATCAGGAGCATGCACGGCCTAGTTGTCAGGCTGACACGTTAGCGCCAGATACTGCCTCAAGGTTTCGCCCCGCAGAGAAAAAAAATGGCAACATATCCATGAGGTGAATGATGGAGAGTGGGGCGAAGCATCTGTATGTCCATTCGTTCTTGCTTCCGTCCGTCCGTGCATCCGTTTGTGTGACCGTCCGTGCGTCCATCCGCTCGTCCATGCGTGTGTCTGTTCGTGGGTCCACACGACCATCCGTGCGTTCATCCCTGCGTTTGTCCATGCATCCGCTCCTGCGTCCGTCCATGCGTCTATCCGTCCGTGCAGTCATCCATGCGTCCGTCCATGCATCTGTCTGTGTGTCCGTTTGTCCATCTAGTAAACACTACAAGTACGAGCATCTTGCATCTTTTCATCATATATTCCGCATATAGAAGCACCGCCATCCAGCGGACATTCCAAGGACTACACTAGAGGTGGCACACACACACTTTCTTACGGCTTGCGCTTCGTGTCTACTTCCCACCTTTGATGATTGATATGTGAGGTTTAACGTTCCAAAACCACCATATGATTATGAGAGACGCCGTAGTGGAGGGCTCCGGAAATTTAGACCATGCTTCCCACCTTTAACCACCTCGAGTTCATGGTATATACTAGTTCACTGTATTCATGGCACTATGGCGCAACGCTCGCTAAACCTCTCTAAAACCAAAAAGGTTACGCCCAGCGAGTATAACGCAGCAACCCTTTCTTGTCAGATAGTGCTCAATGTACAGTGCCAATGGCTGCTAATGGGGAATGAGAGACAGGAGAATTCGGCTTTTAGGTAACGCGCGCGCTGCGAATTATTTATTGTTCAACAACGCACAGGAGAAATCTCCCACCGGCACCACCTTGCAGGTCAAAGCGTAAGACATGTTACGCACTACTTACGAGGGACGAACGGGTGCCGCTTTAAGGAGCTTCGCCCTAAAAAAAAAACAGCTAATCACGTGCGCCACGGACGTGGTCGTGGCTGTAATGTGCTATGTGAGTGCAAGTTATAGAACACCAGGTGGTCTAAATTTCCGGTTTCCTCCATTACGGCTTCCCTCGTAATCGTATCTTCGTTCGGGTTAACTGGATAGGCAGGCGGGCTATAGTTTGTATCTGATAACTAAGTGAATCTGTGAGTGCAAATAAATGACCTGGGATCAAGAAAGAAAACGCACATCACAAGCACTCACTCAAAACTAAATTTTATTAGAGGACTGAAAACATATATGTGTTTAGAAAATGTGGGTAACGATTTCGAGTACTTAGTACTCGACTATGGGACAGCCTAAAGCCGTCCCATGGGCCAATCGAGGCTCTTAAGACATCACATCGAGCGTGTCGCACGTTTTTTTGAAAACGTTAGTCCCTAGGTACTATTATTACTTCTTCGGCTGTCACCTCCCGTTGTAACACACTCATTGATGAGTGGCGCGAACGCTGAATGCTCTTGTTTACCTTAAGAACACATGCGGTCGAGCGCCTACTTTTTTGTTTTGTGAGCATCCATGAAACTTTTGGTTTACAAATATAGAAATCGATGTTTTTGGCTCAATTTAACTTATACTGGATACATATGATATGGAAGCCTAACTAAAGTTAAAGCGCTAATCGATTGTGCAAAACGATAATGAAGCTTTACTGATGGCATGGACTTCTTTTTGGGGAGGAGGATTTCCTCTTTTCTGGGCTGTTGCACGAGGTTACGGAAGCCAACGTCACAACCTCGTCAGTGCATTTCTTGGGCTAACGCACGCTAACAACAGCCCAGAGAGGACTATGGCGGCACCCAGAACCCCTTGAGTGAAAAGGTCTAATTGTGAACAGTTTGAATTGTTGCGCCACCAGGCGGAAAAAGTATTGCCACGCGTGTTTTTTTTTTTTTAAATTTTGGTGTGTTCAGGTTGCACCAGTCTAGACAGTTAGCAACGCTGGGCGCACAATGTGCCGCGATGTTTCAGAAGCTTCGAAATTGCGTGAGCTCATTCTTTCAAGATTACAAGCAAGACGCGACTTTCATTTATTACACCTTAAGAGCATGAAGGTATTGCATAAGTGGAATGGTCAAGTTTACCTAAAAACACGCAGCACCATGAAAACATTGGAGTGTTCGATGCCACAAGAATAAAATCCGACGCACTTCGCCGCAGATGAGTTTACTTGACGGCCGACGACTGTTATCGCCATTATGACTTTACAGCGTCAATCGCCTGTACTACGTTGACTTTGATTTCGACGGGCTTGGGTTCACCTAAATGTAGGTTTCTGTATTTCGCAACCTTGCTGAATCTTTCTTTAACATGAAAGTCCGTGACAATATTAACCGTGCATCTCTTTCTACGCAACCTCTGAAATCTGCTTCTTCCGGGCGACGAAACACACAGTTGACCCAAAAAATACACTGGGTACGCGTTGACCCAAGAAATACGCGTTGACGCAAGAAATCCGAGAACTTAACCTAGGATTTGGGCTGCCTTAAGAATTTAGTTTTTCAATATGAAGATGGCGAATCAACTTTAATTTGGCCCAACGATTCTGGGAGTGCACGCAGGCACCAGGTGAGGTGGTTGCCTAGTTGCGGGACAATATGTAAACAACAGTTCCTGGCCCCTTACAGTTAGTGCAAGCTGAGTTGGTAGGGTGGGGCTGGATAACAAGGTCTCCCATCGCCTAAGGAGTTGGTGAATGAGTGGAATGGAAGGGGGGGGGGGGTTCTTTGAAGTATTCGTTTTTAAAAGACGCGCAATGACCATATTGGCTTTTACGTTGATTCCACCGCTGCATACGCGCCAGCCGATTGACTGACAATCCTTCTTTTTTCCCTCTCTCTCTTTCTCTTCTCTTTCCTCTCTCTCTCATCTTTATGCCCCCTTCCTATTCCCCCAGCGTAGGGTAGCAAACCGGGCATGTGCCTGGTTAACCTCCCTGCCTTCCCTCTTGTTGTTTATTCTCCCCCCCCCCCCTTTGGCAGGGGCGATCGCTCTGTGTACTTGCAATTGAGGTTGACGACGTCTGTTGTGTCCTGTAGGATTAATGATGACCTTTGCTCTAGCTAGCCCTCGCAGAGGTCCTAAACCAAACAGGCACACTTCTTGTACATATATAGTCTTCCCTCGTCGTCCTTCCAGTAAGAACAATGGCCTGGGTGCGTTTAAAGCAGATTCCGAGTGTTGCAGATACACGGACAAAATGGTTTCATATTAGGATTTGCTCACATTAGACTGCGCTAAACCTGAATGTTGTCGAAAAGATTTCTAATGGGATGGTTCGTTAGCTATCCCCTGCATAAAGCAAGGAAGGATTCGGCACGGAGTTCAAAATCTTTGTTTGGTAGGCGATCAATAGCCAGTCCTCGTCAAAGGATCAGCTTTGGTTTACCGTTAAGAACTCTTAAAAATGATTTAATGACTTCATGTCTTCCCCTTCTTTTCTTCAATTCTATATCCCAATTAGTACAAAGAATGCTCCCTACACGTTTATTGGAATAGTTGTTGGTTAATTATTCCTAATTAAAAATTATCGTAGCTTACAAATATGAAGAGGTGCTTTGTTTCACGTAACGTAGCCACTCATTTATTTTTCTTTATTTTAATCGCTGTCGTGATGACATAGTTCTGCTCTAATTTTGTTTGGCCATGTTGAAATATTTGTATGGAGAGAATAATAAAGATTTGTGGGGTTTAACGTCCCAAATCCGCCATATGATTGTGAGAGACGCCGTAGTGGAGGGCTCCGGAAATTTTGACCATCTGGGGTTCTTTAACCTGCACTCAAATTTGAGTACACGGGCTTACAGCATTTTCATCTCCATCGAAAATGCAGGTGCCGCAACCAGGATTCGATCCCGCGACCTGCGGGTCAGCAGCCGAGTACATTAGTCAATAGACCGCCATGTTGTAGTGGTGCTAAGTGAATACGATAACATCTAAATATAGATAAGCTACACAGTTGCTCAGTTGCTCACCACACTGAACGGAAACACTTACATAAAGATCTCACGATAAGTGTCTAGGGCATTTAGCTGTGGAAGAATGCGAACGTTTCTTTGGCTTAAGTGCAGGAAAACCAAGAAAATGAAAACATCGCTCATACGCGAATAAGATTTTGGCACTCTCAAACAAGAGGGCGATTGCAAACAGCTACGTTTCTTGGCGTTGGGCCCCGGCAACTGTGAGATTACATTCACAGGATCTCACTCTAACGCTGTATGAAGCCACCGGGAAAATTACAGTAGTGGTGTTCTCTAGGGCTAACCGGCACGCCACGGAAAGATAATGGGGGTGTGGAGAACCCCTGTCGCACACATGCACAGAAAAGAACACACACACAGACATAAAATTTAATAACTCGGCTGTGCATTCGAAACATCCTTACAGCTTTCTTTGAGGACGCATAGCTCTCGGTGAACTTGCCTGATTGATTTCGCAATACTGTTCTCGAACCCAATCTAACTTTTGCGGATGGGGCGTCTTCAATACAGACAATGCATTTGTCGTCCGATTATTGTCAAGTCATTTATGTGGGCCACCACTACCCATAATTCTGAAGTGCTTGGCGCGATATGCTAGGAGAAAGAAAAGTCTTTCTAGTACTAGACGCGTGGCATTGCAATACGGTGGTGCTTGCACGCTTCCTTTTCTATTTGCTTTTAGTGTTGATACGCCTGCAGCTTAGCCCATGTTTGCAGCCTGCACTGTTGTGTAAATATAGGTAAAAAATAAGATTGAATAAAATTCAAGAAAAGTATTAGGGAAACGTTTATTACGGCGCAAGTTCGTACATGACGGTGTGTTTATGTAAGGCATCTTACCGATAGACACGTCGAAAGAAACCTAACAGAGCTTTTTGCGGCCCAATTTGGTACAGCTCTACAAGTGAGAAACAATTAAACGGGTGACCACTTAGGCTGCTAATTTAACTTTAGTGTCTTCAACCAATGCAGGTATTCGTTTATTTGTTTTTCTTTAAGACCTACACGACAACAGATAACTTTACCGATCCCTTCCGTCTGAGTAGCTGTACGCAAGCTTAGAGTGCGGACTACTCCTTGTTTGTCATCGACAATGAATGCTGGTGTACGTTCTGCCAAAGCACTTAATCATTCAGACAACCTGCCTGTGCCCCTCTATATCACAGGGTTGTCTTGCTGTCTCGCGTGGGTTGGTTAATTTGTTTGAGTGGCTTTACTCTGCCACAAGTGCACTCGTTTGCTTCTGGTCCTGTTGGAAGTGCCCTCCGGGAGACATGTACACTGCGTTTACGAAAGCAGTCTCGGCTGTCGACACGGTCTTAAAGCGTCTTAGTAAATATCTTCATTGCCTTGTGAAGACTTCGACATTTACATAATCAACGTCGCCAACGAACCACAAAGAGAAATACAGACAAGCTGGAGGTCAATAGGAGAAGCATTGTTATCTATGCACGTATATTATTACACAAGACCGGATGGGAGTGTGTGATTATTTTGCAGAGTGTCCTTAATTTGATTCCTTATTTGCTGCAACTATTAGCTCAGCACAGGAAATATGCACATGAAAAAAAAAACACGACAAGAAAAGTGAATGCTAACCTTGTGAACGTTGCGCAACACGAAATAACCCGGACTATAACTTGTCCTGAAACTTTTCCTATGCTAGATAGCTTACCTTACGGAATATTGTTTTTGTATGACCGAAAAAGTGGTTAGCCATTCTCATTGAGTATTAATATATGAAAATTTTTGTACTTTTACCGGGCCATTCAAGCACGCGTTCTGCAGAATATTCGTCTGATATGCCGTCGTATAACCATCACTGCTTGCGTAATTTACAGCTTTCACATCAACAGTAAGCGCGGCGCACATTAGGGGCCTGGACTGTCGTACGCTGTCGTTGCCACCAGGCGTAACACCACAGAGAATAACGTCGTGCCTTATAAAACAAAATGTGCATCACAGTGAGCACGCACTTGAGCAAAGGGAAGTCAGCTTCCTCTTGCTCTTCGAGCGTTTCATTGGGATATTGGTTGCGCAGAAGTTTAAGGGCCCGGGTGGGCTGTGGTGTGCTGTCGTGTGTTCTAGTATGCAGTCGTCATTAGGCATGATCCATGGGGAACTACGCATAACAAAAAAAAAGAGGACGCAAGTATGAAGTATACAAATAGAGAGAACGGGAAGAAAAAGCAGTAGTAATTCGAAAGAAGAGAAGAGAAAAAAGGGAAACACTAAAAAAACAAAGAATGCTGCTAAACTTTACAATTTATTCAGGCTTGGGACCCTTAGTGTGAACGTGCCTTAATATTGTAACCAACTTTCTATGTACAGGCTTTTCCTTCTCTACCATGTGCATTCTGACTGAAGCAGGAACCATTATGGCCTGCCATGCGGGAATTTGCTCTCTGTGAATCTCCGCGTGTTTTTTTAGATTCGAGATATCACCGAGCCAAGAGCTAAGTACCAAGTTGTCGAAATGCAGGTTTTTTTAGGTACCCGAAAGGCCACCAATGAGTTTGTTGGCGTGTTACGAAACAACCTTATCTAGAAGGGCTCACTATTTTTACGTCTGCCCACGTCACATCCTAAGGCACGTAGTCTTGTGCACATAATTGAAGGACAACACTCTTCCTTTTCCTTTCACTAAGCTCATTATGAACGTGCCTGAAAACGCGACGTTAGATTTCGAATGACAAAGTCCCTTGCGCGGCAGGAATTATCATGGAACAAACATATCGCCAGATCACACATATATGAGAAGCCGACAGAGTGCGCTCGTATACCGAACACTCTACAAAGCCTGCAATAAGTACATCGAAAAGCGAGTAATATTGAAAAAAAACATGGTATTCGCGGGGATTTCACCAATGTGGGAATAAAGTCGCTTAATAGCCTCTTCTCTAAAAGCGTTAAATCCTTGTCGCCTGATAGGTGCGGGTTTACAGATGGCTTGCAGCTGTTCAAAAAGGTAGCTGAGAAGCGATCGGATTGGAATGACGACGCACATTTTAAGTGGCAGCCCCAGAATACTGAGAATGACGTGTCGAGGTTCTGATTCTGCACTCCAATGAAACCGACGCTTTACCGGTGCTAGCGATGACGACGGCGACTGCGAAACGTAGGTGAATATATATATATAATGAGATGTAACAGACAGTAATGCCAAGAAATGTACAGGGGAAGTTATTCGAACCAATGGAATGTAAATAAGAAGAAAGAAAAGTGGGTGAAAAAATAACCAGCCGTGAGCAGGAAGTGGATGGAGGGAAGGCGGCTGGTTATTTTTTACCCACTTTTCTTTCTTCTTATTTACATTCCCTAGGTTCTAAAAACTTCCCCTGTATATTCCTTGGCATTACTGTGTGTTAGATCTCATTAATGTTGTGTCAAAACACGGAAAAACGAGCCCTTAGGTATATACTTCTTTCTCTTAATATATATATATATATATATATATATATATATATATATATATATATATATATATATATATATATATATATATATATATATATATATATATATATATATATATATATATATATATATATATATAGGTATTTGATATGGGATATGGCACAACGGGAGCGTTGTCAACAAGGATAAATATATTTATTTCCCAACAGTTTCGGGAGGGGTCCTCCCTTCATCAGGGGATGAGTAACTCATCCCCTGATGAACGCTGACGTCAACGCTAACGCCGGCGCCGAAATACAGCCGACAGTGTCTATATAATTGCTATCGCAATAAAAAAGACATATGGAGACTCAACTACTTTGAAACCCGAGGAAGTGCGTAGCATAGTCACCCAGCAATGCCCGTTCGCAAAATCACCACTGCTCCTTTTGCCAAAGCATCAATGACGTTAATGTTTGAGGTAAACATCGAGGGTTTCCGCGGCATAAGTAAAATCTTGTTATGTTCTCAAACTAGATGTGTGTCATGTGCCAGACTTATTACTACGCTTTATGCTTGTTGAGCTGTATTCACACGAAGGAGTTCATCGCGGACAGATCAGTCACGGGACATGTGACATAGTTCGGATCACTCCGCAGCCAACACTCACGCGACACGCCACGATTTCGGCATTGATCCCCGAGGATCCCAACTGCGATTTGGGCTTTAGTCATTTCCCGAAATGTTCCGCTCATATCGAAGCGGGGATGCGAGAACGAGTTACGTATGGTGGCATAGTACACATTTATCTGGGATCGAATCGCGATTTCTCCCGTCGTGTGAATACAGGTTTGCGGCTTTTGAGAGCACCGCCATCTGCAGCGCGTTCTGTCAGGCGTTTTCTTCACCAGATGAATTCAAGTAGCAACTCAGCGCTGACGCAGAGGTGGCGCTATGTGAAAGGGAATGCGCTCGCTCGGCGAGACTTTGGTGCTTTCTCGCGAGCTCTGCTGGAGTCAACCCTGTGGTTGCGAAACGTTTTAGTGACCTTCAGCTATTTAGGCGATTAATTCTTTGTTACTTCTGCTAAAGGTACTATTGTATAACATCTCTTGTTATTTTAGTCCAGGTTTCAGCACTACTGACCTTGGTATGGTCTGTAGTGAGGGCTTTACGGGGAGCGGAATCACGCTACATGAGATGTACGGACGCACGGCAAGCCAGGTCTCTTAATTGCTCCACACTTAAAAAGTAAATTGAAAAAACAGGTTGTAACCTGAAAGCGTTAGACAGCCTAAACAGAAACGTGCAGTTTTCTTCTGGCCATATCAAGGCGCTCTCCGAAGCCATCGCGTGCTCTTGAGGGACAAGCTTCGTCGGCCATCGGGTTATTCCGGCTGTCTTTATCTGCAACGCCACTCCGTTTACGGGTACGTGACTGGGCTTCCCGCCGAAGGGGGCATCCATCAGCTAACGCTCGTTGGCCCTCCAGTATGGTCCCGTCTTTTTATCCGCAGTGTATTCCGGAAGCTGCCGGAATCCCCCGAGTGAGTGAGTAACGGTAAAGAAGGAGCGGACATGCCTCAGGTGATAACCCCAACGCACCCATGTTTCCAACTTCGCTATCTCTCTCTGTCTCTCTCTTCGCGCAACGAACGCTCGGCTTGCTCCAGCAACACGGTTAGAGCGAGTCAGTTGTGGCTGTTTTTTGTGGTGCAGCCGAAAATCCTCCACCATTGCGGTGCCGTAGAATCATGAAAGTGGAGAAGGGGTGCGAAAGCGTAAATACTGTAGGATGAATTCGACCTGTTCTTTGTAGGGCACCTCTGATGTTCAGATGAGTTAGCGCTGTAATATAGCGCACTCGGTTGTGACACAGAGCAACTCAGCCCAGAAATATTTATCTGCTTGAGTCATCTATCGACTACTGTTTCTGCTCCTGTCAACGAGCTGTTGTCCCACGTGCGTATAAAGACCAAAAAGCCAGCACCGGAAATGAGCTGGAGTAATATTGCGAGAAGAACTAGTTGGTGTGGGTACGTCGTAACTTATTTGTAGCGCACAGTAACACACGGACAAAGAAGGGTACAACACCAGCGCTGGTGTGGTACCCTTCCTTTCTGTGTCCGTGTGTCAGTGTGTGCTAGAAATCAGTTACGATGTAGAAAAAATGAGTTACCCTGAAGCGCAAACTTTCGCCCCCCCCCCCTCTATACCCAGGATGACAAATATGTGCATGGTAGTTTAAACTTATCTTGCATTGTTGAAAAAACAGACTGCAACGCTTTGTTGGACGTGTTTAACACCCAGGTGACCCCTTAACGTGTTGACCTAAAGGCTGAGATGACGGATGAATACCTCGTCAGCCTGGCATCCGCGTTTGGTGTTAGTGAATTAAAAAATAGCGCCATATCCACGGGGTGAATTATAGAGTGTGGGGCGAAGCATCCGTCCGTCTATTCATTCTTGCTTCCGTCCGTCCATGCATCTGTCTATGTGACCGTCTATGCGTCCATCCGCCCGTCCGTGCGTGCGTCTGATCGTGAGTTCGCACATCCATCCGCGCGTCCGTTCCTGCGTTTGTCCATGCATCCGCCCCTTCGTCCGTCCATGCGTCCATCCGTCCGTGCAGCCATCCGTGCGTTGATCCATGCGTCTGTCTGTGTATCCGTTCGTACATCTAGTCAACACCCCAACTGCTACCATCTCGCTTCTTTTCATCACATATTACGCATGTAGAAGCACCGTCATCCAGTGGACATTCTAAGGACTAAACGAGAGGTGGTAAACGCACATTTTATTACGGCCTGCGCTTCATGTATACTTCCCACCTTTAACCACCTCGAGTTCATGGTATATACTACTTCATTGTATTCATGGCACTGTGTCCCAACGCTCGCTAAACATTTTAAAACCAAGGAGATTACCCCCAGCAAGTATAACGTAGCAACCCTTTCTTGTCAGATAGTGGTCAATGTACATGATAATGGCTGCAGTGGGAAACAGGAGAATTCGGCTTTTAGTTAACGCGCACGCTGCGAATTTTTTTTATTGTTCAACAATGCACAGGAGAAATCTCCCAACGGCACCACCTTGCAGGTCAAAGCGTAGGACATGCTACGCACTACTACGAGGGACGAACGGGTGCCGCTTTAAGGAGCTTCGCCCCTAAAAAACGTGTGTTTACATTCATTGAGATGCGTACTATATATAGGAATGCGGTAAAAGTTATAACGAAGTAACCCTGCAATGGCGTGCGTCAAGGCCATATTTAATTTCATGCTCATGAAACTTGAAAAACTCGTGTTTTTTTTTTCTACTTGTCAAGCAGTTTCCCCACGACGTTTAACTTTTCTCAGAGCCTACATTCAGTAGAAAAGCATTGTGCCCTGATTACAACAGAAACAAGCCGAAAACATACGAAGCAAACCCACTTGGTCACTTCTTAGTTTGTGATTGAAATGATCAGTTGTGCCGACTGTTATTCTTTTGTGTGGAACGTTCGTTATTCCATCACGATGCAACCTTCACGTCATGTCTTGCAACACCAGGTACTTACACTACATGAAGTTTATTTTCAATGTATACAGGGAATAACAAAACTCTGTTTGCACGTCCAGGACAGGACACATCATCAATCGATTCATCCTGGGACCCCGTTACGGTGGTCTAGTGGCTAAGGTACTCAGCTGCTGACCCGCAGGTCGCGGGTTCAAATCCCGGCTGCGGCGGCTGCATTTCCGATGGAGGCGGAAATGTTGTAGGCCCGTGTGCTCAGATTTGGGAGCACGTTAAGGAACCCCAGGTGGTCGAAATTTCCGGAGCCCTCCACTACGGCGTCTCTCATAATCATATGGTGGTTTTGGGACGTTAAACCCCACAAATCAATCAATCAATCGATTCATCCTGGGACGCGCACGATTTCCTAAAGCAGTACTAAATTTCATTCTTCACTACATGCCACTACACGTCAACCCTCGTCACTGCCATCAAGAACGGATCTAATAACAAGTTTCTGCTGCTCAACGATTGCGTTGATAATAACCTATTTCAGGAACTGCCAAGAACGCTTCCACACAGGTTCGTGAAACATTCGTGCGTCTGCCACCATAACGGGCAAATAAAAGCACTGCATAAGAGCTTACCATTTTTTGTGTTAGTCTGCAACACCCAAGTGCGCGGTTGGCATTATGACAGAAGTGTAGGCAGCTGGCTAGACAACACGTGTCATTCTTCAACGTGTGCATTCGTATAACAATTGTACCCATATTTAGTGACGTTTCGCAACGTTTAACCTATTGTAAAACTTCCGAAACAGCCACCATTCTACCGCGTGCTTCATATAACATCGATGCCCACGATACATGTCATATGCCGAACTTCTCAATGTAGGGTAAAGAAGCCTACTTTCTTGATAACCATTAAGCGCTTATTTAGTTCTGTTACTCTGCTACTTATGTATGCAGATAAGCAATTATACATTGATGCAGGGCTGTCACAGCACTTTTCGAATGAGTGTGCTTCCGCAAGCACCTTCTGCCAACCACCACCGTCCGTGCAGACCGATAGCGAAGAATTGAGATAAGGTTAGGTTATTCGTAATATAGTACGTACGCCTTTTTTCAGCCCTCCCTGCGTATAAGATTGTGAAAGATAGCTTGTTGCTACAGCACAGCTGTATGTCCTATTTATTATTCTAAAACATGCGTTTGGAGCGCCAGTTTTTCATCCTTACCCTAGTTATCACCTACGAGCGAAACCAACGCAGAGACAAAGAGTTCGCTGACGTAACGGCTGATGGCGTGTAAACAACAGTGGTAAGGATGTTATAAGTATAGGGAAGATACTATCGTTCGTTTAGCCTGGCTCGCAGGCACCATACAAAGATTACTCAGTCTTTGGGCTACAACCATCTTGATCTCTATATATCAGATATACACTCTAAGGCAAAATTACCCGAAACAGGAGTAACGGAGTTCAATAGGCGCTCGTGATGAACGGATAGATTGTTGAGGAGCAACCACAGAGGGAAGCGTGCGGCGCGAAACCACTTAGTCTCTACTGGGACGAACCGCCCGGGCATTGCAGGCAGCGCGAAAAGCGTGGCGTGGCCCGTGGATTTGAACGTGGGATCTCCGTGTCGTGAATGCGAGGGGTTAACCACTAAGGCACCGAGAGGTACCTCCTTCAATGTCCAAACGGCAACCTAATCATATCTACCACTTACCGCTGTTTGCGGGCATCTCGGGAGTGAACTATCGTGTTTTCAGCATTAGCAGCAAGATGGCACAGTGAGCGCGTGGCGGCTGTCATCTTGCACGCGTACTTTGGCCCACGTAGAAAATAAGGGGGTGTACGCTCGATCGCGTGCCGTTATCTTGCAGTGGGGAGAATCGTACGTCTTGGTTAGCCTTTCAGTTCCACCGAAACGATTGCGCTGTGGTTACCGGGCACATAAAGGTCACTGCAATTGTTTCGTAGCCTCCGTTTGCAAAAAGGGCGCGCTTTTCAGACACAGCAAAGACACAACTCAGACGCTTATTCGCTTATTCTGTGTGTTTTGAATAGGAGCTACTTCTGCTAACTCTGGCGTATTTCAGTGGTAATTTAAGCTTGTTGATCGGTTTTTGCTGCTCCCGGAGGGGATGGATGTAGACCACCCCGGGCGCCTGCCGGCACCAGCGGCGTCAGCGGCGGCCGCCTCCAGGAAGCGGATTGCACAAGCGACTGACAGCGACAGTGAAGATACACATGCTTACTATCGCAGCAGTGATTACTTTTCAGATGACGGTTTCCAACCTGTGATGAGCCGCAAAGCGAAGAGGAGGAATATGAGGACATCCTTATCCTCAAGTATTAAAACTGTAGGTGAAGCGCCAAAGTCGAACACTTCTACCATCTTGTTTCTGCCTGCACTTCCTACCGTCAGCATGAAACGCCTTAACAGACAGTCTGTGTCGAGGTCTCTGAAAGCGCTTGTGCCAAATGAGATCACGGACATAAGAGTGAACGCCAGAAAGAATATACTGGCTGTTGATGTTTTGCACGCAAGTGGGTTGGGCATTCTGCGCAGTGTAACTGACTTGGACGGCAATCAGGTGCGCCTCATGTTTCCTTGGGATGTGATGTAGTAACCAGCACAATCTATGGCATAGGTGTGGCTATTTCTAATAATGACTTACAATTTATTGTCAAGTCAACAACTGATACTCCAATTTTTGATGTCACCCGGCTAGGCAAGTCTCGCTGTGTGAAGATTGCGTTTAAGAGCACATCCCTCCCCTCTCATGTGAAGGTTGAGTACATCAGACATGCTGTGCGGCCTTTCATTCCAAAGCCTCTCCAATGCCGTAAATGCATGATACTTGGACATGTGAGCAGCGTCGGCGAGAATTCGGTGGTATGCCACCGCTGCGCCTAGCCCCATGCAGTGGATAAGTGCGTCGCTACTGTCAAGAAATGCTCTAATTGCAATGGATCTCATAAAGCCACATCGAAGGACTACCCGCGGATTCAGAAGGAAATGGCCATCTTGAAGGAGATGGTGCGCGATCACTCATCTCATCGAGAAGCCGCAGCTAAATCAGAAGGCGTCGTTCACGTCGACGTCGGTCTTGAACGACGCCCGCTACCTCCTCGATGCGTTTGCCAGATCCCTCATCAGTACCACCTCCTCTGCCTCCCAGACCACATGCCGTGGGAAAGGCTGTAAAGGACAAAACCAGTGAGCATACCCTAACTGCGACAGAGTGGCCTGCACTTCAAAGGGAAGCAGCATCAAGCGAACCGAAGGAGTTTCATGACGGCCAGCCCGCGATCCTGGTTCGAGATCTTTCAAACCAAGACAGGCGAGTGACTGCAATCGTGCAATCATTAATTGCCACGATTCGCACGCTACTGAGCAGCATACAATCTCCGTCTGCTAAGAGTGCACTGCAAATACTGGATGCACTGAATCCAGTTCTTGCTAACGTCGTATAAGCACAATAGCTCAACAAAATCTCATCTTCTGCACTGAAGTTAAAAGTGCGTCGATTTTTCAGTGTAATGCCAGAAGCATGAAGTCCCGTATCTCGGACTTTCGCCAATTTGTTCGGGCCAATCAATTCCCTATACTTGTCATATGTGAACCAAACGTATCAACGCCTTATAGATTGTCCGGTTATGAAGCTTTTTGTTCAGCCGCTTGCGAAGAAAGAAGCAAAGTAATTGCTTACATCCGCACGGACAAGACTTATCTTTGGCACCCACTAAGTTCAAATGACGACAATCAGCACGTGTGTCTTCGTGTAAAGAAGAATGCAGTTTCGTTCACGCTTATTGGTGGATATATATCTCCGTCATCGCGATTTGACTGCGACAGATTGAAAGACACCCTAATGACGACCGATGGGCCTTGGATCATCACCGGTGACTTCAACGCCCATCACATGCTTTGGGGGAGCACTAGGATGAATGCCAGGGGCCGGAACATCGTTACATTCGCTTCCCACTACGACCTTTCCATCATGAACGATGGTACCCCAACATATCTGCGGGGTCTCACGTATGGCAGTTGCCTTGAACTGACAGTGGTGTCACGGTGCTTTTCTCACAAATTTTAATAATTTTGCGCTATTGAGACTCATGGGAGTGATCACATACCCACCTATGTGAAGATCGATGGTATCATGAAAAATTTTTTTCCGGTGTTGTAATTGGCACTGACTGGTCGATGTTTACATCGCGTGTTGAGGACGCTTGCCAAGAAGGCCTTGCCTGCAGCCTGCAAAATACCATCGCGGAAGCTAGGCAAGCGTCCAAATGTAAATTACCATTTTCGTTTAAAATAACACACTTTGACATCGAACTGAAAAAGTTACGAGCTATACGAAGGCGTGCTGAACGACGATACAGACGCACAAGATCAATTTACGATCTGAGGGAAGCAAGGCGGCTCCAGAAAAAGATTCAATGATGTATTTACAGGCTGGAAAGCATTTTGCGAATATCTAGACCTTCATACACCGCTGTCGTATATCTGGAGAACAGTTCGTGGTCTTCACTCCTCTCCGCAACAACGGCACCCTTTTACACTTTTGCACTCCATCATGGAAAAACAGAACTCGAGGTGGCTAAAGAATTCCGCACGAGAGTTGGCGGGAATATTATAAACGAGATCATTGACGCCATGATCGTTCTTGAGACGTGATTACCAGAAATGGACATTCCATTCACCATGGAAGAACTAGAAGGTGCGTTAGTCGCTTCTAAGCGCACGTCATCGCCAGAGCCTGATGGTATTATTTATAGTGCGTAGGGACACCTTGGACAAAAAGCCAAAAGAGAACTTTTAACATGCTTCAACAACTCCTGGCTCAGCGGCAGTGTTCCCCGAGAATGAAAAATAAGTCGATTAATACCATTTCTGAAATTGGGAAAATCACCATTGGACTTGACAGCGTATCGCCCTATTGCCCTCTCATGCGGCCTCGGAAAAATGATGAAAAGAATGGTTCTATTTCGTCTCGAGTGGTACTTGGAACGATACACCAAATAACCTTCCTGCATGGCAGGCTTTCTTCGGGGCTGCTCCTCCATCGACTATGTCCTTGACTTATCGACATTTGTTCAGCAAGAAAAAAGTCACAAGCGTATATCAGTGGCACTCTTTCTTGACGTGAAGGGTGCATATCTTCCATCTGCCATCTTCACTTCTCTCGCAGCAATGGGCATTGGTGGACGAATGTTTCAATAAATAACAGATTATATAACTGGCAGGGGTTTCTTTGTGCAAACAGATGAGGGTAAAACTGCTAAACATTACACCTACTGCGGAGTCCCTCAGGGAGGTGTTTTAAGCCCCACATTTTTCAATGTTGCCCTCATTGGTCTGGTGAAGGTTCTGCCAAAGTCAGTGTGCCTTTCCATATAGGCCGATGATATTTGCCTCTGAAGGGCTGCAGGTACTCGTCCTCAGGTGCCTGCACGAATACATCGGGCAGCAACCCTCACAACAGCCTACCTTCAGAAACAAGGCCTAACTATATGAACTGTGAAGTGCGCGTTGATGCCGTTTACATGCAAACCAATGACGCCATACCCTGTTTACATCAATGGGCAGAGTGTCAATTATGCACGAACGCATCGTTTCCTGGGCATAATAATCGACAGAAGTCTTTTGTGGAGCCCGCATTCTGCGTACTTGAAGAAGAGACTGCTATCTATTGTGCATATAATGAAATTCATGTGTGGGAAAGTATGGGGAGCTTCTGTGGCCTCCATGCTACAGCTGTAGAGGGTCCTATTTCTGTGTCTATTGCGCTACAGCTTGCCGGTACTGATTAACACTTGCAAATCCAATACTCATTCATTGGAGAGCTTGCAGGGTCAGGCGCTGCGTATCTGACTACGACTGCCCCGATACGCTTCTACTTATGCCTCAATCGTGCTTACCAAAGACCATCCGGTCAGGACATACAGAGTTGTGGATTGCCTCAGAGCGCACATTTGACATGCTAGCCGTTTCCCGACCAACACTTGGCCCTTCTACCCTCCGGAAGGCTACGTGCTACGTTTTCAGACGTCATAGCCAAGCACCTAAACAGAATTTCACCAGGATATACGCCAGCTACGAGAATGGCATGTCATTCGTGGTGCCTCGACCAACCGCAAGTACGTCTAGAAATTATGGGTATCAAAAAGAAAAGCAATCACTCCAAAGTAGCATTGAAGCAAGCAACACTGCTATTATTACATGAGTGTTACTTGTACCGAACGCAGATATGCAGTGATGGGTCCGTCTCGTCCAGCAGCTCATCAGGTGCCGCTGTAATTCCGGCTGCAGCAATGACAACCAAATTTAAGTTGTCGCATATGACTTCATCTACGGCATCAGAGCTTGCTGCTCTAAGGGCTGCTTTGCAATATCTCGTTCAAGAACGCCAGGAAAATGGGTCATATTCTGTGATTCGAAGGCAGCGCTTCAGAGTTTGCAGTCTGCCATGCGTAGGAGGAGTCATGACCAATTGGTACAAGAAATAAGACATTGCCATCATGAAGCTCTAGCACGAGGGCATGATATTATATATCAATGGCTGCCTGGACATATCGGTATTACCGGAAATCAATTAGCCGATGATGCAGCCCGCTCAGCCCATGAAGGAACCCGTGTGGTCCCGATTCCTCTATCAAGGAATGATGCAGCAAGACAACTTTACCTGCTGGCTTGAGATCTTACACGCACGTACTGGTCATCTACCGGCTTCCAAAGGTGTCAATTATATGAACTGGATCCTTCGCTCAAGATAAAGCTACCATCACATCTTTCCCGCCTCGATGCGACACTGTTATGCCGCCTTTGGTTGAGTGTTGCATTCACAAAGGTGTACTCCTTTCGCATTGGTATGGCAGACACATCTACATGCGACTACTGCGGAGCTGAAGAGACTGTTGAACACAGCCTGTGCAGCTGCGCTTGCCACAACACACAGTGATGCCAGCTCCGGATGGTTTTGAATCAACTTAACTCCAGACCATTTTGTGTGCAGAAGTTTCTAGGAGCTTGGGCATGTGCCTCAGTTGTGCAGAAAGCGACTAAAACACTCCTACTTTACCTAAAGTCAACGAACCTGAGCGACCGCCTTTAGACTGTGTGTGCTCTCCCGAGTGTGCTCGTGATTGTGTGTACCTTCTTATCTCTCTGCAACCTATTTTCTCCCCTTCATCCCTTCCTCAGTGCAGGGTAGCGAACCGGATGTATGTCTGGTTAATCTCCCTGCCTTTCCTTGCATCTTTATCTCTCTCTGTATCAGTGTGTAAGTTTCATGCGTACTTTGTGCATGACAAACGCGGGGCATGTTCCGATCTGCTTGCAATTCTGCGCGTGACCTTCCAATTTGTTGCTCTCGCGTTCAATGCTTCGCTTTTAAGGCGAAACTGTGACATTTAGGGGCGAAGCTCCTTAAAGGGGCACCCGTTCATCTCTCGTAGTCGGAATCGTAGTGTGTAACAAGTGTTACATTTTAGCCTGCAAGGTGATGCCTGTGGGAGATTTCTCCTGGGCTTTGATGAACAATAAAAAGTTCGCGGCGTGTGCGTTTACTAAAAGCCAAATGCGCCTGTCTCTCATTCCCCATTAGCAGCCATTGACATGTTCCAAAGGAAACGTTTGTAGAAGTAGAAGTGTTAAAACCCGACTTCTGCTGTCTCTCATTCCTAGTAGCAGCCATTGTTTACCTCCAAGGCAGTGCCTGGTGAGATTTCTCCTGTGTGTGATTAAACAATAAAAAAATTTTTGTTCAAAACGCCATTGATTGATTAACTAAACCAACAAAAAACGCCAGATGTTTTCTAAAAGCAAAAAGAAAAGACGCCAGATGTTTCTAAAGCAAAACAAAAACAAGACGCCAGCTGCTTAACGAAAGACGCCATGTGTTTTCTAAAGCAATGGTTTTATTTTATCGGGTAGATTAACGGAAAAAAATTCAGCGTATTACTTCCAGAAGCTTCACCCAATCTCATCATCATTCACCTCGTGGATGTGCCGTCAATTTTGTTTTCACCAACAGCCGACGTCAGAAGTAATAAACTTGCATACAGTGCTGGAAAAGGTCGACGGCCCGAAGTGCCAACAAAAACAAGCACTGACTTTACCTAGTTCTTCATTTCGAGGAACCTACACAAATACCAAGGTATACGAGAGAGTAAACGCCCCAATCCATTAAACGATAGCCAAGATCCCAATGCAGGGTGATCCGCAACCTACAAGTAACGCAACAGTCGTATGAACCCGGACAAAAGCGCGTGAACAATTTTAGCGACACCAGCTTTTTTTTTTGGTCTCCTGTGATATTGACAGCTCGCTAACTGAGTCACCTGTCATCATTACTGCTGCCTCAATAGCAGCAGCACCATGACATATTATCTGCGTACATCAGACCAAGATGACTACATTCAGATTGGCTTTTCACGGCATAGTTATGTACTATAGAAGAAATTAGAGAAGAGGAAGATTTATCATATTAAGAAATCCGGATGAATTTATTGGGATAATGTTCATTCGACAAGTGTTGAAATAAGTGCAAAACATAGAAAATGACTCCTGCATAACGTATTGTAATTATTATTGGTGACGAAATATCTAGAGTAATATGTTACGTACTTATCAGTTTGTGATGTTAGCAACCTACCAAATATGAATCCCGACAGAGCACACAGAATGCCATGCTATGGCGTAGTTCACACCAGATGGTCTGTTCACGAACAAGCCTCATCGTTACGAAAGCTTGTTTTGAACAGACGTTCACATTGGCGGAGCTGTCTTGCTTCGTGTCTGCTTTTCGTATAAAGCACGTGTTGTCCGAAATTGAATTAAGAATTCGTTCTGTAAGAAACAGCTGCAGAGACGAATCCTTCACTAGTACTCAGCGGTGCTTTTTTCATTACATAACTCCCAGAAGGCGTTGAAAAATAAATTGGCGACGGCATACGTGACAACGGAATGAGTTTCACAAAGCGCGTCTTTGATATAAGCGGCCCGCACAAAACGTGTCTAGCTTACAGTGCATGTGCTTCCCAACAAGAGAGAATTCACGTAGAGTTATGCAGGTTATATAACGCCATGAAGGTTCTCGATGTTCGTAGCACGTGTTTATATAAATCACTCAATACGATACTCGTTTTCAGAGGTGAGCCTTGGTGTTATTCTGTCAGTAGGCTGTTCACGAATACTAGTTATCATTGGCCTTTACAACTAATGCCCCTAACATGAGGATCGCGTGGAAATATAGTCTGCCAACAACTATAAGGTAATGCAGGCGTAGATTTCAACCTACCCATTGTCATTGTCGAACAGGTCGATGTAAGTTAAAGCAATATGTAAAAAAGTACTTTCAGTTGCGTATCTCCTAAGAACTGACCCACATTTGTACACTATCGACGGACCAAACGTATGCGTTGCAGCACGTCACCGCATGGCCTGTAGACTCGGTGCCCCACCCTCCCTCGTGTAAAGAGAAAGGCGCAGTTCTGTGCAGCCATGCCCAGTCTACTCAACACGCACTGACACGCTGCAACGCGTCTTTTTCCTTTCTTCACCAAACCACTACTACTACTACTACCACGCAAACGTGTGGTTAGGCCATTATGGCACGACCACATGTACACGCAGCAGCGCGTGGTCTTCTGACGCGGCACCATGCCCTATCTCTCTGGAGACACAGGACGCGCAGCTTCGGGCCGCCACGTCAAATAGCCACGCGCTGACACAGTGCAACGCGCTCGTGTGGCCAGGTCATTAGGCGCCCGTTTCTGCGTTGAGTAGCTTCGGGAGCGAACGAGGGTGTAAGACGCGGAGCGTGGTGAAAATTTAAAGATGGTGATAGCGAGGAGTGCACGAGGATTGGTGGGATAAACTTTTATTGCGATAGCAATTATATGGACACTCTCGGTCGAATTTCACCGCTGGCGTCGACGTGGGCGTTGATGTCATGCACCGTGTATGTATACGTATCTTTATATATGAAAACGCAAGAAAGAAAAAAAAAGAGAAGAAAAGACTCCGGCGCGCAGAATCGGACGTGGGACCTCCGCTTCGTGAATGTGAGGCGTTAACCACTGAGCTACTATGGGGTACCTCCGTGTACGTTCAAACCGCAACGTATTAATATCCACCCCTTACCGCTGTTGGCAGGCGTCTCCGGGGAACTATCGTAACTCACAAGAGAGAAAGCTTGGGCTAGTTGGTGCGTAGTCATATTTGCAAGATGTTTCAGCGCGCGAACAAAGGAAAAAGGACAGGGTAGACAGAAATAGCGCTGACTTCCAACTAAATTTATTTCACAGATTGGCAAGAATATATACTGCTAAAAAGGATGATAACAGAGCATGAAGGTAAAATGAAAGCCTAATCTACACATCAGTAACAAAACACGTAACGCAAAATGCGTAACGTAACGTAAGATGTACGAGAACACATACGCTGTGAGTAAGACATTCGCAAGATGATCTCGATGACGTTAAACTTACGGTTCACAAATAGTCACTATTAATCAAAAACAACCTTTCGTGCATCAGCAGGCTTTAAAAATGTCGCGTGTTTGTTTTTGATGGATGCAAGGAAACAAGAACCGCCGGACGTTACTATGGGGAATGACGCGAGTTGTTCAGAAGTTGAATTTTCCCCTGGTCAATCTGAACAGGCCGCGCCATCTAGCGGAGCCTAGTGGAACCAAGCCCGTCTGTCATCTCGGATGCAGGAAATTGTTCGATGACTGTTGTTGCTGATGTGGCTCCCGCTGCGTTCTGCTGCTACTAGTGTCGGGGACCACGCAGTAAAGCCGGGAATTGTTGTGGAGGGCAACAGTGACATAAAAGGTGCTACCTGAGGCGGGAAATATTAAATGTGCCTACGCGATGAGGACACTTTAACGTAATTTTATTTCAAAAATAAGCACTTCCTTGGCACAAAAGTGACATTAGGAAGTTTCTGAACCGCTATTTCGTCACACAACATCGACCCAATATCTTACTTTAGCGTCCCTTTAAAGCATGTTACCCATCACACAAAATGCAGCCGTATGCAAAAATCTTCACTGACACAAGCAATTTGAAACTCAGTACGCAGTATAGGCACAAGACATCGCTATCGCGTTCACCTCCTAAAGGCAAAGTTTAGGGCCTCCAGATTTTTTTTGCTAATTATTTTCGTATTATGCATCGCTCTGTAGCTGTTTGGTGTGCCGTGGTTGCACGGTGGTCCTGGTCTTCAGCTGCTGACACGAAACTTGCGGTTTCGATCCCGGTCGGGACAGTCGCTTTGCGGTAGAGGCGAAATGATAAAGGTCCATCTGGTGTGGGATGTCAAAGCACGTTAAAGAACACCAGATGACGATGATGATGATAAACATCAGATGTTGTATTTTTTGGAGCCTTCAACTATGGCCCGCCTCATAATGTGGTAGTTTCGGCAGGTAAAATGCTTGGAACAATCACTATTGGCAAGCCACTAAGTAACCATCCCCATGCCAAAGACAATATTTAGTGGCACTCTCTATAACAAGGAAAAAAAAAAGACGAACGTGGCATGCGTTGGAGCAAGCGCACGCAATTTGTAGTGCAACAGAGAACGAAATGTGGAAGAGTCAGATTTTAATGAAGCATTTCCCTGCACCTGTCTCATAGAAGCTTGTCTCGCGCTAAAATGCGAAAGTTAGCCACCTTAGAAAGCGTTGTCAGTACGCAGGGCGAGTGAGGGGCGAGATAGCAGTTTGTTTCCCTCGTGTGACCTCTGCCAGTGAGCGGCGTATGAATATGCTATGTCTGTGATTGCGGGGTGACGCTGCCTCTGCTCGGGCGGGTCAGCGCTACGAGAGCTTGGTTTCCATGGCTTCGCAGTGTAACTCTCGTGCGCTGCCCAATTATGAAGTAACCGTTGCGTAATGAAAACAACTACATCCGTTCCTCCTTCCGTTGTTCCCTTACACATTTCAGACTAATGCGATTACTCCCCCGTTTATGGACATGTCGGCAATCTTGTTAAACCTCGTTCGTTTTTTGGGGAGTAACAGTTGGTCTCAAAGACTTAAAGCCCCTGTTGCTCCCATTTCGGTCATTTTTTCCACTTAGCGCGTATGAGTAACACAAGTTCCACGGATGACATTGCCTTGATGAGTAACTCCAGGAACAAATTAAAGCTTATCATCACCTTACTGGACACGCGAAGCAAAATGGTAAGTTTAAAAATTGATATGCACAAAAGTGAATTAATGTTCAACAGTCTTGCTAGTAAACAGCCCTTCGAAATGGGTGAAGAGAAGCTGGAAGATGTAAAAGAGTATATCTAATTAGGACAGGTAGTACCGTGGAGCAGAACCATGAGAGTAAAGAACAAGGGTGGAGTGGATGGCATTCGGCAAGCACTCTCAAATATGAATGCTTATCTGCCGCTAACCCTGAAGAAGACGGTAATATAACAGCTGCGTCTTGCCGGTACTTACCTACGGAACAGAAACTTGGAGGCTCACAAAAAGGGTTCAGCTTTAATTCAGAATCCCGCAGCGAGTAACGGAAAGGAATAGAAAATGTGTAACTTTAAGATACAAGAAAAGAGCAGAGTGGCTCAGGGAATAAACCGCGGTTAAGGATATCACTTGAAATCAAGTTGAAGAAATGGATATGGGCGGGACACATAGCACGTAGGCAGGATAATCACTGATCATTAAGACTTACTGGCTAGATGCGCAGGCAAGGCAGACGCATGAACGGGAGACAGAAATTTAGGTGGGTCATTGAGAATAAAAATATTCGCAGGTATAACGTGGAAGCGAAAGCACATGACCGAGTTCATTAGTGGTCCAAGGGAAAGGCCTTTGCCCTGCAGTGGGCATAGCAGGGCTCGTGATGGTTAACCATATCCTTCTTTCTCCGAAATTGTGCAAGCGTACAAAGAAATTACATGGAGGTCTTCAATACCACACTGTACGCATTTAATACCGCAGCTCTGTTAATGAAGCGAATAGTTTTCTAAAAGCTCTTCGATTTTCGTAACTATTTTGGTTCTTTTGCAGTTTGTCTTTCTTCATGACAAAACCATTGAAATGGTAATTTTCTTTATTATAATTACATATGCAGAAGAGATCTACTTAACTCACAAAGCGCGTAGAAAAAAAAATTGACCTCGAATTTCCATGTTACACTGCAAATGTCGTCGAAGGCGATAGTCTTGCGTCTGGAGAGAGTGAACAAAATGTTTATTTGATGTTCTGCGCAAGAAACTCGGTGAATGGCATTCTGAAGGCACTGCGTTAAAGTGCTCGAGCGTGTAGTGGAGGCGAATGAGCGCATCGAGGCACGTTCGACACGAGCGCTATCTGGCTGTTATTTTTGAAAATGAAGGCGTGCACGCCCACGGAGAAAGATGCGCGCCTGTCTCGGAGGTGATAAGACGTAGAAGACAAAGCGACGGGCAGTTATCACCACCGTGTCGTCGTAGCAAAGCGTTGGAAACCCTTACCTTTTTGAGCATCGCGTTGCACTGTCAGCGCAGCGCGATGAACGCTACAGTCCTTAAAGTTGCTTGTGTGTACCTCTTCTATTATAAAGGCACACATACAAAACGTCGACGTGTTGGTAAGGCACCAAAGATATGCGCAATAATTGTTTTTTGTTGTCTGTCGTCATGTTCTCACATGGCACGCATCTCATGGTCTTCATGTTTGCACCAGTCACATACCTTCGTCATCCATTGGCGTCACGTAATAACAAATTTGGCATATGTAAAGCTAATGAAATGGCCGCGAGCGCACCATGAGTGTGGCATGTAGCCATGTTGTTACATAACACGCATGTTGTGATTATCATGATATTGTCAGCTACGTAGCAATATAATTGGACGTGTCATTTACCTATGTCGTCCGTTCGCGTCACGTAATACAGAGTTTGGTACATGTGAAGCTAGCGAAACAGTTGCAAGCGCATCATAAGCGCAGCATGTAGTCTTGTTGTTACATGACACAAGTCTCATGTTTATCATGTTGGCACCAGTATCATACCTTCATCATCATTCACGTCCAGTAATACCAAATTTGGTATAAGTGAAGCTAAGGAAACGGCCGCCAGCGTATTATGAGCTTGGCATGTAGTGATGTTGTTACATGTCACGGCACCTCATGATTATCATGTTTGCATCAGTCACATATCTTCGTCATCCATTCACGTACCGTAATACCAAATTTGGTATATGTGACGCTAGCGAAATGGCCGCGAGCGCATCATGAGCGTGGCATGTAGTCATGTTGTTACATGACACGCATATCATGATTTTAAATGCAATGCATTTTTTAGTGAACTTCGGCGACTTTGAGCATATCATCTATCTATCTATCTATCTATCTATCTATCTATCTATCTATCTATCTATCTATCTATCTATCTATCTATCTATCTATCTATCTATCTATCTATCTATCTATCTATCTATCTATCTATCTGTCTGTCTGCCTGTCTGTCTGTCTGTCTGTCTGTCTATCTATCTATCTATCTATCTATCTATCTATCTATCTATCTATCTATCTATCTATCTATCTATCTATCTATCTATCTATCTATCTATCTGTCTATCTATCTATCTATCTATCTATCTATCTGTCTGTCTGTCTGTCTGTTTATTTATCTATTTATCTATTTATCTATTTATCTATCTATCTATCTATCTATCTATCTATCTATCTATCTAGCCGCTTACGTTTGGGTGCTCTCGTGGCCACCCCCTTAACTTGGCGTAAACCAAAATTAGCATGTGAGGGTAAGATGGCTTGACGAATATGAAGCGCTGGTCAATACATGAATAATGTCGCAATCCCGTCGCGTACGTCGTCAAACACTTCCCTTCAGAAAGTGGCTCTATGTTCCATTGGTATGCGGTGATGTGCCACTGATGATTGACACTTCATATCTGCCCATGAACTACGAAAACACACATGGGCAATTTTAACTACATCGGTAGCGTCCACTCAACGAAGGCTTAGAATAAATGTGTGTTAAGAAAAACCACACATAGGCAGTAATGACCCCCCGACAAATGCAAATAAAAAATTTCGGGGTCTCAGCAGAAATCGAACCTAAGAATTCTGCCTAGCAGTCAAACATTCCACCAAAGAGCTACGTCAGATCTAGAAACTACTTTTCAAATAGACGCTAATCTTCGTGGAACGTCAATAGTGGTTGCAATGCTGCCTACTCAATTTTATAAACATTACATATGTACTCCTTTGATAACGTGGTCACTTCGCGTTAAGGTTAATTGTGGTTAGTTGCCGTGCATTGAAGTTGATTTTTGTAGTGGGGACCAGGACCAATATCCTCTCGAGCATCAGAGCTTCATATCAGTTTCTGGTGTTGCTAATACGCATGTTCCAGTTGACGTCGTTGCGCAAGTGCAAACAACTGGTTATATAAACATCTGCAACTTTTGAATATATAGCTGCGCTTGAAATATTTTATATTTACGGTCAATTCTTGGCATTTCGCTCCCGAAAAAATTGCAACACGCTCACCTTCCCTCCGTATGCTTCGCATAAAGTTGATGTCCAGGTACGTGGGATCTGCCGATATGTTTTATGTTAGGGTCTATCGCTTGTGTTCGCCATGCAACCATGTTATACCATACCAGTTTTGCAAAATGCCATGGGAACGAAACCACTGCAAAAGCTTCAGAACCACGATATAGAAATCATGACATTCATCACATAAATATAATTATTTTTATGTTATGACTAGTCTAATAAGTTTTTCATACAGTCATGTTATGCCTTACCAAGTTTGGTATCGATACCATTAACAAAACGGCTAGGAAAGTTAAAAGTCGTAGGCGGCTAGATAGATAGATAGATAGATAGATAGATAGATAGATAGATAGATAGATAGATAGATAGATAGATAGATGTATAGATGGATTGATAGATAGATAGATAGATAGATAGATAGACAGATAGATAGATAGATAGATAGATAGATAGATAGATAGATAGATAGATAGATAGATAGATAGATAGATAGATAGATAGATAGATAGATAGATAGATAGATACGCTCAAAGTCGCCGAAACGGCCGCGAGCACGTCGTAAGCGTGGCATGTAGTCATATTGTTACATGACACGCATGTCAAGATTTTCATGTTTCGGACTGTCGCTTGTTTTCGTCAGGGAATCATGTCATACCATACCAGTTTTGCAATATGTCATGTGAAGAAAACCACCGCAAGAGCTGCAAGACCATGAAATGTTAATCATTACATTCATGACATATATGTCATGATTTTCATGTTATTACTTGTGCAATATGTTTTTCATACTGTCACGTTACGCCATACCAAGTTTGGTATCGATATCATAATCGAAAAGGCCAGGAGAGCTAAAAGTCGTAGGTGGCGAGATAGCTAGATGCGCTCAAAGTCGCCGAAGTTGGCTAAAAAATGCTTTGCATTTAAATGTTGTTAGCGATTTATAGTACCTGGTTCGCTACTATGGGAGGGCATAAAGACGTCTCGTGGACCTCACAATTGATGAGACCTCACAATGTGCTCAGAAAAATTGATTGTGTTCAGACAAGTGCTTTACGATTTAGAGTACTTGGTTTTCTACTATGGGAGAGCACAAAGCTGTCCCAATCAAAGCTTAACATGCGTTTACGGCAACAGCCAGAGAATAAACGCTGTTTAGAAAAAGTTTATTACACTATGTACAAAAAACAAAAGTTTCATAACATTCCAGTAATGGGCACATATACTTCGACAGATCTATGTACCACGACCAACATCACTACGTTCAATGAAAGACATCATTGCTCTAATATACATGACAATGCTCTAATATACATGACAATGTCGGTATACGTGTACTGAAAGACTCATGTGATATCGTGATAGAATGAACGGTATAACGATACAATAGATGCAATGAAACTCAACTGCTTACAAATAAAATCATGAATAACCACTCAACGGACGCTGCTTAGCACCATGTCGGTGGAAAAATGACTTTTACCCTTTCGTGTTCAACATGGACGAACGGGCACCACGAATGCCGCAAAAACTCGTGGTCCCCGTGGAAGAAAAGCTCCTCAGAGAGGAACGCGAGGATCGTTCGTCTCATTCTCCCCAATATTGTCCTCAAAGCACGCCGGCGGCAATTGGCAGCTACGGCTTCACATCGGTTTTATCCAAAGGCTGAACAGCCCCGCAACTAATGAAAGAGCGGAGAAGGGCTGCGTGGAAATCGGCCATTTGACACGAAAGTTCGCACACCCTGTTCCCGAAAACCAGTGTGAACCGCGCGCGAAAAAAGGCGGGAGACCACACATTCAATTGTCGCATGTCGAATGGTCTCTACCATGACGCAGTTGGGGCAAGGGCAAGTGCGAACTACCTGCTACCGCTGCGATTGATCTCGCGTGGGGAGCAAGCGCCAGCCCAAACGCCAGACGAAGTTTCTGAGATGCCCTGGCAACACTGCTGCAGGTTTTGGTTTCCTTGTGTGGCTTATAGAATGACGATGCTGGGGCACCAAGGGCCGTAGAAGGGCGGCCAATGTGTCCACCACTTTAGAATCGGCCACCTCTATCTATCTCTATCTCTAGACAGGTAGCTTCCAAGCGTCGGCGAAATGCCAGAAGGGCTCGATACAAAGATGGTAATTCAGTTGATTGGGGACCTTGGTTAAAATATTGACTCCGACGCCAGTCGAACGCGTGCTGGCGAACGAAAAGAAACAATCAGTATTGATCGCGCGCTTGAAAGCGAGTACATCAGAAAGCTTGAAAAACTGTTTTTTGCACGAACAGCAAATCACAGTGCACTGAACGCGCAAAAGCCAATACCTCAGCCTGTTTTTGTGGATTGCGGAAACCTTGAACGTTAAAAGTAGTAGCTTTTAGAGTAAGAGCCATGGGGCAAATTAAACCATAGTATAGGATCACGCAAATGCAGGGGTACCTTTATCAGGTGCGGGAGCCGGTGCCCCGCAAGTGGCTGAGTCATTTTTTCCGGCCAGGCGATCCACCGGAGGCTCGGGGCTTCCGGGATCGCGTCGAAGTCCGCAGGGGACTTCTGTCTCTGGTGGGGGCTTCTAAGTCACGAGTAGTTATCCGGTGGCGTTTGGAGTCCGGGTTCTTGAGCGAGGATTGTACAAAGGTGTCTCCACTGTCCTGGCTTATGTCACTGGGGCTGGTGTCTTCGTCAATGTGTAGGGGCGCCTCACTCGCGGTGCTGTTGCAGTCCTCGTAGATGCAGGCGTCTTCGCCTTGAGATGTAGACTCCTCGATGACACCTGAACTCGTTGTCGACAGAGCAGCAACGCGAGGAGCCTCAGATGCAATATTTCTATCCGAGACGCCGTACTCACGAGGCACTTCGTCTGACGAGGGCTTGGCCTGCGATTCCTCAGAAATGGCCACGGGACGCGGGGAACTTAAGTTTTCAGTACCTGGAGAGATTAGCAGGTCCGGAATCGTTGGGGACGCAGTGGGCGTCTGGTGCAGCGTCGAAATTGGCGCACCTACGCTTGAGGCAACCAGGGGGGGGGGTAGTAAAAGTGGGTAACGATTTAGAGTACCGGATACTCTACTATGGGAGAGCTTAAAGCCGTCCCTCCGAAGAAATGCTTGAAAGAGTGTGAAACTTTAGTTGTACCTGTTTAGAAAAAAATTATTGCCACAAACGTCAATAACACTCAACAGAACATTTCCGTCTTAGACATACTCTAACGATGATGACAAGACAGACGTCATTTACATGAACATGGATATGAGATGACGTTGAAAGAACATGTACATTCGATGGTTCACACAAACACAACCACAAAATACTTCAAGGTAAACAAGAGACAAATAAAACATAAATATGTACATTTTGCATATTTACATGTTGGCATGCCATTTCTGCCGGCGCATCGACAGATCAGCCTACCAATACCAGGCCGGCCGAAAGACAAGTTTCACTCGTACGTCATAGACCGACACAAAAGGGCAAGACCAGTGCCGAAGAAATTCCTCTTCACCGAGGAAGAAGAGCTCCTCCGACAAAACAGACAGCAGCTCCGAGTACAATCGTTCTAGGATCGGGTAGAGCGCGCGGCGGCGGCGGCCCGCTGCAACCGCCTCGCAGTGGTTGCGACAGAGGCAGAAAGCGCCGGCAACAATGAGAAGACAAGCGAAGCGGCCTCGCGAACAACGCCCAGAAGAAACGAAGCGATTTACTCTGAGGCAGTGAAATCCGGCATGTACGGCTCTCCAAAAAACGCGAGCAATGATACAATGCCTCAGAAAATGCTGATTTGTTTCCCGAAGGGAGCAGTTCGGACATGTTGCTGACTGGACTATTCTCCACCTTTCGAGGCGGTCGAGAGTGGGAAGTACACCCCATCCCAGGCGCCACATGAAGTCCCGAAGGTGTCCAGGCAGAAAAGAAGCCGTTAAGGAGCTCCAAGACACCCGTCTAGAGCGAGCACGGCGGGCTGGCGGGACCAACGGAAGCAACAAAGCAGCAGTTGTCTCAACTATGTGGTTGTTCAAAACATCTATGCCAGGACAGCTCGACTTGACATGGCGAAAAAATGCAACAGTTGTTGCATAAAACGCAGGAAGTGTTATTGACTGTGGCCCCCTGTTAAGTTGCACATTAGGCATCAAATGGCGAAGGTGAGTACCCAGAAAGTAATATGCAAGCGTTCGTGCGGGAGATTCCTCCCCTTGCACTAGGCGCAAAAGGAAACGCAGTGCCAGCAGCCGACAGCGTATGGACACTGAAGGGAAAGCAAAGCCTCCTTGAGCACGCTGCTGTCCCAGTGCCGCGCGAGAGACCAACTCAGTGCCGCCTGACCAAAAAAAGGAACACAAAGCAGACTGCAGTGATCGCACGATACGTAAAGATGGTTGCACGACGTGAGAAAGGTACCAAATGCGACCGCAAAATACAGTCTGCGCAAGGTACCTCCGCTCAAGAAGCGGGAAGTCAAAATCCCGTGCATCCTGAATTTTCAGTCTTACTTCCTCGAGAGCGTTTAACCAAACAGATTCGCAAATGCCGTAGTGGTTGTATAAAATACCTAAAATACGAAGGGACGCGGCCGGCTGAATGGGAACACCGGCGCTAAGCCTGGAGTTTGGAGAGCCAATGAAGAAATACCGGGATTTGGAGATGTTCAACGCTGCACCTGAAATGTCGCCATACTGGGAAAATACATGCAGGCTGCGTGAAAGGCTATCTTCATCTGAAAGGTACAAGGTTATATCATCAGCGAAAGCTGTGACTTTCACGACACCGCTACCAGGAAGCGCAAGACCCCGGACACGTGAATCCGCGTCAAGAGCACGCAAGTATGGCTCAAGGCTGAGGACAAATAGCACAGGAGACAATGGACATCCCTGACGGACCCCACGTGTTATGGAAAAGGCAGCACTTTCCCAACCATCCAGAACTAGTGTGCTTTTCAGACCAGTGTACGTATTTTTAATCATTTCCACAAACGAATGAGAAAAGCCGAAGGCTGTGAGCACATTAAGATATACGCGTGCTCTAGTCGGTCAAACGCTTTTTCCTGGTCCAAAGACACAAGGATACCACGCGCAGATCGCGACAGAGTATAAGCTATGATATCCCGTGTGGTATATGACAAGCTGTGTATTTCTCGTCCAAGCACTGATGAAGTCTGGTGATGACCTACCAGGGTGTTCAACAGACCCCTCAAACGTTGAACGGCTACCGCCGCGAATATCTTATAGTCAACGTTGAGGAGCGTGATAGGTCTCCAATCTTCAGGATTAACAGAGGAAGCATCACCCTTTGGAATAAGCACAATGCGTCCATCTCGAAAACTTGATGGAAAGACACCGTCCTCGTAGCATCGCCGGATTACCGCGGTAAAGGTAGCACCAATCTCATCCCAAAATGTCAAGTAAAACTCAACAGGAAAACCGTCTGGCCCTGGGGCCGTTCCACGTTTCATAGATTTCAGTGCCGCCTTTACCTCTTCAGCCGACGGAGGGATGTGCAGGCAATCCGCAGCTTCTTGAGGAATACGGGGCAAACTTCTAAGCATTGGCGGTGTTTCATCACAGTTATTCCGCATGGCCGAACACTACATTGCTTCAAAATGCGCCAAGAAAACAGAACAATCACGCGTAGGAACCCGCTGCGCAAGTGGTATTTGTGCTGTCATAGAGACAGGTGGGTCTGATTGCCCAAAAAAGGAATGTCTCGCGTAGCGCAGCACCTCGGGATGTGCACATGGGTTGTGTCTACAGCGCCATGCTGCTGCCGCCAGGAACGAAGCAACAGTCAAGCGCTGAAAGCGTTCACGCAGTTCACGCTGTCACGCTCGTATCAGAGGAGAAGGCGTCTCGGCGCGCAAAGCAATGCGTAACTTCATCGCGGTATCAGCAAGCTCTTTTAGAAACGCGTCGACGAAGCGAACGCCCCTCTACTGCGCAGCGCAGGCGCCACTGTGTTTTAAGCGCATCCCAATCTTCAGAACCAGACGCCGTGAGCGACACACGTATTGCGCGTGACAAATCTGATCTTGAGCGCGCGTCCTGCAGGACGCGAACATCAAGACGCCATGGCTTTTCTGAAAAAGAAAATGGAACTTCGAGCTTCAAGACAATAGGCCGATGATCAGATACGTACACAGGAGAAGGTGGGAAGGACGGAACGCATAAATCAGAGACAAACGCCTCTAACGCTCGTGGATATAAGCCCGGTCGAGCCTGCTGGAGGATCGTCCACGTCGCCATGTCCAAACAAAGGTATTTTCGTGCACTACATTGTGCGCGTCTAGTAATGAACAGTGGTGGACAAGGCGACAAAGCTCGCGTGAATTCCAAGCAGACCGGCCCCAGCCAGGACCTTGTACATCGGTTCGCGTATTTAGAACGCAGTTGAAGTCGCCAATCGAAATGACATCACGACCGTCAAGAAAAAACACATCCAGGTCTCTAAAAAAGTCATTAGACTGTCCAGCTTGTGCTGGCCCATACACACACAGTATCCTTAATCTGAAAAAAAAGTAGCTACAGTCTAAAGCCAAAACCCTGCCCACGCCATCGTAAAAAGCATGATGATCCCTTAATAGAGCTTGGTTAAAAATAATAATACTTACTCCCGTAAAACGAGATGTAGCAAAAGAGAAATAACAACCTAGGTTGAACTTTTGTTTAAAAGCAAGCACGTCGGATAGCGAGAAAAAAATTGTTTCCTGGAGGCACGAAACATCACAATTTGCAGCGCAGGCGACACTAATCACTTCAGCCTGCTTTGCCGGACTGCGAAAACCCTGAACGTTCAGTGAAATAATAAGCAGTGTAGTAGCCATAATAAAAAGTAAAGACTAACCTGGACGCATAGTTCTAGACGGTGTCCTAGAAAGTGTCCAGGGGACACTTGCTCGACCAAACTACAACGCACTGTTCGACCCTCCAGAAGAGGGTCGAGGTTTTTTGGACCGTTGGGATTTACCACGGCCATCACTGCGTTGATCGGAGCAAGAGCTGGAAGTGTGCCCTCGCTTTGTTTCACGTGGAGCTCCCATTTCGACGTCAAAATCGGCAAGGCTAGACAGTCCGATGCTACTATCCAGTCGCAGGCTGAAGTCGTCTTCCGAAGACGTGTCCTGAGGAGGTAGGGACTGAGCCGCCGGCGAGCTTGGATCCACATTCTTGATGCTCCACGTCATCCCGTAAAAACCTCCGTGCTGTCTCTGGTGATACTTAAGAGATTGGCTGCCCATTTATATGACCTAACTTGTAGCCAACACAGTAAAGCCTAAGAAAAAAAAGTAAATTAATTCTCTCTTTTAACGTTTAACTGAACGATAACAAATTAGCTGCACAACTCCTAAGCGCCGCATTTCAAAGTAAAGCGCAGCAGTGCGCCGGGTTCATTTGGCATTGCCTTCTCATTCGCTTACCATGCTTAGTTTCTCGGTGCAAAGCTCAACCATGTCTTGAGGGAAACATCATCTGTCGAGCTTCATACAAACCACGCTATGGTTTTCGTTGGATTTGGCAGCTTGCTCGTCCAACACCACCCAGACTATTGACATAGTCTAGGTGGTGTTGGCTCGTCAAGCTTCTTATGCTCGCCCTCTGCCTGTTGTGGGAGGCGTGTGCACTAGTTCTCATTCCTCCCGCCAGAAGTGCCGCTGTGCTCTATCACAGCTTAGCTCCGCCCACTGAATCACGCAAGTGGCGCACCACCGCTCAGGCGGCAACCGCACGATTTCCGCACATTGCTTTGGTTAGAGATGGTCACTAGAGGACCACGTTTGTATACAGCACTCGCGTTTGGCGCGTATCCTTTTTCGTCGCTGATAGCTCAAAATTAGAGTGCAGCGTCACAATGGATGGCGGACCACGGAGGAGCCTGTGTCCAACCTTTTTTTTTTGCGAAGTAACCAAGAAGGTCTACCGATCACCGTCTGTAAAGCAATGTGAGTACTTCCGTTGCGCAAAACTCTATTGCTGCTGCAGCTGATGGTCATGAAATATAGTTGAGCTATTTCAGGGGCGAAGGACGTTAGGGTCTAGGCTTGTCCGTTATGAATTTTGCGTTGTCTGGTACAGCACACGTCAGCAACTCACTATAGACCATGACGATGACAATGGCACTGATGACAATGACAATGAAGAATAAGCGCGTTCGAGACCACACATTCTGTTTTCGCCATCACACCACATCATATGCAACGTACCAAAATATATCTTAACGATGATGATGATCATAGTAAAAAATAAGCACGTTCCAGACCACGCATTATCTTTTTGCCATGGATGAAAATTATCGTGAATGTGTCCTCACCCGCGAACAGCAAAGCAGCAATGCCGAAAACCATCTGCTATTTCGAACACGACAGCGTGGCAAGTGGTGACTCAGCATCTACGCAGACAGCAAGCTACCCGGCAAGCTACCCCTTCGGATCGTGGATGCTGGCGTTTTAAACTCGTAACTCTCAAGGCAACGTGTTTCGCTTTAAGTATTTCTTATAGAGAAGCTAATCATATACACACAGAAAGACAGTTAACTCGTTCTTTGCGCGTGCAAAGGCTGACTCAATGAACAGAGATTTTTCACCTTGAAATATTCAAGACAAGATGGATAAAGTAGACCAGTAACCATCTCTCAATGGAGGACTAAGGTCTAGGGACGTTATGGAGGGTGCTACAACCACGGCACACGAAGGAGTGAAAAACATTCGGGCCCCTTAAGCTTCGCCTTTAAGAGTTGAACACGATAACGAAATCCGGTCCCTAGTGCGCCCTTCAAACGCAAAGTGCATACTTATTAATATTTTTTTACACACACACACACACACACGAACATACACGCGTGTGCGTGCGTGCGTGCGTGCGTGCGTGCGTGCGTGCGTGCGTGCGTGCGTGCGTGCGTGCGTGCGTGCGTGCGTGCGTGCGTGCGTGCGTGCGTGCGTGCGTGCGTGCGTGCGTGCGTGCGTGCGTGCGTGCGTGCGTGCGTGCGTGCGTGCGTGCGTGCGTGCGTGCGTGCGTGCGTGCGTGCGTGCGTGCGTGCGTGCGTGCGTGCGTGCGTGCGTGCGTGCGTGCGTGCGTGCGTGCGTGCGTGCGTGCGTGCGTGCGTGCGTGCGTGCGTGCGTGCGTGCGTGCGTGCGTGCGTGCGTGCGTGCGTGCGTGCGTGCGTGCGTGCGTGCGTGCGTGCGTGCGTGCGTGCGTGCGTGCGTGCGTGCGTGCGTGCGTGCGTGCGTGCGTGCGTGCGTGCGTGCGTGCGTGCGTGCGTGCGTGCGTGCGTGCGTGCGTGCGTGCGTGCGTGCGTGCGTGCGTGCGTGCGTGCGTGCGTGCGTGCGTGCGTGCGTGCGTGCGTGCGTGCGTGCGTGCGTGCGTGCGTGCGTGCGTGCGTGCGTGCGTGCGTGCGTGCGTGCGTGCGTGCGTGCGTGCGTGCGTGCGTGCGTGCGTGCGTGCGTGCGTGCGTGCGTGCGTGCGTGCGTGCGTGCGTGCGTGCGTGCGTGCGTGCGTGCGTGCGTGCGTGCGTGCGTGCGTGCGTGCGTGCGTGCGTGCGTGCGTGCGTGCGTGCGTGCGTGCGTGCGTGCGTGCGTGCGTGCGTGCGTGCGTGCGTGCGTGCGTGCGTGCGTGCGTGCGTGCGTGCGTGCGTGCGTGCGTGCGTGCGTGCGTGCGTGCGTGCGTGCGTGCGTGCGTGCGTGCGTGCGTGCGTGCGTGCGTGCGTGCGTGCGTGCGTGCGTGCGTGCGTGCGTGCGTGCGTGCGTGCGTGCGTGCGTGCGTGCGTGCGTGCGTGCGTGCGTGCGTGCGTGCGTGCGTGCGTGCGTGCGTGCGTGCGTGCGTGCGTGCGTGCGTGCGTGCGTGCGTGCGTGCGTGCGTGCGTGCGTGCGTGCGTGCGTGCGTGCGTGCGTGCGTGCGTAGGTAAACAAGAGACAAATAAAACGTAAATATGTACATTTTGCATATTTACATGTTGGCATGCCATTTCTGCCGGCGCATCGACAGATCAGCCTACCAATACCAGGCCGGCCGAAAGACAAGTTTCACTCGTCCGTCATAGACCGACACAAAAGGGCAAGACCAGTGCCGAAGAAATTCCTCTTCACCGAGGAAGAAGAGCTCCTCCGACAAAACAGACAGCAGCTCCGAGTACAATCGTTCTAGGACCGGGTAGAGCGCGCGGCGGCGGCGGCCCGCTGCAACCGCCTCGCAGCGGTTGCGCCAGAGGCAGAAAGCGCCGGCAACAATGAGAAGACAAGCGAAGCGGCCTCGCGAACAACGCCCCCAAGAAACGAAGCGATTTACTCTGAGGCAGTGAAATTCAGCATGTACGGCTCTCCAAAAAACGCGACCAATGATACAATGCCTCAGAAAATGCTGATTTGTTTCCCGAAGGGAGCAGTTCGGACATGTTGCTGACTGGACTATTCTCCACCTTTCGAGGCGGTCTAGAGTGGGAAGTACACCCCATCCCAGGCGCCACATGAAGTCCCGAAGGTGTCCAGGCAGAAAAGAAGCCGTTAAGGAGCTCCAAGACACCCGTCTAGAGCGAGCACGGCGGGCTGGCGGGACCAACGGAAGCAACAAAGCAGCAGTTGTCTCAACTATGTGGTTGTTCAAAACATCTATGCCAGGACAGCTTGACTTGACATGGCGAAAAAATGCAACAGTTGTTGCATAAAACGCAGGAAGTGTTATTGACTGTGGCCCCCTGTTAAGTTGCACATTAGGCATCAAATGGCGAAGGTGAGTACCCAGAAAGTAATATGCAAGCGTTTGTGCGGGAGATTCCTCCCCTTGCACTAGGCGCAAAAGGAAACGCGGTGCCAGCAGCCGACAGCGTATGGACACTGAAGGGAAAGCAAAGCCTCCTTGGGCACGCTGCTGTCCCAGTGCCGCGCGAGAGACCAACTCAGTGCCGCCTGACCAAAAAAAGGAACACAAAGCAGACTGCAGTGATCGCACGATACGTAAAGATGGTTGCACGACGTGAGAAAGGTACCAAATGCGACCGCAAAATACAGTCTGCGCAAGGTACCTCCGCTCAAGAAGCGGGAAGTCAAAATCCCGTGCATCCTGAATTTTCAGTCTTACTTCCTCGAGAGCGTTTAACCAAACAGATTCGCAAATGCCGTAGTGGTTGTATGAAATACCTAAAATACGAAGGGACGCGGCCGGCTGAATGGGAACACCGGCGCTAAGCCTTGAGTTTGGAGAGCCAATGAAGAAATACCGGGATTTGGAGATGTTCAACGCTACACCTGAAACTTCGCCATACTGGGAAAATACATGCAGGCTGCGTGAAAGGCTATCTTCATCTGAAAGGTACAAGGTTATATCATCAGCGAAAGCAGTGACTTTCACGACACCGCTACCAGGAAGCGCAAGACCCCGGACACGTGAATCCGCGTCAAGAGCACGCAAGTATGGCTCAAGGCTGAGGACAAATAGCACAGGAGACAATGGGCATCCCTGACGGACCCCACGTGTTATGAAAAAGGCAGCACTTTCCCAACCATCCAGAACTAGTGTGCTTTTCAGACCAGTGTACGTATTTTTAATCATTTCCACAAACGAATGAGAAAAGCCGAAGGCTGTGAGCACATTTAAGATATACGCGTGCTCTAGTCGGTCAAACGCTTTTTCCTGGTCCAAAGACACAAGGATACCACGCGCAGATCGCGACAAAGTATAAGCTATGATATCCCGTGTGGTATATGACAAGCTGTGTATTTCTCGTCCAAGCACTGATGAAGTCTGGTGATGACCTATTAGGGTGTTCAACAGACCCCTCAAACGTTGAACGGCTACCGCCGCGAATATCTTATAGTCAACGTTGAGGAGCGTGATAGGTCTCCAATCTTCAGGATTAACAGAGGAAGCATCACCCTTTGGAATAAGCACAATGCGTCCATCTCGAAAACTTGATGGAAAGACACCGTCCTCGTAGCATCGCCGGATTACCGCGGTAAATGTAGCACCAATCTCATCCCAAAATGTCAAGTAAAACTCAACAGGTAAACCGTCTGGCCCTGGGGCCGTTCCACGTTTCATAGATTTCAGTGCCGCCTTTACCTCTTCAGCCGACGGAGGGATGTGCAGGCAATCCGCAGCTTCTTGAGGAATACGGGGCAAACTTCTAAGCATTGGCGGTGTTTCATCACAGTTAGTCCGCATGGCCGAACACGACATTGCTTCAAAATGCGCCAAGAAAACAGATCGATCACGCGTAGGAAGCCGCTGCGCAGGTGGTATTTGTGCTGTCATAGAGACAGGTGGCTCTGATTGCCCAAAAAAGGAATGTCTCGACCATACCTTTCTCCCCTTGAATTCTCCCCTTTCTTCCCCTGAATTTCTCCCCAGAAAAGAAACATGTGCAGAATGACAAAATAAGGCAGATGCAAGATGACCTCGCTCGTGCACTTCGCACAGCAAAATGCTACTATTTCAAAATATCACTTCCTAACTTCATAAAAAAGTGAGCCTGATAAGTTCTGGCACTACATAAATGATAGCAAGAAACCAGTTACTCAAATACCAACTGACGGGAAGCCGGTGAGAGATAAGAGTGAGATTGCTCAACACTTCAACAACTATTTTTGAAGCGTATTCTCTAGTGCAACTGTATGCGCCTGTGACGGCACACTCCATAAACTATTACGTACGAGTTTTGTTTCGTATGCTGGGGTACTTAATATGCTACTTACTTTGAAAATTAAGAATTTTTTTGGTCCCGATGAAATCCCTAACATATTTCTCAAGCGATATGCCGACATTCTTGCCAACTTTTTTGTACTTTTGTTTCGTGTCTCAGTCATTACTGCACAGCTGCCTATAGGACACTTATACAAAACTATCGTCCCATTTCACTGACATACCAATGCTGCAAACTAGTGGAACAAATTATAGCTAACTGTGTTCAGGAATTTCTGGAAAAGTATGCTGCACTAACAGAACATCAGCATGGCTTTCGAAAAGAGTGTTCAACGATAACCCAACTAATAACAGTAGTTCCTTCATTTGTTTCATCTCTTGATTTTAATGTCCTAGTAGATGTAATATTTATTAGCTTTAGCAAAGCTCTCGAAAAAGTTCCGCACGATAGACTAATCATAAAGCTTAGAATTCTTAGGGTCTCTGAACACTTCATCAGATGGATTACTGCTTACCTAACTAACAGGAAGCAATATATTGACATTAGAGGTAAACGTTTTTAAAATTTGGCAGTCACTTCGGGTTTGCCACAAGGCAGTGTCCTAGGCCCCTGCTTTTTTTCGTTTATATCAATGATATTGTTAACGTAGTAAGCCCTTGTGTTCAAATTCAATTATTTGCAGAGGACTGTGCAGTATTCGAAGAAGTTTTTCATATCGATGATCAGAATAGCAGCATAAATAACGTATTGCAGGAGTGCGAAAAATGGCGAATGGTTTTGAACGCCGATAAAGCCGTACTGCTCCCTATAACGAGTAAAAAAACACCCCTGCCTTTTACTTACCAGCTTGGTTCTTCGCCACTTAGGCAAGTCGTTAGCTATAAATACTTAGGTCTTACAATAACAACTACCTTATCGTGGAATAAACATATGAATATTATTTCCTCCTCAGCGTTCACAAAGCTCTTCTTTCTAAAGCATAAGCTTCATAATGCCCGAGCAATGTTAAACTACTGGCCTATTAGTCTTTAATAAGACCTAAATTAGAAAACGCCATTGCAGTATGGGACCAATAAACTCAAACTATCAAGTGCAAGGAAAGAATTCAGAGGAAAGCCGTCCGGTTCATTTTTAACAAGTTCTCACGGGTCGACTCTCTTTCAAAAAATAATGAAGGCCAATAGCATTTCCCTTGTAAGCACATGTAGAAAACAGATAAGAATTGACCTTCTTTCTCTTCTTCTGAACCATGAACTTGCGGTACCTGACATCACTATCATGCAGACCCACAAGGCATCATCACGCCAAATCTCTAACACCTCATTTCAGCAGGACAGACGCATGTACTCATATTTTCCAGTCACGGTCTCAGATCGGAGCGGAAGAACTCAGGCATCCTCATAGAATCTATTTCTCCTTTGCTCTATATAGCATTGTCTTGCAAATCCAGGTTCCCGATCTTTTATTACAGCGTTTTTTCTTTTCTTTCTTTTTCTTCTTGTATGTGCTGTACTTATTGTATACATATGTATTCATTGTTTTCTTGGCTCTGACAGTGAAAATTCTTGTGTTTTTTGTCTTGCAGTTTATATGTATTTATTTTTACTTTAATCGCACAACATATGAAGTATGAATTTGTGGTGCTTTTTTTCTGTTTTGTCTGGTACATTCGTTATTACGAAATATGTTTCCATGTCGCTCCTTGTGTTCACTATGAGTGTATGAAACTTTCACCTCAAACAATTTTTATGCCACTTATCGTTTACGACGCAGTGTAGAGTGCGCATTGTATAAGCAGCATTGTATATTGTCTCTTCGCTGTAGTATAAACATTGTTGGAAGTGGTGCTGTCGTCTTTAACACTATCTTGTCCGTCGTCGTCTTCGCGTCGATTACATCAGATTGTGCAATACCAACACACCAACTTAACCACTCTAGCGCACATGTCCTGTCATTTTCCCTCAAAAGACTGCTCTTTAGACCACAGGCTCTGATGACCGGCTGTGGCCGGTAGACCGGGCCTGCCTGGAGACGCTGATCGTGCCCTGTGGAGAGCACCTAAGGCTCTAAGAATATTTAAATTCAGATATATGCTGCAAGCGAAGCTTGTATTGAAGGACTGAGCTTTTATTGATTGTGTGGCTGCTAGTGTTCTGATGTACATTGCTCACCCACAAGAAACCCTCCCCACCCAAAGCCAACGCTCGCACACCAAAAACAATAATAAACAAGAGGAAATAAATTTACTATCTGCATGTGGGGTTTTAGCTGGTTTGAACGTAGGTTCTTGCATGTTCTGAAAGCGTGTGCCTTGGAACACTAGGCCATTCACCCATGCTTGCCCGATTTAGAGTAAATTAGCCTATAAAGCACTCTACCGATGGCATAGAAAAAAAACAAGAAATCAAAAGGCCTGCGTGGAAAACGCAGCGCAAACTGGAATAGTGGCATTTCTAGAACTCACTTGGGGCAATTACTGCCGGTACACTGTCAGCGCACCCACTGCGCCATAGACCATCACAACTTTTTGAGTAGGAATGCATCTACCATACCACCATTCGTTCTTCCTCGAATAGCGCAACATGCCTGCTGTCGGCGTTGTCTCGCCAATGCACGATGCGATAGCTTGTGTGCAGCGCATGCAAGTTGAAACTTTTCTGCTTTGCTATCGTGATCATTATTTACGCTTTGTTAGAACTGAATGAGCGAATGTTTCGTGAAGTGGTTAAGCGTCCTCGCACGGGCAGCCATTACGCCACGTTGCATGCGAACCTCCAGAGTTCGACGTGCTATTGTGTACGTTTAAACGTGTAGGTCTAGCTCGACGGTGAAGCGTAGAAAATTGCGGTACTTTTATCAGTGATGCAGCCGTGGTCTTAACTTGTAATTGAGTGCGGAGATTTTGTGTGGTGAACAGTACACATGCGGTAGTAGCATAAACACGGAACGCAATGTTTCATCATTGCAGAGCTCTCCGTTGTGACGCCGAAATTGTAGACGCATGAAAGTAACATCTCTTGCTGCCTGCCATCGTCCAAATTACTCTTGCAGTAGATGGAGACCGGGCTTGTTGGCCCTTTTCATCATACGATCAGGCTAAGTCAGCTTGACAGTGGCGTTTTTTGTTGCGAAAACAGAGTGATCGAACTGAAAACCTTAAGGTATCTGTTCCCAACTTTGTTTATAGCTTTCACAGATTGAAACAGCAAGCAGTAGGTTATAATGAGTGCTGTAATTTATGTTGTAAATGGTGCCTGATCTACATGAGCAGTTCTTTGAAATTAAGCACTACACAAATTTATCCCTCTTTTTATACGTCTTGCGGCAAATTACACAAAATTGAGGTGCGTAAGTGCTTTAGAACGACGTAAGAAGGCTGCAAGCCATGTCGCACGGCTGCAAACTCACACACGTGAAATAGACCTTATGCTCACTTATGGTGATAGCATTGCTAGCAACGTGTTCAATGTGTAGCAGCTACTGAAGGGGTTCGTGGCCAGTTTGAGCAACGAAGCAGATTTTTCCTCCGAATAAAGAGAGCAGATGAATTATAGTAGGAAGAAGCTTAAGTTTCTTTCCAAGTCAACTGTATACGTTGCATAAGACAGTATGGCGTCCCTACGCGCACGAGTCCAAGCAACTACAGTGGAAGACATATGTACTGTCCCTGCTCAAACTCCGCAGTAATATAGTCGTCAACATGGTGCTATGAACCGAAGTTATGGGCCGTCGTTCTGCCGCCCATCTTTTGTATGTTCGTGGCATACCCATTTCTGGAACCTGCCTTTATCATTCTTTATTGCACGCCTATAAATCCGGAGAGGCACTAAACTACTAGGCTTGTGTCTCATGAAGGCAATCTTGGATGCACACGCTGTCACGAGTAATGAAGATTAATTCAGGACTGCAAATAAAGAAAATACCCTCTATTGAGTGGAGTTGCTTGGTTTACACAGAGGTCACAGCGCATAAAGTGGAAGTTTAGTGCAACGAATCACAGATCGGAAAATTGGTAGAAAAGCGTTTTTCGCCGTCTAACTTATTGCGTTTTGTTTCAGGTGTAAAAATTCTTTTTGTCACAGAACCAATCTGGAAACTATTGTGGCAGGTGTATAGCCTAGGCCCGGAAGAATTTCCATCATAACTTGGAATGGTGACACAGACATTGTGTTCAGTCTTATCAGGACACACTCTTTCATTGATTTCATATTACATTCATTATTTTAAGGTATCTGTTTGTAGCACAACCTAAGCGAAAAAAAAAGTTAATAAATCGGAAGCAACGTGCAGAAGTAGAACCCGCAGATAATCATGAACCCAACACTACAAGCAATTAGTGAAGCGAGGGGCACATGCCAGAGTAAGTACAAATCAAGGGTGAATGGAGTGCCAACAATAATAACACCTAGAGTTTAGCGTCCCAAAACAACGATACAATTGCGATCGATGCCGTAAGAGAGGCCTACAGAAATTTCGACGCCCTGTGTTTCCAACTGTGCATTGACATTGCACAGTACACGGGCCTTTACCGATTCGCCCCCATCGAAATGCGACCACCGCGGTTGGGATCTAGCCCACGACCCGAGGCTTCAGGCGAGTATTGCCATCGTGAAGCGAAGTATATATTGGGTAAGGTATTAAACAACGTGTGACTCGTGTTTACATTTCTAGTTTGCTGTATCTCAAAGCAGTGTGGTTGCGCACCTTAACTTTCATTTTAATATTTGTGCGAAATTGCCAATTATGCGGAAGTTGTTGCAGAGGCATTGAAGAGAACACTAAGAGATAGAGTACCCAAATTGAATAAAAAAGCTACATTACAGATTTCCTACATTATAATTACGTTTCTTAAATTTTTTTTCCGCCCCACCGCAGTGGTCTAAGGGCTAAGGTACTCAGCTGCTGACCCGCAGGTCGCGGGATCAAATCCCGGCTGCAGCGGCTGCATTTTCGATGGAGGCGGAAATGTACGCCCTTGTGCTCAGATTTGGGTGCACGTAAAAAACCCCCTCAGCTGATCTAAATTTCCGGAACCTTCCACTCCAGCGTCTGTCATAAGTATATGGTGGTTTTGGGACGTTAAACCCCACATATCAATCAATCTTTTATTTGATTGTTTTTTTAAAAAGGTGACGGAAGCGACGTAACTGAGCGCAATAGCTATAGACGGTTTCAAAATTTAAAGCGTTGTGCCCCCAAAGAGCTTCCGGTCACCTCATTTGCCGGCTCATAACGTCAAAACTGGAAGGTCTTTCTCACATTTTTTCAAGGGAATCTAAAGTTTCTTGTTAGTTTTCCAGATAAATGAACGTGCGTAATGTTCAAGGCAATCTGTTGTAGTTCTTTTGTAAATCATAAACATTTATTTGAATACGTTTTGGCAAAAAACGGAAGTGGGAAAAATTAGCGGGCTAATTTCTAACGCTCTTCTTGCCCACATATGCTAATCAGGCACATCGGTGGACGAAACCAGAAGTCATCAAGGGTCTGTGTTTGTGAAGTATGAAAGGGTTCATAACAATCGATGCTCCTTCAACTCAGCATTTCCGATGGAGGCGGAAATGTTGTAGGCCCTTGTGCTCAGATTTGGTTGCACTTTAAAGAGCTCAAGGTGGTCGAAATTTCTGGAGCCCTTCACTACGGCGTCAATCATAATTATATGGTGGTTTTCGGAAGTTAAACCCCACATATCGATCAATCAATCTCCTTCAACTCAGCGTCCTTGAGATCAACAACATCTTGAAACGTTGGTTAACCAAGTTGTTTTTTTTGTCCTGCACATAATGTGTCACCCTTGGAAGGAGCTAGACGGGGTGAGAGGTGAATTCCAAGTAGCATGAACTCGTTAATTAGAGGGGCACTCATATGCCACCCCAATGATTTAATAAACAGAACCATTGAGCTCGGTGTGAGGTAAGCTGCATCCATAAACTCAACGCTACGCAAACTACCTTGTGACCAGAAGACTGTTAAGGGCAGCGCGAGTTAAGTGCGGCAAAGTGCGGGGCAAGCCATTACACGGACATTTACTATTCCACCCCCGCATCGGGTGCGGCAAGCTTGCATCCCGCTTATCTGGCTTCGCCAATAGCGGCCGAGCCGGATAGCACGAGTTGTCTAGCGCTCTCTTCTGAAAAACGTGACGAAGCAAGTTACTTGGGCGCCTTTAAGACTTTTCGAACACACATACACACTTACAGACGTACACGTTGCTCTTCCTTGCGTCATTTTAGATGTGAACGTTATCACAATGGCGCTGCAAGCGCCTGCCTGAACGGCCGGAACCGACTTCACTGCTGTTTGCTCGCGCTTTTGTAATGAACTATATATGGCTGTAAGAAACTTTTAACCCATAACACAGGCAAGCCTCTGTGGGGATAAAAGAAAGTGTTGGTTTAGTATAGGTCAAGCATTCCACATATGCGTCAGTGGTAGCAAACTAAATTATGTCGGTGTGCCAACACCTTTATATCGAGCTGTTTCACAAGGAAAGAGCGTCCTGGGTGCGTCATAGGAGTCGTACATAATATGACCATCATAAGAAACAGCTCGGTGCGTCTTAGGTGCGTAATAGGAGTTGTATAACAATATCACCGTTCCGCGCACCACGATAGTGCTGCGCACAGGCAATTTTTACATCGCGCTGGTGCTCAAGTTTCAATGCGCCACGCGTAGCCGTAAGGCTTGGCCGTTAAAACAAGTTCACGAAAGCAGCGATTTGTCGCGGGAAGTGTTTTTACATGAAGGAACCTGACTCGTGGTATTGAGCTCAATGTATAAATTTCGAGAATAACACGTCGCGCTGGCTGACACGTAGTACCAATGTAAAGAGATGATGAGTTTTTGTGGATAACTCATACAATACATGGGCAAAATCACGCTGTGTTCTTTTAGGTCACTACCGTATTTAGTTTGTTGCAACAAATAGTCAAAATTGATGCAGCATGTCCTTGTTTGCATGAAATGAACTCCTGGGGAAGTGCAACTGATCAAGGAACGAATGCAAAATACGGGCCATCAGTAACAGCCAACGGCAATGCAACCGAAAAAAGTCGTAGGCGGCTAGATAGATAGATACGCTCAAAGGCGCCGAAGCTCGCTAACAAATGCTTCGTGGCACCATTACACCTTTCAATAAAGTTAAAAAAACCAAAACAAAACGGGCGCATCTTCTTAATAAAGCGACGATTTTTGTATTATACCACTTTCGTACCGCATAAAGACCATCGATTATATTTAGGCTTCCTTTTGGAAAAGGTTAACATATCACTTAGTTTCGTCTTACATGCAACAGGTTTTCATATCATGCTGAGCATTGTCTAAAACAGTTTATCGAGTGAGTGGAAAAGCTCAGCTACTTTTGATTTCAGTAACACCGAAAGTTGGGCGAGTTGGTGATAGTTCATGATTACAAATAAGCAGCGCACGACGTTTTACAAAAGAGAGACGATAGGGACACCGCTGCACTCTCAACTAGTTTATTTCGTAAACGACTTTGGTTATTCCGGTCCTGAAAAATACCGGTCTTTGGCCTAAACGTCGACAATAAATCTTTACTTTGTTTCTGCATGGGTGCAAGTGTGGCCACAACAAACGAAGTTGAACATTTAAATATATATATATATATATATATATATATATATATATATATATATATATATATATATAGTACACATGCTTCTTAGTGCGTGTGTTGGGGGTATCATTTCGTAGAGCCACTCCGGTGTCTGAAAGCTCGGCCGACCAAAATGGTCCTCACTCGAGGCTTTCTCCTGCTTAATTGCCACGCGTTATCGCGCGCTTAATAACAAGCTCATTTAAGCATGATCGAGCGCTCTGGACACCAGGTATATATATAATACATCTCCCTCGAAAGACAGCTTACAAGGAACAGGCGCCCACACAATAAAACGCATGGTATATAAATCATTCAGTCGTAACTCGCTTACGATGTCATACGCGGCTGGCCGACCTCGTGTGGTGCGACGCAGGCAAGAGCGTATGTGAATTGAGTTTGTCTCTCTTTGCCCAACTCGTTCCATTTGCCTTTCTTTCTGGTAGGAACGATGATTTACGCTGAAACACCGTCCGTTTTTCCGCTTGACTCGCGACGACGATGGCGAAGGTGTCGGGTGCTTTGTGCGGTGATGAATTGCGCCACAGGGATTGCCTCGCGGTCGAACGTTTTTCCCCCCGCATAATGGCACGGACGTTTTTTTCCGAAGAATTATTGTCTTTTTTTAACCGTGCAACGTGAGGTGTAACAAGTTTGAGAGACTGAACATGAAAATTGGCCTTGCCGAGCGATTTCTTTCTAACATTGAATATCGTCACTCATGTGGGGCATAAAGTACGATAGAACAAGTTTGTCTGTTGTAATTATTTCTCATTTAAAGTGCGACGAACAAGAGGTGCTGGCTCGTTCAGCTGCTGAGGCTTCAACATTTGGCATAATATTCGCAACAATAAACGCAACTGACGTAAAAAGAAATAGAACACGCAGGAACACGCTGGGAGTTTAGTCGTCTCGCACTAGCTAAACACCCAAGAAATTCACATGACAGTAAAGAGAAATCGGAGAACTTTTAGCTTCGCCTTTAAGAGTTGAAGAGTTGAGCGCGATAGAGATATTTTGTTTTAGTGCGTAGTTCAAAGACTCAGTCTACGAAACCTTTTCGAATTTGCTAAGCACCCACTACGTAGCCTTAAGGATGTAGTACCGAGATTGATTGATTGATATGTGGGGTTTAACGTTCCAAAACCACAATATGATTATGAGAGACGCCGAAGTGGAGGACTCCAGAAATTTTGACCACCTGGGGTTCTTTTACGTGCACGCAAATGTGAGCCCATGGGCCTACATCATTTCGGCCTCCATCAGAAATGCAGCCACTGCAGCCGGGATTCGATCCCGCGACCTGCCGGTCAGCAGCCGAGTACCCTTAGCCAGTAGACCACTGCGGTGGGGCGATGCAGTAACGAGTGGTATTTTCTAGTGGGTGACTGGCTTTAATGTCTGAAGTCATTATGATAGTGACTTCAAAAGTGAATGCGTTGCAAATAAACTGCTCGTTCCCGACGAGCAGTGTTTTCGATACCATAACGTGTGTAGACTTTTACTGAGGAACTCTTTGTAAGAGTGGCTCCAAGTACACCAAATCGTTTGACCTATCACTAGCGAAATTGGTGACAAGGCAGGTGAGACTTTTTACGAAAAAGACATGGTCAAGTTAGCTCTACAGAAATAGGAGTGGGGATAAAATATATTTGTCGTGCATTGTACACCACGTAGCAATTCTGGATTGAACTTGCATTGCAAGTTTATTGTCGACAAAGATACTAATGTACTTGATTTTTCTTTGTTTTTGCTTCGCAATCTAAAGGTGGGTTACTTGAAAGACAAAGCACATAAAAAAGATTTTCTTATCTCACAAAGATGACGGATTTAAATGCTCCAGCTGACGTACAGTACTAGTATCATCATAAAAGGTAGAACAATGGCATGAATCAATAGGCATATTGATTTGCCCCCTCTACGCCTGATTCGCGTAGGGTAGTAAACAGTGGGAAGGTTACGGGGTTGGTGTGCACCATCGACGAGTTCTTTTGCGTCCACTTTCATCCGTTTCACCTCTACGTCATATTTATGAAATGCGAAGCATTTCTTAGCGAACTTCAGCGACTTTGGGGGTATCTATCTATCTATCTATCTATCTATCTATCTATCTATCTATCTATCTATCTATCTATCTATCTATCTATCTATCTATCTATCTATCTGTCTGTCTGTCTGTCTGTCTGTCTGTCTGTCTGTCTGTCTGTCTGTCTGTCTGTCTGTCTGTCTGTCTGTCTGTCTGTCTAGCCGCTTAATAATATTAGCTCTCCTGGCCGCTTCGATAATGGTATCGATACCAAACTTGGTATTCCATAAGATGACTGTATGAAGAACATATTTGACTAGTCATAACATGAAAATCTTGATATGTATGCCATGAATGTCATGATTTATATTTCATGGTCTTGCTGCTTTGGCGGTGGTTTTGTTCACATAAAATGTTGCAAAATTGTATGGTATGACATGACTCCATGTCCAACTCAAGCAACATGCCCTAATATGAGAATAATGGTATCGGTGTCATGTAACAACATGACTACATGCCACAGTTATGATGCACTCGCGGCCGTTTCGCTAGCTTCACATCTACTAAATTTGGTATTACGGAACATCAATAGATGACGAAAGTATATGACTGGTGCTAGCTTGATAATCATGACACGCGTGCCATGTAAGAACATGACTACATGCCACGGTCATGATGCACTCGCAGCTGTTTCGCTAGCTTGACTTATACCAAATTTGGTATTATGGGATGCCAACGGATGACAAATGTATGTGACTGGTGCAAACATGATAATCATGAGATGCGTGTAATGTAACAACATTACTTCATGCCTCATACAAGGCACCAACACGTTCGCGTCACGCCGGCGATGCCACGCCAAGTGCCTAGCTGCCTTGCTTTGACGCATGCGAGTTTCAACGCGCCCGGCGTCCTTCCATCACGAAGAGAGGCAGACGCAGTGCAGTCTAAGTTGAGCTGGGAAATGTCATCGGCTCGAAATGCAGCATGTTGCATTTCGCGCCGCTTGACGCCGAGCCGCGCTGACGGACGCTGGTCGCGCTGGTCGCGCCGGTCGCCCCTGGCGTCAGACTATAGAGCGCTCGCGTTTTGCTAGTGTAGCGTCACTGCGCCAAGCGTGCGTACTCATCAACGCTACGTCGGAGTATACTGGGCCCATCATGATGTGCTCGCAGCCGTTTCGCTATCTCCACATATACCAAATTTAGTATTACGTGACGTCAACGAATGACGAAAGCATATGACTGGTCAAGCATGATAATCATGACGTGCTTGCCATGTAAGAACATGACTACATGCCATGCTCATGATGCACTCATGGCCATTTCGCTAGCTTCATATATACCAAATTTGGTATCACATGACGTGAGTAAACGACGAAGGTAAATGACATGCCCCAACATGATAATCATGATATGCGTGCCATGTAAAGCATGACTACGTGTTACGCTCATAGCGTGCTCTCGGTCATTTAACTAGTTCCACATATACCAAATTTGGTGTTACGTGACGTAAATGGACGATGAATGTAAATGACAGGTGCAAAAGTGATAGTCATGATATGAATGCCATGTGAAATATGACTACATGCTACGCCGATAGCGCACTCGCGGCCATTTTGCTAGCTCAACATATACCAAAGTTGGTATTACGTGATGTGAATAGACAACAAAAGTAAATGACACGTCCAAACATTATGATCATGGGAGATGATTTTGGGAGATGATTTAGAATCCAACCAAATGTTTTTGAAGAAACCCGACGTTTCGAAGCCGACTTGATTCCTTCCTCAGGGTTGACTGTGGAGACTGAGTAGCAGCGGCGTCTTCAAAGCACTCGCGGGGTAGATAATGACCCCGTCTCTCTCTCTCGTTCAGCCGTAGAGCGCAGTCCATGCGTATGCACTGGGGGAAGGGTTCCGAGAGAACGGTTGATGTTATGGGCTGTTCTCTGTATCTGCCACGACTCGAGTAGTAACCATCTCCTCCAGTTTAGATCGCTTTCAAGGATGACTGTTGCTTCGAAATTTATCCGGTGATCCAACGTCTCAGCATGTTCGGCGACTGCGCTGCGCTTAGAAGTGTGGCAGCTTGGGCTAGTTGGTACGGCATGACGATAGTCATAGCGCGAGAACAAAACGACGACACAGAGACACGTGTCTTTCGTGTCCTTGTTGTCTCTGTGTCGTCGTTTTGTTCTCGCGCTGCGCTGTTTGTAGAGCTTCCGCACATTGTTGGCGTGTTGCTTCAGTCGTTCCGGTAGGTTTTTTGTCTCGCCGATATACGTAGAAGGGCATTCAGCGCACAGAAGTTGCTAAACAACACCGGGGGTCCTGTCCATTGTTGGCCGGTCGTTTGGGCGGGGTCGGAGCCGGCCCAGCGTACACGATGGCACGTGAGCGATGCGAACCCTTTTCTTCTTGAAGGTCCGCGCCAACATCTCGCTGGTTCTCTCAACGTATGGTACCGGTACGTGTTTCGGGGGGCTAACAATTAAGTTTGATTGGGGTTTTCATACCCTCTGTTGCTTTGCGCAGCAGGTAATGTCTCGAAAGAAGTTTTTTAGGTGTTCATTTTTTCTGAGGTCCGCAGTTACGCGAGCCTCTTTTTTGTTTCCCTCTGTGTCATTAGAGCACAAGTTATGAGCTCTCTGGAGTAGCGTGATCACAACCGAGGCCTTGTGGTAGGCGGGGTGGGAAGAATCATATTGAAGGTAGCAGCCAATGTGCGTTGGCTTCTTGTGAACGGAGAACTCCAGGCCGTTGCACTTTCTTGCCACCTGGACGCCGAGAAAGGGCAGGCCGCGGTCGCTTTCACACTCGATCGTGAATTGTATGGCTGGTTGCACTGAATTTTGGTGCTGTTCGAAGCTTTCAACTTCAGACATCTTCATGACGCAAACGCAATCATCCACATAACAGAGAAAAAGCTTGGGTCACGGTGAGAAGGAGCTGAGTGCTTTCTCTTCTATGTACTTCATGGTCAGGCTTGCCATCATGACGCAGATAGAAGCTTCCATCGCGGTTCCGCTGTTCTGTCTGAAAATAGTTCCTTTGTAGGAGAAGTACGTACTGGACATGCAGAACTCCAGTAGACGGCAGAGCTCGTCAACCGCCAAAAAAGTCCTTTCACTCAGGCTTGCGTCCCTCTCAAGGCATGCGTATCATGCAAAGCTTGACTACATGCTACGCTCATAGCCCGCTTGCGGCCGTTTTGCTAGCTATACACACACCAAATCTGGTATCAAGTGGTGTGAATAGATGATGAAAGTAAATGACACGTGCAAATATAATAGTCATGACATGGAAGTGATGTACGGCATAATATACGTCCGCATTGAAAATATGTGCTGATTTAAAGTGACATATCAACCTTCTTAATTTGTGCTTCGCATATCATCGATTCTCACTGTACGTTGAATCTACGAATGTTTCGGAACAGCTTCTTGCTCTCCTATAGTATAGTTAATCATTCTCCAATTTGTTGAACATACACAAGCTGAACATGTCACGTGGATCTATAGTTGCGTGTAAACTTATACAGCGTGTCAGCCGAACGCTGTTGTCCTCTTGTCTCACGCCATCATTTTTTTTCAACAGGGCCTCATTGGGTGTAATGCCCACGGGACGGCTTTATGCTCTACCATAGTAGAGTACCTAGTCCTCAAAATTCTTAACCTCTTTTTCCAAATGAAAAGCTTTTGTGATCTCCCATAGTAGAGTACCTTGTACTCTACATCGTAACCCACCTTTTCTAAACACATGTTTTCTTCCTTGTATGTGCCACCGAAGTGATTTTCTACAGCAGGCAGCTGCAATAACCTGAAGTGCTTTTACTAGTACGCAATAAACTTCCCTATTTCAAGCTTATCTGTAAAAGAAAAAGTTGCTGACTCACTATGGCGACTTACAGCCTAAGATTATACGTAAGCTCTGCCCACAGCCTGGGTGGAATAGTTATGCAAAATATTCTACCCAGGAATATTTTGCATAAATGTCCCACTGATTGTAATCGCCTAGTTACGGGACTTCCGCACCTTTCACATATTTCAAACGTACGACTTGGCCATGCAGGCACGTGTTCGTTTTGATAGTTTTCGATCAAAAAATTTGCTTGGCAAGCTTTATCAAAAATTTCGACTTTACTGCTCATCCAAACGTAACGTTTGAAGAAGAAACGATGAACTTTTTTAGAGATGATGTGTCTAGTACTTGCATTATCAGCGAAAAAGTGCTTATGGATCGAACGAAAATCGCGCATCATTGCTCTGTTGCACAGGTGAATGACATCTGCGCTACAGTAATAAAGCAGAGCGCGTAATTATTCTTAAATTGAAACCGACTACATATAAGTGTTCGTCACTTCTTTTGCCTTCTCGTTCTTTTTTCTTTATGCTGCCTATTTTTTCCACCGCACTTATAAGGTAGAAAACCAAACTAAGGCTTTGTTCGCCTCACTGCCTTTCTCTCTCCCCTCTCTCTCTGTCAAACACAATAACATCTTATGTGCTTTCCGTGGCTCATTATCTATGGCACTTATACGGCCCTATACCATGCAAACAAGCCCCTTCGGTTCCTCCCCGTTTTTTTGTTCAAGTGTAAATAAAGTTACTGTGCATACAATATTAGGCAGGTGTCCGAAGTGATTTAGGCGCTTCGCAGACAAAGCGTAGAGCATATCGAGTCTCTGTTTTTCTTTAGCATGAGTGCAGGTATCCCGCTTAAACTACGCAATTGGGCTATATCTAAAACAGGTACACGCGTTGATGAAAACAAAATTCCGGCACTGTTTGCGTAGGCATCATGGTATTAATCGAACTAGAACCACACGTGCGCGGTGCTATGTACGTTTGCTACGCTCACAGTTCTTCGTGGAGCTTCACCTTAATTGCATTAGATACGAGCGTCAGCCGTCTACATTTAACGACTCAGCGTGAGCCGTGGCACAAACAGAGATCAAGCGACGCCGCTTGAAAAGGGAGTTTCTTGATGAAAAACAAAACAAAACAAATTTGTAACAATACAGTTCGAACGCATTCATATACCTTTGAGCTTTCCGTCATGGACACAGGCTACTCTAGCCTGGTCATCAATTTTTGCAGCGTTGTTTGCGTAGATTGCGTAGATATCAGTACTGCAACACAATAACGACATTTTGGTATATTTGTGTAGATTATACCTAAAGAGGATGTCCATTCAGACCACTATATCCACTTCCAGCTAGAAAAGAGAAACAATGATTTGGGTATTATGCACACAGGTGTTGGTTTTCTTCTTTGACGTGACTTTTACATTTCGCTGTAGGCGTTGCTCGGAGTAACAAGGCACTGGGTTTTTTTCAATCCCGAGGAATGACCTTGTAGTGGAAAGTGTCCTTTTTTGACCATCTGGTGTTCGTTAGCGTGCTCCGAATTCTTAATACAAGAGCGTGCTTTTGACTTTGCATCCAGCGAAATTATGGCAGTGCGTGGGAATCGCGCATTCATTCTCGTGAGATCGTGCGATGCTGTTCTTGCATATGTGTCGCAAGAGACTTATCCAAATGTTCGGGATTGACATCGGAGGTCCACAGCGCAACGCATTAGGCATTATGACACCGCGGCAGGTCTTGTTTGTTAACGCGAAAGCCGTAAAGGTCTCATACAAGCGAGGCTTTGAACGAAAACTATACGACATGAAACGGCTGAAACTGTCACTTGACCCCTCTTCGTTAGCTGCCTGCACTTCGTCTTCGCGAAAGCAAGAAAATAAAGGAATGAAAAATATAAAGAAGTCGACTTCCCGGCACAGCAGACTTCACGGGCTGTTGCTGCTGCTGCTGCTGCCGCCGCCGCTGCTGCCGCCGCCGCTGCTGCTGCTTGGAGAGTGCAAAAAACATGAGCCTACTGGTGGCTATGGAGTACATAAGAAAAGACGTGCTACTGCACACGCTGAGCCAGGCTTCAGTACATTTTGTGGAATGCTGGAAAAGTATGCAAGTGCACTACAGGCTTGACACACACGAAACGAGGCGTGGTGGGCCAATTGGTTGCTTGCTGGGTTAGCTGGTTCATGTCAACGTGTGTAACTGCGCGTTAAACAAGAAAATATGGCAGAGACAGCGCTATTCACTCTTCTGTATGTGCCGTCTTTTCTGGCTGTACGCAATGTTACATACGTAGAAATGGGCCAAGTGGCTTGTTGGAATGGGACGGGATGTTTTAGCCCTAATGAGTTGGCACGCGTGCCTTCGCCTTCGCGGCGTTTTTGCAATGGTAGAAAGTTCTAGAACAGCGCAACGCAAAGCCTTGCGTTAGCGTTGCGCATGTGTCGTATGTTGACCGCTTGCGGGCGTGCGCTGAGTGATGAACGCAAACGTTGCACCCACAAGCAATGTGCAGACTATTTGAAACTCTCGAGTGTAGGGTACCCTCGGTTTCTTTTTGTTTAATTATTACATTTATTTGACATTTTGTACACGTCGATAAGACTGAAGCTGTTTTTTTTCTGAGAGCAAATATTATGCGAGCTATGTTTTGAGGACGAGGGCTTAATTCATTTGGGTATATATCCACACGTTAAAGCTTATCTCTTAGACGTTGCAGTATCACTGGCCCCGTCAAAATATTTTGGTCTAGGGTGAAGATCTAATTCCAAATAAGCTCATAGCTAAGAGGTTTTCAAGTACCTCATTACGCTACAGGTGATAGGTATACCAGAATCCGCATGTTAATTTGGGTGCACGTTAAATAACCCCAGGTGGTTGAAATTTCTGGAGCCCTCATCTACGGCGTCTCTCATAATCATATGGTGGGTTTAGGGCGTTAAACCACACACATCAATATATCTAATCCGCATGTTGGGACATTTCACAACAAGACACTCAAGTGCAAAAAATACACTTGCACACACACCATTTAAGCAATTTCATGTCGTTATCACCAGTTGTATCAGATTCCTTCCACATACTTACTTCAGTTACTCTAAAATGGCATGCTATCTTGGATTCATTCAGATAACGTTATTTCTATTACTTTGGAAAACTTAACCGTCGCAATTTGCTTTGCGTGCTTGACAGTTGTGGCGTGATAAATCGATTCGTAGCTATTTTTTTTTCTGCCCCAAGAGTGCTTGCTCGTATCTTGTCTTATTCTATCTACCCAATATCACCGACTCAGCAGCACTGAAACGCCATGGATTTATACGCTCGATTGCCCAGTCACCCCCTCAAAATGTCGGTAAGAAAAATGTGACTCTGAAAGCGTTGTGATGCGCGAAGAAAGAAAAAATAAATATGGAGCCAGAGAGAGAAAGAGAATTTGTTACGCGCGCTTGTAGCACCCGGTGAGTGCGTACTTTGCGGGAGCTCCGTAGTACCGAACGCTGTAGTTGGTGTAGTGGGCTCTGAGAGTTCTGAGCGCCACTCGATTGCGTGGGTTTAGCTGTGGCAGTTTTCACCCACTGCCGGAATGAAGAGTTCTCGTATACGAGACGAGACGGGAGCGAACGTAGTGCTCGACAAGAGAAATGATCTCCACCGGCGCGTCGCCTCACCCATTGAGATTGATTTGGAAACCGCGACCACGTCGTGCTGCTGGCTACCTACCCATTCATTATGGAGCACGCCGACCGGTGCACCGCTCTGTCATTCTGCGAAATTCAATGCGGGATTTGATGTATGGCGAATCGAGCGACTGCAGCGCACGGCAAAGTTTACTATTGGTATGGTGTAACAGAATGGGGCAGTGTGCCGTCTTCGCAGCAAACGAATGGGAAAGTGGTGGTCGCTTTTGCAATAACGCCTCCAGAAGGGCGCCACCATCCAACGGTGCGCCCAGCGCGAGTAATTTGAATTTGCATGGCAAAACATTCTACTGTTTTCAGTAAAATAGTAACAGGAGATGATTGAAACTAAAAGTATCTACAAGAATAAAATACATGAAAGATACTTCTATGCGTTAATAATGTGAATCAAATGCCCCTGCGTCGTATGAGCTTTCACAATTCCTACTGCAGAACATGGACAGAAATAGTCTACTTGCTTGCTTTTTAAACTGCAGAATAGATAAAAAAAAAACTGTTCGTTCCATAAATATGTACGCTTGCCTAGCTGTAACACTAATTCAAATTTTAGTGATGAAACGAACCAGGAGATCCGTAAAAATAACGTAAACTTCATCAGCTCAGTTCCACCACCACTTTTCAGCAGCATGAGTGAGAAGGGTAAGTAGTCGGGATGTTAAAACAAAAAAGTCACAATTTCACCTCAAGGGTGAAGCAATGAATGCGATAGCAACAACTTGGAATGTGACGTTGAGAACGGCAAGCAGATCGAAACGTGCAGTGCGCTGGTTGCACACAAATTACGCATGAAAACAACACAATAGGACGAGAGCCAACGAACAACGCTTACACCTCGACACTTAACGCGCTGTTTAAACAAGAATAACGCATGAAACATAATCATAGCTACAGATATGAGTGCGAAATAACAAGTGTCCCAGTTGCTACTTCTCTGTGTTTGAAAAGTGCGCCCTTTCCGCAAACGGGGCCTGCCCAGAGAGCGATGTGACAATTGTGCGCCCAGCCAATAAACGCAATCGTTCCGGACAAAGTCGAAGGCGCCTGATTCTCCCCCACCACATGATAAGTGGGCGGATAAGGCCCCTTCCCTCCGCGGAGCGAAGCACGGGTGCGAGGTGAGGGCGCATAGGCGCATCGCGACGAGCTGGCCCTTGACCTTTACTCCGAGCCCTCTCATTGCGCTGTCTTGGTGGTAATGCCGAAAACACGATATTTCTCCCCGAGAGACTCGTCATCAGTGGTAAGTGGTAGATATCCATAGCTTGCCGTTAAAACGTTGTAGGAGGTATTTCTACGTGGCTTTTTTTTAAGCTCCATACTGATACCTTGCCTGTTAAGACGTGGCTAGAGGAAATAGGGGAGTATCTACCATGGGATAGATACTCCCTCATTGTTTGATTTGTATGAAACCTGAATCTAATGAACGGTTGTTTTAGACGGCAGGAGTGTCATTCTTTTTTTGGATATCACGCAAAGAACCCCGCAAAAGAAATTACCGCTGACACCACACGGCATTCCGTATATAACTGCAGGTCAAGGTATTATACATTATCACACAGTTTTTCGGCTTCGGCCATAGCATTTGGAGAAATAGAATGGCTGTTTGTCACTGTGATGTAAATATCCAGTCTGTGAATTCTAACTTTACCGTCTCTGTAAGTAAGCTACGGGAAGTATTTAGGAAATTGAAGTATGCAGAATAAGTGTTGACACTGATGGATACTCTTGTGGAAATGAAAGTTGGGTAATATGAGCCGCACGCCAAAGTTGCTGCCTTGGGAAAGTGTGTCAATGTCTGGCAACAAAGAAAAAAAATCTTTTCTCCGTGAATGAGTGGTTAACGCCTCGTACTCACGGCTAAGAGGTCCCAAGTTAGATACCAGGCACGATGGTCTTTTCCTAGATAATTTTTTCTTGCATTTACATATATATAGATACACATACATATACGCTGAGTAAAGCACGCCTCGCACTCAGGGCTAAGAGCTCGCAAGTTCGATACCGCGCGCTGGAGTCTTTTTCTGGATTATTGTTTTTCTAGCGTTTAGGTATATATAGATACCTATACACATACGGTGAGTGAAGGCGACGCCGGCGGCAAAATACAGCCGAGATTGTCCATATAATATTATCGCAAAAAAAGAAAAATAAACACCTGAAGATGAATACTGCTCTACTTTTTTATACATTCCAATCATATTTTTATACATTTTACAACCAGCATGGACGCTACAACAATTGATCTCAATCTTTGTATCTTAGCTTCTCATGTATATATATATATATATATATATAATTCAGGGGGGGGGGGAGGGGCTGACAGGGAGCCACAGTACTACGATGTGCTCTGGCAGCGCTGGCCATTATCGCAAAAACAGCCATGCTTTTGACGCCAGACGACACACTTCCCTATTCCAGTACACAATATTAACGCGATGGCGTTAAAGAGCTCGTGTCGCAAAAAACCCGCCGCCGGCGTCGGCCCCGTTGGTTGTGAGAGAAAAATCGTCTGTGCGTCTGTGATCAAAAAGTCAAGTTGCCGAGATAGCCGCGGGAGGTCGCTACTTGTCCACGCGTGGGTGAGCCATCACACAGAAAAAGCCACAAATTAGGATAAAAATAGTGCTCAATGTCACAAGGCACGGGTAGTTTCTTTGCCCTGCCACCCCTCCCGGCTTAGCTTCCAGCGCTTTCGTCGAGACGAGAGAAGAGATAATGCAATTGCAGCATGCGACAAACCTTCGTAACACCACTCACACTGGATGGTTTGTTAAAATTTTGTGGCGTTGAATCCGTGAGGCAATGAGCTCTTGTAGTGAATTCTTTCCATGGTTACTTGAAGAAGTGTTTCAGGGCCCCTTTAACGCATTTTGTTTGACAGGTGTCACGACAAAAACGGGCCCATTCGGCGATTATAGCGCGCACTGGTCCAATATACTGTTTGCGTGTTTGTGTGCGTGTGTGTGTGTGTATGTAACAAAAAACTATGAATAGGTATGTACTCAGCGGTTGAAGGGTGCACTAGGGGCCGAATTTCGCTATCGCGTTCAACTCTTAAAGGTGAAGTTTATGGGTCCCCCATTTTTTAATAGTGTCTACTCTGCATTACCAAATATATGATGCTCAATAAAAATCGTCCTTGAGAAGAACAGCGAAAGAGGGTTTATTTTGACCATTGCGATCACTCAATGTCAAGGATGTATTCGTTAAAAAACAGCCACCAGTTCAACTCCCAGCACTGCGGTTCTCTATTAATGTGTGCTAGGTGAAAAAAAAAACTTCTGCAGTGTATTTAGTTTTGGGCACATGATAAAAGCCGAGCTGGCACTCTTTAGTCCAGTGCTTTTTGGGCATTCTTCGCATCTTAAACGCTTGTTTGGGTGGTTTTAAACTAAATAAGTAACAGCTTTGCCTCAAAGTCGAAGAAATGAATGTGATAGCAACAAATTCGAAGGTCACGCGCAGAATGGCAAGTCGCCCCGCCGCGGTGGTCTAGTGGCTAAGGTACTCGGCTGCTGACCCGCAGGTGGCGGGATCGAATCCCGGCTGCGGCGGCTGCAATTCCGATGGAGGCGGAAATGTTGTAGGCCCGTGTGCTCAGATTTGGGTGCACGTTAAAGAACCCCAGGTGGTCGAAATTTCCGGAGCCCTCCACTACGGCGTCTCTCATAATCATATGGTGGTTTGGGGACGTTAAACCCCACATATCCATCAATCACGCGCAGAATGGCAAGCAGATCGAAACGTGCCCCGCATTTCTCACGCACAAATGACGCACGAAACGTACTCACAGCTACAGATGAACGTGAATCAGCGTCTCAGATGCTACTTCACTGTGTCTGAAAAGCGCGCTCTTTTCGAAAACGGAGGCTGTGCAACGATTGCAGCGACCTTTATGCGCCCGGTAACTACAAAAAAGTTGTTTCGGCGAAACCCAAAGTCCAGCCAAGACTTACCATCCTCCCCACTGTAAGGTAAGGGTGCGCGATCGACCGTACACCCGCTTATTCTCTACGCAAGTTAAAATACGTGTGAGATACGAGAGCCGCCGAGCGCTCACTGCGCCATCTTGCTGATAAAGATGTAAACACGATAGTTTTCCCTCGTGATGCCTGTCAACAGCAGTAAGTGGTAGATATAAAGAGCTTCCTGTTTAAACGCCCAAGAAGGAACGCTACGGTGGCTCATTTATTAACGCCTCGCCTTCACGACGTGGAGGTCCCACGTTGAATTTCGCGCAATGGAGTCTATTTCTGGATTTTTAGGGGCGAAGCTCCTTATAGCGGCACCCGTTGGCCCCTCGTTGTCGTAGTAGTAGTCGAAGTGTGTAACCAGTCTTACATTTTGACGTCCAAGGTGGTGCCGGTGAGAGATTTTTTCTGTGCGTTGTTGAACAATTAAATTTCGCAGCGTGAGCGTTAGCTAGACGCCGAATTCTCCTGTCTCTTGTTCCCCCTTAGCAGCCATTGGCATGTACATTGAGCACTAGCTGACAAGAAAGGGTTGCTACGTTATACTCGCTGGGCATGGAGGGCATAACCTCCTTAGTTTTAGAAAGGTTTAGCGAGTGTTCGCCACAGTGCCTTGAATACAGTGAACTAGTATATACCATAAAGTCGAGGTGGTTAAAGGTCGGATGTAGACACGAAGCGCAAGCCGTAAGAAAGTGTTCGTGTGCCACCTCTCGTTTTGTCCTTGGAATGTCCGCTGGATGGTGGTGCCTCTATATCGGGAATATATGAAGGAAAGATGTGAGATGGTGGTACTTGGAGTGTTGAATGGATGGACGAACGGACACACAGACAGTTGCATGGACGGACTCACGGATGGCTGCACCGATGGATGAACGCATGGACGGACGCATGGAAGGACGCATGGATGGATGCAGGGACGGACGCAGGGACGCACGCACAGATGGACATGCGGACGCACGAACAGACGCACGCAACGACAGGCGAAAGGACGCATGAACGGTCACACTGACGGACGCATGGACGGATGGAAGGAAGAACGAATGGACGGATGGATGCTTCGCCCCACTCTCCATCATTCACTCGGTGGGTATGCTGCCATTTTTTTCTTTCTTGCGTTTTCATATATGTAGGTACGTATACATATACGGTGCATGACATGGATGCCGACGCTGGCGGCAAACTCCCGCTTAGAATGTCCATATAATTGATATCCCAATAATAAATAAATAAATAAATAAATGGATCGATCATTCGATCGTGTGTCACGACAAGACAGTTTTCTGCAGACAGACATGTGGCATCGGCTGGTCAAACCTCGGTTGTTTAGCAGGTGATGGGGACCGAGGCTCAGGTCTCCCACGTCGAGATGTCCAGGTTTTGCATGGTTGCCTTTACGTGGATCTGTTAAACCATGTGCCTAAAGATGCTTTAAAATATCCAACGTGTGAAGAGTGCAAATTTTCGAAAAGTTTGAATACCGAATCGAATAGTATCGTTGTGCTACTCGAATATGATTGTACTTGTTCGAAATGCAGAATATTTGCTTGTGAGCTTTAGAATAATCATCGCGTCCGGGAAAACCCCAACACGAACGATCAAAAGCCTTGGAGCTGCTAAAAGTTTTTTTTTCATTTTAATTCACAAATAAGATGAATCTGCACGCAGTGCGAGCTTTACCGAGGTTACCGACGCTGCTCTGATGACCGATTGACGCATTTTTTTTCAGAAACGCAATTTTGTTTTTCTGTTGTACGATGCTGAAGCAATACAGCATTATTCAGTTGCTTGTTTTCACGTTATAGTAAGCGAATTCAGCTTCGTGACTAACAACAGGAGAAAGTGTTCTGTTTGGGTAAGTTGTTCTTGCAGATATTGCATTGAACACTAATCTATACATGCTTTGGACGTTTAGCCCCAGTTTATGCCGACAGTGTGATCTGTTCCGTTATATCTTTAGTTGTATTCGCCGTGTTTAGTTAAAATTGTTTAGTTCTTGTGTACAAATTTCATTTAAAATAAAGTGATGAAGTATCGAAACAAATACTCTGGTGAGTGCGGCATTTAAACCTACAATTACAAGATAATTACGAAGGCTCTGGTCCTTGCAGTATACAAGCTTACCTTAGTATTCCTACTTGTAATATTTTTGGTCGATTAAAAGTATACGTATTGTGTTGGCGAAAGTTTGTAAATATTCGTTTTGAATGCAATGTTTTCAGGTTCTGGCGCTGTTTTGAAAATGGCTGTCTTTGGTTACAATCAGCATTCTGTTGGGTTTCACAATTGTTATATCTTTATAGAATTGTGTTCTGAAATTTATTACTTGCACACCCTTAGTGAAGAGACACACTGTGTGTGAGGTATACAGAACACCGACACTGTTGCGGCGTATTTTGGCCCAGTTTAGTACAGCCACATTTCGGCACGTTTTGGCAAGTTGCTCCTGCCAAGACGAACCAAACATGTCTCCTGCGTATGCTATTTTGATTGTTGTGTTGAAAACTGTTTAGATGACTATATTGTTACGGTGCATCATCCACAGGAGCAAGCGTGGCACTTAGCGAAGATGAAGAAGACGCCTGTGCGTTAGGCGCTTACCTAACGCCTGTGCGTTAGGCAAGCGCCTAGGTTAGGCGTCTAACGCTTGCCTTATGTTAGGCGTCTTAGGCTAGGTGCCTTAGGTTAGGCGTCTTGCCTAACCTAACGCTTGCCTTAGGTTAGGCATCTTAGGAAGCGCCTTAGGTTAGGCGTCCAACGCTTGCCTAACGCCTGTGCGTTAGGCGCAGTATTGAGCTGCTCTCCAGCTCAATTCTGCAAAATGCCATTTCGGACGTCGCCAAATCACCATACTCGGCCACCTTGTCAGTGCCGATGGTGTTCAGCCGAATCACAAAAAGGTGCGAGCAGTACAACAATTTACTGAACCACGCTCAACCAAGGACGTCCGAAGTTTTGTAGGGCTATGTTCCTATTTTCGTCGATTTGTCCGCAACTTCGCCGACATCGCTCGACCGCTTACTGATCTCTTAATGAAGGACGTTCCCTTCGCAAGGGGTATAGAGCAAGTGGACGCTTTTTCGGCTCTTATCCATCTGCTGACTACGCCACCAATACTGGCCCATTTCGACCCAGCATCACCTACAGAGCTTCGGACCGATGCCAGTGGCAATGGAATTGGAGCGGTCCTTGGCCAACGACAGCACGGGAAGGACCGCGTGATTGCTTACGCCAGTCGTCTTCTTTGACCTGCGGAACAGAAGTTCTCCATCACTGAACGTGAAAGCCTAGCTTTAGTGTGGGCCGTGGCGAAATTTAGGCCTTACCTGTATGGCCGAACTTTTTCCGTTGTTACGGACCATCACGCTCTTTGCTGGCTGTCATCGCTAAAGGACCCATCTGGACGTCTTGGTCGCTGGGCACTTCGTCTGCAAGAATACTCATTCGTGGTCCACTACAAGTCGGGACGCCTCCACACAGACGCAGACTGTTTGTCACGTTATCCGGTTGAAACGCCCGACTTGACAGACCTTGATTCAGACCCCTGCGTTCTCTCCATCCACGCTTTGGGTGATATTTCTCCCACCGAACAACGACGTGACCCGTCGTTACTCTCCATCATCGAGTGTCTGACCTCTGCTCCAACAGACCCTTCCGTTCGCCTGTTCGAACAGCACGACAACATTCTGTACCGTCGAGCTTCAACGCTGATGGCCCGGAATTACTTCTCGTGCTGCCCCATCACCTGCGTACCAGCGTTCTCGAACAACTACATCAAGTACCTACAGCCGGTCACCTAGGCGTCTCTCGTACCTACGATCGTGTGCGACGTCACTTTTTCTGGTCCGGACTGTATCGTTCAGTGGTTCGCTACGTCACTGCTTGCGACCGCTGCCAACGCCGCAAGGGCCCCTATGTGCTACCGTCTGGCCTCCTACAGCCCATTGACATACCGACGGAACAATTCTTCCGTGTTGGCCTTGACCTGTTGGGCCCGTTTCCTACGTCCACCTCCGGAAATAAATGGGTTGCAGTCGCCACAGGCTACACCACACGCTTTGCCATCACTAAAGCCCTGCCGACAAGCTGTTCCACTGACGTCGCTGACTTTCTCTTGTATGAAGTCATTCTTCATCACGGCGCTCTGCGGCAGCTGCTTACTGATCGAGGAAGGTACTTTCTTTCACGTGTTGTGGATGACATTCTCCGCGCCTGCTCCACTGAGCACAAGCTTACCACCGCTTATCATCCACAGACAAATGGATTGACCGAGCGTCTAAACCGAACGCTGACGCAGATGCTGTCAATGTACGTTTCTCCAGATCACCGTGACTGGGACAAAGCACTCCCCTTTGTCACGTTCGCGTACAATTATTCACGGCACGACACAGCTAGTTATTCGCCGTTTTATTTGCTATTTGGCCGACATCCAGCATTACCATTTGACACGCTCCTTCCTTCGGCTGCCCCCTTGTCTACTGAGTACGCCAGCGATGTCGTTTCTCGAGCCCATGCAGCCCGTCAGCTTGCCCGTGATCGGCTGCACTTGTCGCAAGCGCACCAAAAAGACCGCTATGACAGTCACCACCAAAGCGTGCACTTCTCACCGGGGTCTCTGGTACTTCTCTGGACACCAATCCGCCAAGTCGGCTTATCGAGAAGCTACTATCACACTACCATGGCCCCTACAAAGTGTTACGACAACTTAGTGACGTGAGCTACGAGATCGCAGCCCTTAACAATGCCTCTTCGACCACCTCACTACAGACAGACGTTGTACACGTTTGCAGACTGAAACCGTATCACCCTCCTCGTTCGTCGCCGCCGTACTAAGCGCCGTGACGGCGCTTCCGCCGCAGGGGAGCGATGTTACGGTGCATCATCGACAGGAGCAAGCGTGGCACTTAGCGAAGATGAAGAAGACGCCTGTGCGTTAGGCGCTTGCGCGAGAGGCAACTCAGACATCTTGTTCGGCTGCCGAATATCGGTGGACGCTATCCTGTAAGCCAAGACCTCGCCCCGTCACAATATCAACAATAGGTAAGTGGTTCAAGTTTCCAGGTTTTTTTCGCTAGTTTTAATAATCTAGGAAACTCAATCAGCATAAATATGTACCCTTAAACACATCGCTTCATGAAAACTTGCTTGTCTAAACAATTTTAGCGAAACTGTTCTTATTACCAAGGAAGACCTGCAAGCAATATTTTACGGCAAGAAAGTGGCAAAACAGTAACTTCTTAAACTTTGAGCTATCGCAAGCCGGATCTTTGCTTCTTGATCAAATTGTACAAGCGACCGCCCTTTATGACTTCGGTGAACACCAGAGCAAATACCCTGAGGCACATGATTGAACCAGCAGAACCTTGTTTGTTCTATGACAGTGTTCGGGCAAAACGGTGGCGACCTATTCTACTAAGAGCAGTAACCTGGACCTAATCTGTAAGCTACTGCATGACGCAGCAATTTTCATCTTAGTATTGATTTTAGCTTTGGCGATTGATGCGGCGTTTCTTTCGAGATTGCTGGAAAGCTTCTTCAGGCATGCATGGTGAAAAGGAAGGCCAAAACTATACAGAATAACGATAGTAAGGATTAGACCCACTAGTTGCCTTCTAAATGAATACACATAGTCAGCTTGGCTCTCAGTGAAGGGAGATGACCATATAGTCACTTCTATACTGTCACGCTATTGAGATGATAAAGAATGTGGCAACCTAAATAGATAAACCCTTCCAAAGTTAAATTGCGTCTGGTAAGACAAGGAACACTTGTTGCACAAAAAGATTACAGCGTCTCCCACAAAGCAGCGGGCAGATGGTGAGCGGCACCCATAAAAACTCGTCTACATCGCCTTAGGCAGCTGCACCAACATTTAGAACTTCTACCTGAATAACGTTGCAGATGACAATGACTATGAAACTGCTAAACAGCTGGCACCTCAACGCATACGCCAGAGACATTGAACGTGACGCCATGCTAATGAAAGCAGATGCGCTCTGTCTCATGAAAACGTTGAGTCGAGTCGAAAAAACGCTAATGCAGAGGATTGTAGGACCTCCCTGGCATCATGGATGCTCGCGCGATTCCGCCACCCTCAAGCGTTCATGTTGAATAACTTCATGCGGCAACGTGGAACGTTGCAAGACCGACGATCATGGCGCGAAGTGATCGTGTGTACTTAGGAAGCCCTTCGTTATTGTCGCCGCCGACTGGGGAGAAAGATAGGGGAACGTATGGAAGAGGAGAGGCAGGGCAAGGGACACGCATGCGCAGTGGGAGGTGGATGCCGCAGGAGGGAATGAAGGGCGGACAGAGACTCTGCTATAAGCTTCACTGCATCTAATAACAGTGAACAGAGCCGAAACTTGTATCCCTGGTGTCCGCTGCACTGGTAAGTCGTTGCGGTACATTGCTGCTTGTCCAGAAGATGTGCATCTGATCCCGGCCACAGTGTTCGTACGTCAGTGGAGGCGAAATGTGGAAACCTGTGTGCTGTGTTTTGATGTCATTGCATGTTAAAAGCACTAGAATATCAAAATTTGAGGTGACTTTCGCAATGGCGCCACTCATTTTCAGATCGTTGTTCAGCCACGTAAATACACCAGATATTTTTGTGTTAACTTCGATCCCTGGATCAAAGGCAAACGCTGTACATACATTAGTCGCCATACAATCCAATATATATGTATACGTTGCTACTTACGTACAAACGAATCGTGCTCTACCCTATTACTCGTGGACGTAATCTATTTTGTAAAGTCTAAAATATTGCAGAAAGTCATGATATATGTAGGTGCGTTTGGCACCGAACGAGTACGCTTGTGGCAAGTATTATATCGGCTTTAACGCCTTCGCAGAGAAACATAAGACGTATACACATGTCGCTTTTTCCAGTTGCCGAGTACGGCAGATAAGCTGAAACCCTTGCTTTCAAGTATGCTTGCAAAAGTGTTTTCGGTGGCTCAAAGGTGTTTTTAGTACTCAAATAAACCAAGTGTTCCATGCCCAATATTTCGTGATTGTACACTTGCGCGCGTGTCTATCAAAGTTAACTAATCTATTTATTTCACTCCTGAGCTAGTTCTTGTTAAACGAGTTGCCCCGAGATAGCATCGAAGTTTGCTCTTGAGAAATACCGTATTTCACTGGCACCAAGTTCTCTTATCGGCGTGGTCTTAGTGCCCTAGGAAGGTCTGGGAGAAAGCAGAGACAGGATTTTACTTATGCAAGCGACCATTGCAGATATACCGAGTCTCCGCATGTCTTTTTAGATCAACATCGGGAACGCCAGCCGAGAGATATACAACTTTTGATAGGGCTTCGACGTCTCCGGAGATAAGTGTTGGTTCCTATTTTTGATAATAACTTCGCTCCTTATGCAACGCACGTTGGCTTTCTATCAGAACTGTCTGAAAGATTCGCGAGCGTTATCTTTGGACTCATAATTCTGTTTTTTGTCTCTTTCGTTCATAATATTAGGCGACGCTTGCACGCTGTTCGAGCCCTTGACAAAGTGCATACGCACGGCAACGAGATTGAAGCACCACCGCCACGGGCTCATACAAAATGCAGTACCTGAGAATCTCACGTTACGCTCAAGTGTGCAGGAAATCCACCGAACAAGCTGAGTCTTGAGAGAAAAAATGGGGCTGAACATTGAGATTGGCAGAAGCTATCAATGCAAACTCATAATTGCACGTTATTGAACAGGCTATAGAGGAGGTCGGAGAAAGAAGAAACGAAAGACAGAGTACGGGAGTGAGCGAGAGAGAGAGATGATGAAAACGTAAACATTAGATTTAGTGACAAAAATTCAAGCGTATTGGTTGCTTAGAATCGGCACGAAGGTTGCACATTCTATGCACAATTGCTGTCGATCGCCAGTGTAGACAGTATTTCGTGTCTTTCGTAAGGTTTGAACAAGATACCAGAGTTTGTCGAGAGGGAGGATAAGAAAAACGCGAAGACGCTGGGAAGAGAGGAATACCGCTTTGCGAGTAAAATAAACAGAAAAAGCAACCCTCAAGAAAAGCAGAAGGCCGATCGGAACCAAAAAGCTCGGAGGAACGATCCGAAGAAGGAGCACCACCGATATTGGTTCTTGTTTATAATCAAGTTGTGACTGGAACTGTCGTGGCTGGAAAGGCAATAATCAAATATGCACACGCACGTCTAAGCGAACGGAAAAAGTACACGCGCTCTTACGAACTAGGAAAAAAGTGTGTCTGCCGGGGCGGAATGTTGTTTCGGTCGGAAATGCATCGTTCGATCAACTTTCCGAGCTTTTCGGCTCTCTGGGGCACCGGATACGAAGATTTGAACACAAAGCGTATCCGATAAAATATGAATCAACAAAAAATAACTCGAGACCGGGGATCAGCGGAGATGCAACGCACAGAGTGGGAACGACGGAAGGAAAATCCTGAAGGCTACGAGTGTAGGAAAAGAATATTTTCTCGGAGAAATAGAGCGACTGCGAGAGGACATGTAATGTTGCTTGAGTAACAAAGTAGAGACAGCGTGAGAAGGATATGTGAACCAATAAAAGAAAGCAGGTGGGTGAAGAGTGGTGAAATCGGCAATACATGAAAGATGAAAGGGCAAAAGAAGAAACGATTTGATGGGGAAAACGGCTGGAAAGAGTGTGTGCGTACCTTATTCCGAGCCGCATTCTCGCTGCGCCACGCTTACGCACATATTCGCGAATGTTTGCTTTCTTTTGTAAGAATGGTGTTTATGTACCTGTATGTAATAGAGAATAAGACGTGGCAGTAAGAAATTGGTGGTGAGCTCCAGTGTTTTCATATCCTGTAAACGGCCCACATGTAATCCGACGATAAACTTCGTCTCGTCACAAACTAATCGATCCTTTTTTGGCGAGGACAAAAATAATTGGGGTCCTATGTTTTTGTGTCTGTGGCTCTGCTGCTGTTCTTTTTCATGGTTTCTTCAGATAATGTAAGCGCTTACGATGAAAGTCTCGTTACCTTTTGTCGATATCGCTTTGTAGTTTCATACCCTAGTACAGCATTCATCCCAGACTCAATAAGATGCCGCATGAGCGAAAGTGACAGCGTGACGTACTTTATTTCAGGGGCACAAGCACCAAGTGACAGCATTTTTTTCCTTCCGATTACTTCTAATCAAGCACTACTTCTAGATTTTCCAAATGTTCAGAAAAAATCGTTTAAAAAGTAAAACTAGCAACGAAATTGATGGTTCTGTTTAAAATGAATGTAATAATGAGTATACATGAGAATAGAGCGTACTTTAATTTCATGGACACATCAATTAAAAGAATGATTTCTAAAATCAATTGAGGAGTTCACTGCAGAAGCAAATCACATTCTTTTGGAGAGCTTGAATTGATGAGGCACGTATTAATAAGTAATATCTAGCGTTTAACAATCCAAAACCACCATTTGGTTATGAGGAACACTGTAATGAAGGGATATGAAAAATTTGACCACCTGGAGTTCTTCAACGTGTACCTAAATCTAAGAACACGGGCCTCAAGCATTTTCGCCTCCATGAAAAATGCGGCCGCCGCGGCTCGGATTTGATCCCGTGACCGGCGGCTCTGCAGCCGAGTGCTCGAGGCACTTGACCACAGTGGCGGGTGAAACCTGGTAGAGCAGATGTCACCGGCTAGCTTTTAGATGTGAAGCCGCTTTTCAACTAGCCTGTGTAGCGCTGTTCATCCGTGTCTCCATGCCAAGGCACCGCACCACGCTCTCCTCACCGCAGGTGTTTGGACGGCGCCAAGTAGGTCAGGCCTGTCCTCGCAGTGCACGGTGATGTCACTCGCCTGCCATGCGTCGCCTCTCTCTCGTTTCACCCTCTTTACCGCTCGCAACGTTCCAGCGGACATCGAGTGAACACTCTTTAGGCTCCTTTATCTACGATGGAGAGGACACCAGAAACATGCGCTGAAGGGATTTCGCCTAACGCAGCCATCGCCGGCGTTGAGAGGGTTATCAAAACCAAACGCTTTCACGAATGGGGACGTCGCGCCTGCAACACCGACAAGGCACCAGCCAGGGAAGCTGAACGAAAGTGTCGGCAGTGGAAAACCAACGACAACGACGATGTGTGAGTCAAGCGCACCAATCACGTTCGAGAATTTAGATGGCGCACGGGTAAGACCGACGAGACCCAAGCCAAGAAAGCCGAGTGCAAGTGAAACGTGCGTCAGCTCCGGCCCAGCGCGAGTGTCCCCTTCGAAGAAACGAAAAAACTTGTGCCAACCATCATTTCAAACAAATCTTTCAGCACTCACCGCAGCCCCCACGTTAGCACCGTTCAACCCGTGACGCCACCTGTGCGCAACGCTGCTACTTCGCATCCCATCAATGTTCCCTTTAGAAAGAAGTTCGTTTTTTTTTTCCTAAGTTGGCCTTGTCATCCGCTTTGGCAGCGACATGAAGCCCAGTGTTAACACAAGGAAATATACCGGACACACAAATGCTGGTGTGCAGTGAATAGAACGCCCGTCGCCTGTCATCGCGGACAGAACAGTCACGGGTACGATGGCACTCGTTTACGAAAGATTTTATGGGCGAAGCTTTTTGTGGTATAAGGCAATCCCTCGTCCATCCGGCGTACCCAGTAGCCTCATTAACGACAGATGGTGCTTTGTGTATAAGTCCTTGGAAATATTTCACTAGATGGCGTTAGTGGTTTTCGTATTGTTGGCGATTTAGTATAGCTGACGGACGGAGAGACAGACAGGGAGACAGACATACAGAAAGACAGATGGTCAAACGGAAGCTTGGACACGTGGACACACTCATGGATAGATGGACGAAAGCTTAACCCCACTCATCGTCATTCACTTCGTTGATTTGCGCTGAATTTTTTAGTCTAGTAGTTTTAACACGAAAGTGTTCTATGTCAAGATTGACAAAGATTTAGCAGGTGTATTTGCCTCACGGAAATCAAGTTCATTGAATGTGCACGATCAGATTAACAAGAAAAAATGTTTGTTTATGGTCGTCCAATCCATGGCCACTCGTTGCGCAACGACTGATGCCGGACACGTTATCTACTGTGAGCATCACGCACACACTGAAGGCTTTAGAAGTGCCTCCCTTATATCTCACAGTTTCCTCTAACAATACTTTTGGTCACCGTGTTGATTTCGCCCCCTGGGAGCAGTAAAGTGAAATAGTTCTTCATTACTGTGGCCTCCGTAATTAGCTCCTGCGTCGTGTTTGCTGCGCATAGCGCGTCCGTTGCATTACACGCATTTTCAATAGGAGAATTGGAGGCCTGTCAACGCCTTAACACACCGTGAGGTGGCTATCTTGACTTGATTGTTGGGGTTGTTGATGGCTTACGCGTATGCTAAAATTAGCTTACCGACGGGCGAGTGCCTCGCTGCTCAGCGCAGCCGACTGTAAGGGCCCATTCATGCTAGCGGCAAGGGTGCCTCGTCGTTTGATGTTAGGCGTTCTTAGGCTGTTGCGCACTCGCTGTTTTTTCGCACATACCTGCGGTTTTTTGGCGCTCGAAAAATGGGTCTAAGAGACATTTTAGTATATTCATAATTATTATTTGATAAGTAGGAAATTGTAAGTGGCAAATGGTATGTTCCTTTGAAAAGCACGCCCTGCCGCCTCAGGAAACCTTGTATAAAGAACACGCCCCTCAGGTCGTACGTCACCCAGTGAATGTTAAACTTATACAAATATGAAACTTTGTGAGCAAAGCTTCCCCCTCCTGCCCCCCCCCAAAAAACACGCAACGTGTACGCGCCGGCATTTATATAGCAATGGGTTGTTTTTTGTTGTTGTTGTGGTAGACTTCTTCATTTCTAAAATACGCTTTACATTCAGCTCACCGGATTGAAAAGCCACTTGACAGTGGTGCATCACAAGTGAGGTACTACACTATTCCCAATGGTTATAATCCAATCTCAGGCAGAAAAGAAAGCATTCAAGTGTGGTACGCAGCTTGGAAACCGTTGCCATACTGTAATGTGTAGTTTTTTTTTTATTGAAATAGAAAATCAACGAAGCAGTTTTCTCAACGTTACTTGGCGACGGCTACCCCTTTCCATTTAATTGGTAGAAATAAAGAAAAAGAAAAAAACAATAGAATATATACATAAGTACAGTCCTATATGGGTGAGAGGAAAAGTTCTTCTATGGGCAGAACAAACACGTAGACGCCCCGCTAACTTTTAACTTTTGTCCACTCAGTAGTCATCACAAATTTTCATTTCTTCGAAGAAGTGTTGCAGCACCTTCATTTTCTTTGCCACTTGTTTTGGATGGCCATAGACCTAGTATTTTATTCAACGCAAATGGCCGCTTGGGATCTAACTGATTAAGTTCCTGTTCTAGTTGATTTGTGGGGTTTACCGTCCCAAAACCACAATTTGATTATGAAAGACGCCGTAGTGGAGGACTCCGGAAATTTAGACCACCTGGGGTTCTTTAACGTGCACCCAAATCTGAGCACACGGGCCTACAACATTTCCGCCTCCATCGGAACTGCAGCCGCCGCAGGCGGGATCAGATCCCGCGACCTGCGGGTCAGCAGCCGAGTACCTTAGCCACTAGACCACGGCGGGGCATTTCCTGTTCTAGTCACCTTCGGTGTGTGCCGTGTTTCGGACAGTCGAGCAAGAGGTGACAGATATCCTCGTCGTCGTGGCCGCATGAACATGCTGATGATGTTGCACACTGAATACAAAGTAGGAAGTGCATTGTGCAAGCGATTCCGAGTTGTAGGCGATGTATGAGTGTCTTTGGAGGTCACGGTCTAATTGGTATTCAAGATTAGGAACAACAGAATACAGAATCGATTTCTTTGTTTTATCTGTGAACCAGGCAGACAATCAAAATTCACGTTTTGTTGTTCGTAAAATTCTAATGACATCATGTTGAGCTACCGGAATGAGGCACGTTTGTGTAGAATTATTGGTGGTTTTGGGGAACTCGTCCGCCATTTCATTTCCCTTAATTCCGCAGTGACTGGGAGCCCACTGAAATGCCACTCGATGATTCGGCTTCGTAGCATCTGAAATCTCATTTAGTATAGCGTATACTATACGCAAATCGATGTGTCTTGAAGTGGCATTCTTCACACATGCGAGTGCTGCCAGAGAGTCTGTAATTACCACCCATTTTCTTGGTGTCGTTGACAGTTTAATAAAGCTTATGGTTCGCGAAATCGCTACGAGCTCCGACATTGTTGAAGAGGAAAGGTGGCCCAACTGACATGTACATTCTTCGTGCAACTCCGGAATTATAAATGCTGGTTCTCGCAGTCTCTTTGGTGATGGAGCCGTCAGTGTACATGTGAGTGTACCCTTGGTACCTGTCAAACTGATGATGTGATGCCAACGGCTGTGCGGACACAATTGGCACTTCATGTTCGCTGCAAAGTCCTTCTATCTACGTTTCAATAGCTGGTAGCTCAAGCACCCATGGCGGGTAGTTTTGGTCCAGTAGCCAATGTGTCGACACAGGAAGTGGGGAAATGTACTGTTGGTTCACATGATATGATGTAATGTGTAGTAGTAAACTTCTGCCTGTAAAGCGTGCTCTGCCTTTCTTACCCTCTTAGAAAGGAGAAGCTAGCTATAGAAGTTACATGTTTAGAGTGATATATATTGATTTGATGCATATTGTTTCAAATAAGGTTAACGCTCGGAAAACAATAATATCAAAGTATCCCAACATTCACAGTCCCAAGAGAGGGCTGCGATTCTCTTTGCAGCAGTGAAGGCTCATTCTATATGTCACTTTCTTTTCAGGAGTGATGGCAACTTTCTTCTGCACAGAGTAAGCACACTCTCTCGGCCGAGTGCTGGTACTCTTCCTGAACAAAAGGAACTAAGCTCTCTCACCAGAGTACACTCACGCTTCCGAAATAGAGTTCATACACCCTCTGCGGGAGTTGTGCTACTCCCCAAAGAGTTTCACAACCTGGTGGGACTAGAGTGCATCAACTCCATCCAACACTAGAATCACTTCTTCAGCGCTAGGACTAACGTCTCAAATAAATGAATGAATATATATATATATATATATATATATATATATATATATATATATATATATATATATATATATATATATATATATATATATATATATATATATATATATATATATATATTGAAATACAACGGTGCAGCTGACGCTTTATTGAAGCAACAGCAAAATGGCGCCGATCATGAAGAGGAACGGGCCGAAGACTGATGATGGTTATTGATAGATGAGGAAGATGACGTACAATGAATTCTCACACTAATTTCCCCCCTCGACGGAAGCGGCCAGCCTGGCCGCGAATTACGCTGTGGAACGCATGCAATAGGGCTTGAGACGCAAAACGTGCACAATCTCTGTCCCGCGGCAGCGTTGGTCAGTGGGAACATGAACAGGTGTGACACGGTAGTTCACCGGTGAGGTCTGTTCGATAACTTTGTAAGGGCCAAGATAGCGTGACTCAAACTTTTCGCATAAGCCAGGCGTTCGCGCAGGAGTCCACAGAAGTACATTGTCGCCAGGGCGGTAGAGAACGACGCGGTGGGTGGCATCGTAACGATGTTTGCGATCTTCTTGGCTAGCTTCGGTGTTTACGCGGGCAAGACGACGGCATCGAGCAACGCGGGACAGAAACTGGTCGCAAACGAATGGTGAAGAGTTGACGGGGCCAGAAAAGAATGAAACGTCGACTGGTGATGTCGGTTGGCGTCCGTATACTAGGAAAAATGAAGAATAGCCTGTGGTTCGTTGAACTGACGTATTATATGCATACGTGACAAAGGGTAGTATGGCATCCCAATTGCGATGGTCCGGTCGGATATACATGGACAGCATGTCACACAGCGTGCGATGAAATCTTTCCGTTAAGCCATTGGTTTGCGGGTGATAGCTAGATGTTGTTTTATGAACTGTTTTTGATGCTTGAAGAACTTCACTGAGCGTGCTTGAAAGAAATGCCTTTCCCCGGTCGCTCAAAAGGACACGACGGGCTCCATGACGTAGATAAATAGCATTCAAGAAGAAAGTTGCTACTTCCGAAGCACTTCCTGAAGTGATTGAGGCCGTCTCAGCGTACCGGGTCAAGTGATCAACCGCGGTGACTATCCACCTCTTGCCGTCTGATGTAGTTGGGAGGGGCCCGAAGAGGTCAATTCCGACGACAGAGAACGGCTCTGATGGACAAGGAAGTGGTTGTAGGGTCCCGACTGGAGGAGTAGTGGGCCGCTTGCGGTGTTGGCAAAGTGCGCACGAGGCAATATACTTAGCTACTGTCGTGGAAAGACCTGGCCAGAAAAATCGACTGCGGATGCGCTCGTATGTTTTGTAGTAACCCAAGTGTCCTGACGTCGGGTCGTCGTGGGAAGCGCGCAGAACTTCAGTGCGTAGTGCACGTGGTACGACGGGAACCCATCGGTGGCCTTCCGGGTGCAAAATGTATCGATATAGCACATCGTCCTCCAACTTGAATAGTCGGAGTTGTTTCCGGAGCCTGGCATTAGGGGAAGACGAAGCACCGGTAAGCCGACCAATGATGTCAGTGCAATAAGAATCGGCTCGCTGGTGAGTAGCAAGTGCTGACGGACGGGTGGATGAAGGTAGGGAAGAAATGGATGATATCGACGAGGCGTCCTCCGTATAGCCAATTTGACAAGGGGATGTGACGTGCACCGAAAACTGCGGCAAAGGGCATCGTGACAAAGCGTCGGCATCTTGATGTTGTCTTCCAGTCTTGTAGATGACGTCAAAGTCATAAGATTGTAATCGGAGAATCCAGCGGCCAAGTCGTCCCGACAAGTTTTTGATTGTGGACAACCAGCAAAGAGCATGGTGGTCTGTCACAACAGTAAAATGTCGACCATGTAAGTACGGAC